>VOVZ01000049.1:5425-65056 GCA_008079325.1 Morchella conica | reverse complement strand
GAGGGGGGGGGGAGGGGGGGGGGGGGTGGGGGGGGGGGTGGGGTGGGGGGGGGGGGGGGGGGGGGGGGAAGGATGGGATGGATGGATGGGAAATGCACATGTTTCCCTATCTATTCCATCCATCCCATCAGATCAGATAGGAGGTACATACTGTAATGTACATACATATGTGTACTGATGTATTGTTACACTCTATACTCGTGTATCGTGTATATAGGAGAGAGAAAACCCATGGACGCACTGACCACTTTTGGGTCTTGAGATCCAGAATCTGGTCTGTCAGCGAGGAATTGGATTTTGAATCCTCTACTCTAGCTTGAGTACCCGTGCAGCGCATTGCATAGCAGCAGCAGCAGCAGCAGCAGCAGGAAGCTCATCGAGTGTGGATGGATCGGTTCTGGGATAGGAAGGTCCATGTGATTGGGTCGAGCTCTGTCTGTCACTCGATTGAGCAGAGAGTGAGAGAGAGGGAGAGGAAGAGGGATTGCTGCTGCTGTTGCTGTTGGACCGCTGGCTAGCTGGCCAGTTGCAGTCGTGTCGTGAGTGTTTCGATTCCCCCCCCCCCCAGCTAGCAGGCAAGCAAGCAAGCAACAAACACCTCCCCTCCCCCGAGTGAGGTTGGGTGTGGTGCAGCGTCGGCTCGACGAACCGCCTTTGTGGTAGGAGGGGGAGTGTTTGTTGGGTGCGAAGAAGGTTAATTCGGCGGAGGATGGAGAGCAAAGCGGAGGGGAGGAGGAGGAGGAGGTAGGTACATGCTGTCGACTATTGTTGAGGTTGACTGACAACTCAACGCATACCTATTACATATGCCACTCTGGAGCTAGAAGTGCTGCCGTAGCTGTTGTCGTCGTCGTCGTCGTCGTTGTTGTCTGCATGGGGATGTTGTAATCTTTTTTCTTTTCTTTCCCGCTCTCAATTGCTGACTGACTGGACTGGACTGGACTGGACTCGACTGGACTCGACTGGACTGGGCTGGACTGACTGGACCGACTGGACTGACTGGCACTGGGTTTGCTTGCTCACGTACTTGCTTGCCTGCTTTGTGCTGCTCTGAGATCAGTTACTCGCTTTTGGACATCAATTGAGTCTTGACTTGTGCATGTAGTATGGTAATAATGTGTATGTATGTACAGTCGGGGTACCATATAAAATCAGAAACACCCAAATCATCACTTTAAAAATGAGAGTGCACATGCCTGAAGAAGGGACACAAAATTCTAGAATTCTCTAGGCTCCATCCTGAGATGATTTCAAACTGCCCTTGAGGAGTTACAGTTTTTTTGATGTTACCAAAAACCTCTGTCCTAGTACTATATGTAGTATAGTGTAGTGCTGTTTAGGCGCATGTACTCAGATCATGTACTCTAGAGGGTAGAAACATCGCAGAAAAGCTTAATCGCAAACCCACCAAGCAGAACCAGCTAGCTTCCCAAGGCTTCACTCAACTTACTCACTCGCTCGCTCACTTACTCACTCACTCACTCACTCACTCATTCGCCCACTCAGTCGGCCAGTTAGTTAGTCAGTCAGTCATTTCCAGATACATGTAATAGCTACTCTATAGGTAGGCACGTAGAAGTACAACCGCCATACATTGCGAAAAGAAAAGTTTAAACAAAACGCCTTATCGTCCGCCCCGGGCGTCTGTCACAATTGGGCAAAATGGATTAAGCCTTTTTTTCCCGCCCGCCCGCGGCCCGAACGGACGGTCAGGACAGCTTGCTTGTAGGCAGAGAGTTACTCCTCGCCTGAGTTCTGCGGGTACCTTTTCTTTTCTTATTTTTTTTTGGGGGGGGGGCTTCTAGAAGGGTGTGGTGGTGGGGATGGAGCTTCTGGAAATGTTTTTTTTCATTTTTTGGAGGGGGGAGGGTATGCGCCGCCATTTTTTGTGTTTTGGTTTTATTTTTCTACTATGTATTTCTTTTTTGTTTTTACAGTTTTACTTTTTGGGGAGGGAGCTGGAGTGAAGGTGGTTGTGGGTGTGGGAAGCTCCGTCATGCTCATGCGTCTGGAGTGGAACTGTGGTAGAGAGCTCCTATCACGTAGATCCCCCTCCCTCTGGGCTCCTCCGGCTGCTGCTAGCAGCTCCGTCGTGACGTCCTCCATTCCAATGCTCAAGAGAAAAACCCGTACTTGACTGTTCAATTCGCATACTCTACTTTTTACCTAGGTCTTACTGTACTACGGGAAAGTTAATGTATATACGAACCCCGAGTGAGTGAGTGAGGTATCGATATCAGATCTATAGCAGTCGAGGGAAACAACTCGCATTCCTTCACCCTCCTCCTCCTCCCCTGGGATAGCTAAAGTACATAGTAAAGAATCACCATCCATTATCTGATTACTCGGCTACTCGGGCTCGCTAATTGAATTGAAAAGAAAAGAAAAGAATCTACGTCTATGATCTCCATTCCCCCCTCCCTCCGTCCCGGGGAGCGATCTGTTGCCCAACCCGACCACTCCTCCCGTGGGGGCTAGCGTGCACCCTTTTATTTTTTTGCCTTCCGGTTCCGCTGTCAAGGTCCCGGGTTTTGTTTTGTTCTCCCATACCATCATACCATACCATATACTCCAGAGTACCCATATGTCCCCTCCCCTCCCCTCCTGTCTTGTCCTGAAGTTGGTGTGTGCGCGGTGCACACACACACACACACACACAGAGACACACACACGCGCGCGCACACACACACATGATGTGAGTGGTGGTACGGGCTGTATCCGCCGCTCCCTCTGAGATTCTGCCCGTGTAGACCCCGAGCAGAGAAGACAGATGCTCTGCCCCGTCCGTGTTCACGAGACCTCGAGCAGCAGCAGGTCACCCGCCCCCGCCCGGGTCCCTGCTTTTTTGTTTTTGCTTTTAGTGGGAACTTTGAGTTGCCGCACGGGGGGTGTTTCAATTGACGGCAATTAAACATCTACGAGTTTATTGAGTAGCCATGAACCCTAACCCATGTGCTCGGCGGCGGTGGTGTTTCGGCGTTATGCGAATTCTCAATATCGGCGGCGGCCCTAGCTACATGTATCTGGCTACATGTAGTCCCCCCCCCCCCCCTACCCTAGATGCAGAGGGACAGGCATATATCGGCGCCAGTGGTGACAGTGTAGGGATAATTGGGAGGGGGGGAATGCTGCGATCATGATCATGGATATCTCCCCCGGCCGGGGATCAAGATATATATTCCCCGAAAGGGCCGTGTCCATGCGGTGCAGTGCAGTATGTAGACCCCTCCTCCTCCTCCTCTAATTCTCAGCCTCGATGCACGATTGCGAGGAAGGGTGGGAAAGGAATGGAAGGGGGGGACGAAATAAGATGATTGATATCCTTGCCGATAGCGGCGCTGCTGACTGCGCATGCTTTGATTGAGCCTTTGAGCCTCCTCCTCCTCCCCCCCCTGATCCATGTATTTATGACTTTCTCCTATTACTTCCGATTGGGAGGTGAAGCGGAGGGAGGGGCAAGGCAGGGAGGGCGGCGGGGGGGGGGAGGAGGGGGGAGGAGGGGAGGAACGAAGCGGCGGGTGAGGGGTCATGACGCAGCAAGCGAGTGGGTGGTGATGTAACTACAATAGGTACCATATATACCCTACTCCAGATACATGTTGTAGCTACAGCGCTGTAGACTGTAGCACCGCTTCGCTTCGGCCCATAGTAGTAGTCAATAAACAGAGCGAGCGCCACCTAACCTAAACCAAACTAAGCTCTCCAGCGCAGCGCATTAGCGAGCCGAAGACGTCGTCGCATCAAGAATTGAGGCTATTAATGAGGCTGAATGTACCCGGTCGCTCCATGTTACCGACGCGGCGGGTGTCTTTCCTTATGGAAGAGCCCCATCGTTATCATCATTATCAAGGGGAGGGGGGGGCGCAGCACGCACGCAAGCTAACAGTAAACAGCATGTACTCTGAATAGAGTCGAATACATTGCTAGGAGTATACGATAGTGTACTAGTGCGGATTTTATTTTATGCTTACATACATGTTTGATCTTCATGCGGGGAGGTGGAAGGGCGATTGATCATGATTGAGCCTCATGACTATATCTTATTTTTTTTTTTTACCGCACCTGGCTCCCCCTGGAGCTTTGGGCGGGCGGTTGCGGTTATGGTAGTGGTCGCATACTACCATACGTACGTATATGTTGGGGTGCTGCGATGCTTCTGCTTCTGCTGGTGCTGGTGCTGGTGCTGGTGGTGGATTCGGGGTGCTGCGATAGTCATGGTTTATGCTAGGTAGCTGGGATATGGATGGGTGGATGCGGATGGGATGGGTATGCTGGAGGGATGCTGATCAAATCAAGAGGAACCCCTTGGTTTCCGCGGGTGATGGTGATAATAATAAATTTCTACATGAATATATACAAGTGCAATTTACTCAGTAAAGGTGAAGTGGAGCGACCAGAGTACTGCGTACGACGCAATGTACAATCCGGACAGTACCGTACTACATGCTTTCCCCTTGAGCGAACAGGGTTTTAATTTGCGGAGAGACGAGTGATCGGGGGTGTGGGTGTGTAAGCAGTGAGAGTGTGGAATTCTACCATCTCATGATATGACGGACAGACTGCTATTACTACTACTGGTACTACTACTACTACTACTACTACTACTACTACTACTACTACTACTACTACATGTAGCTAGATGTGCCGTGAATTCTAGTCCATCTTTGCTTTTTCTCCATATTTCTTCTAGCTTGATCTATTTCTATTAATTTATCTGCTACTCTACTTTTCGCTAGCGCTCTGGACTTTGTTTTTTTGCTTTTGTTGTCCAGGCTCCCCCCTCATTCACTCGCCCAATAAACCAAAAACAAAGTGCCGAACATCAAGAACAGGACTATTAATTGCAATCGACAATTGGAATGCGGTATACCCCCCTCTACTTTATGCCCTCCGGGGCATGGTCCGTGTTTCATCATCATCATCAATCGCAAATGTCATTCGTGCATCTGTAGTTTCTCTTGATCTGCTCCTCCATACCATGTCAGTCAGTCAGTCAGTCGGTAGTCAGTCACTCAGTCGGTACCTACATGTGCGTGTATACATGTCCCTACATACCTACATCCTACATGTAGCTTGTAGTTTGTGGCTTGTAGGTACCCTCCCGGTACGGTGTGTACCTGTGTATATGTGTACCTACATGTCATGCGATTCACGGCGGCACAGAATATAAACGTCCACCGCGCCGCACCGCGCCGCACTGCACCGCGGCTAGAAGTGTGCTTATGTATGTACCTACTCCATATGATCGTCCTACGCCGACGTCTACCGTCAGCACTAGCGCTTCGTTTCAAATAAACAAACAAATAGATTTATTTTGTAGGTACGTAATTGAGAAAAAAAAAAGGAAAAAAAAAAGAGAAAAGCGAAGAGGAAAAAAAAGAAAGGAAAAGAAGAAGAAAGGCATACTGACGTCTCACCCGCAGCTAGCTAGCTAGCTAGCTATGTGTCTGGATGGCTGGCTGGAAGCGCTCTCGTGCTCTATATAGCTAGCAACTAATTGTAAGCAATCAAGTGAATTAATTAAGCAATTAAGCATCAATCAGATATACTCTACCTACATACTCTACCTACTATCGCTTGGACGGATGAAACGGCCAAATTTCGCAGCTTGCCTTTTTTGAGCTAATACTAGCCCAAGCAGGTATCTAACGCTTATTTTTGATTGGCTCTACGGTTATATATTCACAACCATTAAGAGCAACGGATATACCCAACTCAGTGCGTGCACGCTCCAGGCGGCGAATTTCATCCGTCCAAGGGAGGAGACCACTCCAACCAACTAACAAACTAGGAAGCAATCCACTCTATCTATCTACCTGTCTGGGGCCCAGCGCTGTACCCACTCTACCCGAGTACTCTATGTAAAGTACCTCGTACAGTGCTGCCAGCTGCGCTGCATAACGTCAGCCCTACATGGCATACACCGCGTTTATCGTCCGATCGCCATATTGTACGATATTTAGGTGATACATACAGGTTATATAAGTTCGATTACACGGTTTAGGGTTTTCTCTCCCCCCTCCCCTTTGATAGCTAGCTAACTAGCTACGTCAGTGCGGTGCAGCACAGTGTCAAGGGGTGGACTGATTGACCTAAAAGCGTATCCATGCCCCCGGGTCTGGCTGCTAAGCTACTCTGGTTAATAATAAAACTTAGAGAGTGTGCTGTGCGCGCTCAGGCCTACTCTACCTCCCACTCGACTTCCATCTCACGGACAGCCAGAAGATAAGCAGCAGCGTGCTCTGCTCGTGCGAGTGCATCCCTTCCGAGTGCGGTAGGTACTGAACGAGCACAAGAGTAGATACAGTACCTAGAGTAGAGTAGATAGACCCTGTGTGCAGGAATGAATTGATTACTACAATAACCTACGTGTAGTTGTTTGTAACGGAGCCATGCCCAACGTAGTAATTATTAGCTGTCAACAGACTTCACCAAGCGACTGTTGACCGGTCTAGCCTGTGCTCGTCTCCCCCACCCATGAGTCATAGAAGCAGTTAGCAGAGTGTGGAGGAGTGTGGAGCAGCTGCACAGAGTGCCACAGGAGACCCTTCTAGAGCAAAGAGCCTACGCGACTAATGCGGACAGTCACAATACACGAACCTGACTGGTCAAGGTAAAATAGACTTCATTTGCTTCCTGTGGCGCTAATATCTCATACTAACTACAAAGTGCGTACATGTATGTACCAAAGGGAAAAAAAAAACCCTCAACACTAAGTAATTGTGCTATATCCAGGTTAAATTGCCATTTCCGTGTGATGGTGAAGGAAGTAAGTGTATGTTCTTGTAGAGATGTGAGGAGGGGAAGGGGGGGAAAAATGATCATCGCCCCTAAAAATCTTCTCTTCATTTCAATCACTGTTGCTCTCCGGGCGTTTTCAGTGAATCCAAAGCTTTTCTCCTGGCAACATCATCCTCGACCCTCGCGATCTCTCCCATGATATCCTCCACTGATTGATCTATTTGCATCGTTAGGGCCTCTACTTCGGCCAATTTGTATCTCAACTCCTTCACCGGGCAGGCCAAAGTGACCTCGTTGTCCAAAACAAGGTCCTTCACATCCGCCAAATTTTCCCTCATCCGGCGCAGACTCAGGTAATTTTCATCCAGCATCTCTCTCTCAATCCACCTGAGATCCTCTGCTTTCATTTTCACTATCATCTCCGATAGCGTGTTGTCGAGGCTGTGCTCTGCTTGAACAATCTTGACGAAAATAGGCACCCCCAGCTCATGGAGTAGAGCGCACCTCAACCTTTTTTTCGGCAATACTTCGTCTGCAGTATCGTCCAGTGTTTTGCAGAGGCTGTCCATTATCTTTGTGGCCATTCCTTCAGCTGTCTTCTCGAAGTCTCTCCTCTTCAGCAAGAGTGGCCAGTACTTCTTCCAGAACGCCTGAATAATTGACGCTGCCACAATCTCTGTCTTTGTGAGCGCCGCTTGAGCACCGTCGTCAGTGTGATTGAACGCCTTTGCCTGAGGATGCTTCTGCTCGCTGGTACGCTTATTGAACAACGAAAGGGATTGGAATTGGCCCCTTTTTACCTTCCAAGAAGTCCGCATAATTCGAAATTTGCTATATGGCTGTTGCAAATTCGATTTCTGGTACAGGGCCAAAGTTTCAATTCCGCTGTACGAACTACTGAACGCGTCCGCAAAGATGACCATGAACTTATTGATGTCAAGCTCAGATTGCTGTGCATTAATGGTCTTTTTATGGCACCAAAAGTTCCATGCTTGTATAATGCCCGTTAGGAACACGTTTTCTGGCGCCTGACTCATTTTGTTTCCAGTATACTGTTGCATATTGCATAAACATATTGCAAGCATATCCAGCACGCGTCTAATCAAGATATCTGGGCGTTTATTCCATGTCATCCGGAGCGTTGCGTATCTGCACGATTGGATCTTTTGAAGAGATTCAAGTACGTACTGGGAAATAGTCGCCAGAATGGTTTTGGCGGCTCCTGCGATTTTTCTGCGCTCATTAAGGGGCAGGGCATCAAATGCTACTAGACACGGGAAGAAATATTTGAGGTGGATCTTACGCCAATTATCTTTGATAAGAAACTCGCTGGATGATGATACAACAATCTAAGAGAATAATCAATCTTAGCATTCATAACCCGTAAGCAGTGAGGGTGGCTAAAAGCCTTTGGCTGGGTTTCGAAGGAGGGGGAACACAAACAAGAAATGCACAGCATTGCTCCCAGAAACCTATCACGCCATGGAAATATTGTACCTCTGGAGAATCCAGATCTAACTGTATGGGATGTATATGCCACATTAACTCAATTGCAAGTGCCAAATCTCCTTCCCTCAAGGCACTTCGAAGGCGTATGATATCCCAGAAAGAACTAAATGGCTTTGTTTTTACCGGGCTCAAACCGCCCCAATCAATTCGGCTAATAATGTTTCGCCCAAAGATTTCACCAATATCTGATAATAATTAGTCAGCATTTTAATTCTATAAGAATATCTGGGACTGCGCTTACTTAGAGCATCAGCCAGGTCCATCTGCTGTAGAAGGAGCGAAAAGGACATATCATTAACTTTCCAGCGGGTAATGCGATGGTAGAGTAACTCCTCAAGCGCGTTACGTACACCCCTTTCGGAGACCCTCGGGTTTGAATACAAAGACCCTATATTAATTAAGGGGTGTGTTGTGAATTCCGACACAAAGGTGGTCGTAATAAGCAACTGCTCAAGCCAAGTTCGAACTGTTCGTGTCAACAAAATCGCTCATAAACAGGGTTATAATAAGACCAACCTGTCCCTCTATATCTAATAGCATAAGCTACATCTCCAAATAGCCTTTGCTGGAATGGAAATGTAAGACATAAGACCATCACCAGCGACGAGTTCAACAACTAAACAATGGTATAATTAGTAAATATGTCATTAGAAAACAGTGGATAGAGGGACATGCTTCAAGTCTTGACAGGGAATTATCCCGAGACAGCAAAGAATGGGTATAATTGCAGCTGTTCTCCGCTTGGAACGTACAGCTACCCCAGAGGATAAACTCCTCACACAATGACTCCTTTTTCAAAACTTTAATCGCATTATCCAGTAGAGAATAGACGCTCCTGCCCATGTCGTCGGAAAGCTGTCTACTGAGCGCTTCGAAAACCGAATCATGAGACATTATGATAGCCTGGTCGTTTAGTAAAAGTGGGCTTGGTGGTAGTACCCATGCACGCTGGGTGGGGTCTTCTTTTATGTAGGAGACGCTGTAAAACCTTACTACTGCAGGCGGGAAACTGCCATCTTTATTGGCTCTTTTCAAGACCTCGGCACACCTCACAAAGGATTGGAAGGGAAATTCTCTGGGGTCCCATTTGACTCCGAAATAGTCACCATTGGCGACAATCTAGAATCGAATGGTGAGAAATGCTCGTAATGTTTTACGGATAATGCAGTAAGGACTTTATCTTACCAGCAAATCAGCGGTCAATTGTAAATCTTCGCCAATGTCGTCCCACCTTATTTCGTTTGCGGAGACTCTCCGCCCCTGAAATTGATCTAGGACGAATCTCTCCATACCCTTCCAATTATTCTTCGTCTCTTCTCTAGCAAAGGACTTTTGGGTACTCAGTATGGAAGGATAACTCTTAGTTATATCTGAACCTTGGCATCTCAGGAAGTCAGCAACTGAACGTTGCATGCGTCTAGTCTCGGTCCAGCCGAAAATCTCATCCAATAGCCCAGCATCGAAATTATTGCCGAAAACCCTATACTCAATGATCTGAATGGCTTGAGCATAATCTCCCAAGCTCAGACACGTATTAACAGCCTTCATGAATTGCTTTGCCGTTATATAGTGCTGTATAAGTTCGCGGGTCATGTCATACTGGATTAAAAAGGCCTCCTTCTCGGAGTCTGAACCTAGTAGCGTTATTGCCATAAGTTTCAAGTCCTTATCGGCATCCTTTTGGCTTCTAAATAAGACGTTAACGAGTCTGGCAAACCTGCGAAATTTCACAGGCTTCATTTCATGGCCATGATCAATGAGGTATTGAAGTAGGTCGATGAAATATTGCCCATAACTATATGCTGCGGCTGCCTGTTCAAAGTTTCCACAAATATGGTATTGTTCCGCCGCTTCCTTGAAAAGAGACGCCCTGCCATAAAAGTGGGCAGCACGATCGTGATCACTATTTTTCCAGACCTCAGCTGCTGATTTCCAGTCGTAGATGGTGGCGAAACATTTGGATGCTTGTATTGGATGGTTTGATTCGTGGAAAAGGGTGCCAGCCTTTTTGAATAATAGCACAGACTCGGCAGGTTCTCTATAACAAATGTCAATAGCTTTCTGCTCAAAGATGTGTGCTTTAGAGAGACTCTGTCCAATTGGGTCTCCAGCACTCTCAAAACACCTCAAGGCCTGCGGTCCACAAGGTCAGTATAAGGAAATTTTGGCGGTAGGGAGGTGGATATAAGGAATATACGGACAGGATGCCAAAGCCTTTTTTCCAAGAATTCAAGGCCTTTCCGGTACCAATCAGCCGGCGTATTACTTTTGCCTTGTCTCATATCCTTCATCATATCCGCGGCCTGTCGCGACACACACACAAAAGAAATTTAATCAGCTCAAACCTGGTTGATTCCTAGAAGCACATCTGGCCCCACTTACATTTTTATCACCCCTGAGAACAATATCCACTAATCCACCGTCAGGGCCTTTGCTCCAGAGCTTCGTCATTGCCGTTATGTTTTCACCATGTTCTTCAATCAGCCAAAGCCTAGCTCGTGGTCTAGTGATAGCGACATACAGCCCTCTCAATTCCGCCGAGAGGACAGCATGCTTTCTTCTGTCAAACCCTATGAGCCCTGTCCCTTGTTTGGTTTTTAAATCCTCCTCCATAGAAACCAAAGCTCTGAAGCTTGGGCCTGCTGGGCTTCCAGAGAAGTAGTTGAAGAGAAGAACATCATCAAACTCCATCCCCTTACTCTCTACGATTGTGAGGATAAGATTGATCGTGCCAATCTCGTCCCGTAGAGTGTTTCTTGCTTCATCATCACGGACCAGAATAACCTGCTCTGCACCGAACTCCGCGATATTTTCCACTACATCGACTGCACCAAATAGTTTTTTAGAAAACATATCCGACGAAAATCCAACTACAAACCAAGGTTAAAATTAGACGTTTCAGAAACTTCTGAGGCTACTGAGGCCGGTGCATCCCCTTTGAAGGTGTACTTACTGAATAGCTTTGGTTTTGGACCCAAGTAGGTGCCGACTTCTGGTTGAAGTTTATCGATCACATCAGGGAACACTAGAAAAATCGTATCAGCTGGACCCATACAAACGTTCTGCAGCATTCGAGTTACCTTTCCAGAGAAGGTCTACCACACTACTTGCCAATGCCAAAATCCCCTGGTGACTCCTATAGTTTTTTGCTAACAAAAACAGCCTCGGTTTCTCCAAGCTCTCTTCAGCTGTTTTTGAAGACCCATGTCCTTTGGCCGCCATTGAGCCAAAAATTTGGAAGAACAGTGCCTTAATGTCTTGGAACCGGAAGGTAGAATCGCGACTTATGCACTGCGCGGTGTCACCAGCCAGATGCACCCCTCTTGGGTTTCCTACTACACGCAACAAAATTTCGACCTCCCCAACACGGAGGTCTTGTACTTCATCCACATAGCATTCCCCAATAACGGTTTGTAGCCGTTCCAAAAGCTCCTGATCATTACTCAGGCCCTTACGTATATCTCTACATCTATCCAAATCATCCCACTCCCCTAGGCCTCGCCGACGGTTCTCATATAGCTCGTACATTTTCCAGACACTCTCACGCTCTTTGCTACCTTCCAAAAAAGTGGGTGCTAGTCGAGAAGATATTTTCAGATAACCTTGCTTTGTTAACGGGAGAAAGTCAGAAGCGTAGTTTCCGCCTTTGATTACCGCCATCAATTCGGCGAATACCAGTTCGACCGAGATTCCCTTCCTTAGGTTTAACGGGAAAGATGGCCAGTAGGCCCGCTTAAACTTTGAAAAGTCAACTCTGCGATGTTCCCAG
Organism: Morchella conica; assembly: GCA_008079325.1. Lineage (NCBI taxonomy): Eukaryota > Fungi > Ascomycota > Pezizomycetes > Pezizales > Morchellaceae > Morchella > Morchella conica. The sequence goes on along the minus strand of VOVZ01000049.1, from coordinate 53,037 downwards.
TTTAACTTTATAGCCACTGAATTGACTGGTGCGAAGTCGGTGCGATCAGAAATCCTGTAAATGGATTAGCCATTTCTATACTTAGGTGCCGATTCAAGATGCGTACTTAAGCGTATTCTCTAACAGTCCACAAAATTGATCAAAGGTGCAGACGAGTGGCCAATCATTTTTTCCAATGGTGAAAAGATTTCTATCTGCATCGTCATGATCATGGCCTGTGCTTTCTCTAATCACGTGGGTGCCTGTGTCATTTTGCTCAGCTTCCAATAATGGGTTATCCAATCTCCCAAGCTGTGAGTCAATTAGTCGTCTTATATATCTTGCAATCTTTCCTGCCAGTATTGGACTTCTTGTAAGGAATATCTAGATGAAAAACTCCTCCGCCCAAACATTGGGTAAGGCAATCACGTGTTAGCATTACCTCATTATTGACCGAGTGATGGGCGATGATCTTACCTGTCGCGGCTCTAGCCCAGCACCTATTCGTGTAAGATAGCCAGCCAGCAACTTGAAAACCAAACAAGTCGTCTTTCCAGTTCCACTACGTCCCAAAATTAACACGGAACTTTTCCACCACCTGATTATCTCCGTCTCCTCCTCGCCCACGTCGAATGCAAATTCCGGCAGAACTCCGCATTTTTTCGATGCTTGGATACTCTCAAACATCTGCTCGTTCAGTGTATAGAACTTTCCGGTAGTGAGAGCTTCGTGCAAGCCCAGAGCTTCCTCCCTTGATAGTTTATTCACACCCAAGCTGGTTCCTGTGGTCCCGAATTGCTCCCGCTTTGGAGTATCCTCGCTCAGCACGAACCTTGCGGGTAAGTGACGTAAAGCTTTACCCTTTCCCGTCTCTAGTTGCCTCAACTTACACCCTCGGATGTAGTTATTGCTGTATCCTTTATGCGTCTTGAGAACGGTGGGAATACTCTCCAAAATCTCTTTATGATCGCCTATCCTCCATATCTTAACTATCTGTCTCCAGCCGTTCTCCAGCTCGTCCCAAGCGCCTTCGACACCCCACAAAACTCGATAGTTCTTACCATAGACAGCTTTGTATAATTTCAAAACTGCACGTTCACCACTGTTGCCTTGCCATTCTTCCAAGATCCATTCCAGATCTTTATCTTCGTTCTTTGTACCTTTCTTCCTACTCCCAGAATCACTAGGAGGAATATTAGTTTTCGTACTAGAACTGGCGCTAGTTCCCACAAGCAAATGCGGCCTTGTCAAACTACGGCGATTCCAATATCCAGTTGCTAGCTCCTCCAGTATCTTCTTGACTATTTGGAAAGTCCCATTGTGCTGCGTACCCAAGAGATCCTTCATTGCTTGTGTAGAAAGTATCACTCGCCATGGTCCCACTAGTTGAGGAAACATAGAAGAGCGATCATACGTTCTAGACTCGGGGTTTGCATCTTTAGCGTGGAGGATGTTTTGTTGCTCTTGATTCTCTGGCAATTCCGATGGCTGGAGAGATTTTGTTTGATCGGCTTTTTCGACCTGGCGTAGTTCTTCTGGTTTTTTGACTTTTTCTTTTCCCTTGGTTTTACTATTCTTGCTCTTTCCATCTTTGGATTTTTCTTTATCTGCCAGGCTCCCTCCTATGTGATGGACTACCTCCGGGGTGGCAGTAATACGTTCTACGTTGCTCCTTGCCGGAAGCCTAATTCCCGGCTCCACGTCGTAGAAACCCTTTCCTCTTACCACATCACCAGCGCACACTTTAGAACATGCGGCACACGGAAAACTCCTCAAGATATTTGCCAGTGTCTGGAAAGTTATCAGCGTCTTCAGTGTCTTCAACGCTTCCTGTACATCCGGAACTGACTGCGGCGACTTTGAATTATTGCCCAACAGCCTCCGAAGCGTGGCAAAGGAGTGTTCATCTAGCTGCGGTCTTGGTATCTCGATAACCTGACCTTTTGGTGGTTGTTGTATCAATAGATCTTCAGCCAGTCCCTCCACTTCCAGGGCGGAGAAGCTGTTTTGGCTTCTAAGATCAACTGCCGATTTTGGTTTCAATGCACGCATCTTTTCTAGATCTGGGAGATTTTTTGCAGCCTTCATCTGCTTTTTCAGGGCCTTCTTCGGATCTCCAGCTATGCGTGTGGGCCGTAGATTGTGTGCTTCCAGCTGTTTCTCAAAGTCCTCTAGCGCCGACTTGAGGACTGTAATCTCAACCCAGTCTGAGAGAGCGCCCTCGATACCCGTGCCGTGGGATACCAAACATGTTGCCACTAGTAGGGTGACACGGGACGTATAAAACTCCAGCAGCTGAGAATTGAAAACTTTTGCTACGGTGCTCTTCGATGCTATCAGCTTCTTCAGGACCTCTCCACCTGCCTTTGAGGAGATGAGGCGCTCAAGTAGCCCGACGCCGGGAGTCGCGTCAGGGATATATAACAGACATTCTAGAACTGAACTGAGCGGCCTTAGAGATGCTTTTGAATTCAAAGCTTGTGGGATGTAGAGCTCCAGCACTGCGGTAATAAGATCCAAGAACTCTATACTACAGACAAAATGACTCTCATCCACGGAGGAAGAGGCTGACTTAAAGAGAGGGTGGATGAGGTTTGTGATAAATGTCTCTGGGATTGGAAGTACGGTTTGAGCACCTGCTGTGAATCCTGACCCTTTAGATTTTGGTTGGGTGCTGCTGGAGGAAGAAGCTTGAGCGCTGCTGGAAAGCGCATGCGGGGTAATAGCTTGGATGAAAGTGGTGAGACGGTGAGTGTAGTATTCGAAGCGACTAAAGTATATTTCCCTGTGCAAGGAGAGCAGAAGTGCGAGATCTGAGGTGTGGGTTGTAAGATAACTGTATAGGGCGATGTTGACAGAGTACGTGAGAGGCGTTTGGGAGAGGATTGTTGAGATGAGGAAAGAATCCCTTCTGGTTGAGTTTGCAGACATGTCGGATTTTCAATGTGTCGTTATTGAAAGCTATTTTTGTTTTGTTGTTTGTGTGTTTGTTTGCTGTTGTGTGAGGGAGATGAACAATGATGGTTCGGGACGGCAATCAGACGGGAAGGTTGGTAAGTAATTAGGCGAGAGACTACTGTGATGACGTAGTAAATAAGGGGGCTTCGAAGTGAGGTAGAAAAGTATCGATTAGGGTTGATTAATTAGCTACGACAAGCAAAGTGAATTTTGTTGAGCAACGACGATAAATAGAGAGGGTCTTTACTGCATGTATTTAACAGACAAAAGGCTGGAGGTTTCAGGTTTAAAGGAGAATCAAGGAGAAAGAGCACAGGCAGACCCTACAGTGCCCATATCCATAAACCTAGCAGGGGATAGTCCAAGAAACCAAGACCCATAGAAAACTTGGCGTCATGGCAAGACCGAGAATTTAGGTGTAAAACGAGAATGACTGGCTGGTAATACGGAAACCGACGGTACCATAGATTTTGTGCGAATTTGTGTAACGAGATATATCCCCCCTATTATTATTATACATTAGCATTCGCCAGAGACTGCGTTACGGGACAGTGACTTTACTGAAATAGTGGATCCGTACCTCACATTACGGATCCAAAATGATTTAGATGATGGGGACCGGGAATATAGAGCTACTACTTATATGATATATTTCATCGTTTTAGGGTACTGGTTAGTGGAAATTCTGAAGTAGACGAGACAAACTTCCCGCCAGGCGGAGTTTCATGAGATATCACTCGCATCCTCACCAAGCCATCCTCTTCAACGCAAAAAGCGAAAACCACCCACTCAAAGTGAAATCGTCGGGAAGAGGTGTCTGTGAGGGGGGGAGAGGGAAACATCCAAAAACATTAGTTGATTTATACATTTTCAATTCTCGCCAGGTAGGCGACAAGCTAGCCTTTGATGACACCTCAAATGTTCCTCACGTGTGTCGGATCGCGTCTATCCGGGCCGTGGGAGCGCCGTGGGCAAAATCTACGCTACTGTCAGGCCCACAGAGTGAGTACGTGTAGCTAGAGGACTTCAAGTTGGCTATACATGTATCACTCCGTACACAAAAAATATTATCTTCTCCGGTAAAATGGCGAGCATTGTTCAATGCCGAATTAATAAAAACATCGGCTCTATGGCTGGCTGAACGTTTGTCATTACACGTAACCCGGGTGCCGGAAAGTGATGCAACGATTCAATTTACCACTCACGATTTCAATCAACCACATGCGGCCCAATTTTGATCATAATAAAACAACAAGATATGGTATATAAACCAAAGAGAGTATAGAGATTTCATCAATCGATTTAAATAAAAAGAATTAAGGTAGTTGCGAATTCAATAATTATAAGACCTCGCCCAATCCCAAGTCGTTGCATCACTTTTCGGGACCCCGGGGTATATGTACACGTAGTCATTAGCCCAGTCCCCCCATTGCGCCGAAAAGACCACATGTACACACTTGATCAATTGTGATGTGAAAACCCTCATTTTCATAGATCCAGCTACCGGCCTAATTCACAAATATTCACCACGTAGTTTTTTTTCTCCACCGAGGAGAACAAAACACCCAGAGTCAGTATCATCCCACCCACAATAACTACATATAAGTACCGGAGCAAAACTGACAATGACCTCCTTAGAAATAACCGAGTCTACTCCCCTGTTTTCCCCCCTGTTTCCACGCCCAAAATGCCACATGAATTTTTTCAATTCCGTACTTTCCTAGTTTTTCCTGGGAAAAAGATGCATTTCTCTCCATACCAGCCAGCTAGATTTCATGTCAATCACTGTCTATAAACTGTCTCAGTTATGGTTATCTATTTACATCTACAATGTTTTGCATCAGGAGCAGTCACTCGGCCGCCAAGACATTGTCACTGGATAAATGGTGGGTGATCTTTACTTTCCCTGGCCGGCATATCCTCACCTAATGTGATTCGTGGAGTCCATATTCCCGGCAGAAGCGATTTCGATGGCCTACGGTGTTTTCTACAGTCAAACACTGTGTTTAGGGTGGTGTGGCCTGTGAATTTGAAAAATAACTAGTTTGGAGGTTTTAACTTCCGAAACTTGGGTCCGCAGTAACTTTCACAACAGTTGCACATATATATTGGAGGTTAGTTATGTACACGCACACGCGCGGTGTATATGCCGGGGCTTTCTACGGGTACAACCTTTGGACTAATCTCAAATTACGGGCTTCTTCTCGTCGAACAATTCCGGTTTCTCATTTGGCTTGTTATACAGTTTCATCTTTGACCACGATTCACATCCGCCGCCATATGCTACATTACCGCCCATCTACCTGGTGGTAGTGCTGCCTGGCCTGGCCGGTGCGTGTATCCGAATCTCTGGCTGCGCACTAAAGGAAACCATATATGCTTTTTCTCCATAGGTAGCGCTTTGTCTCCACGGGTAGAGCTTTGATAAACAGTGTGTTTACATTCGATCAGTTCCGGGTGTCTCAGTGGAATAGTCTCACCTGCACGTTGAGTCTGTGGTGAAACATATTTGTTACGTGAATCACAACTGGTCACTCGGGCCTAACTGACGTCACATCATGATTAATTAATTAATTATCAAAAGCATTATCCCCAAATATTCCCCCCAACAGACAATTGGGCCATAAATACATATAACTACATGTACATATTATACCCACTGGCGCCATATGCATTACCAACCCGCCTCTCTAGCTCTCCCCCGGGCCCCCCGGGCACCGGCGCGGGCCTAAAACGCCACACACCCAACCACAAACTTCGCCGCCGCTCCCGCGTCATTCTCATAGGTCAAATGTGGCGGCAGCGGCACGGGCCATCCCAGACAGATCAGATCGCCAAAGTGGCAGAACGTCTTCACGTTTGCGTTCAAGCTGCCCGGGAAGGGATCGCCGTTGTTTGGGTCACCAAAGAGCACAATCGCGCCCACATTCGCATACTGTGAAGACGGTATCTTCTTCGCAGCCTTGTGCACGACCTGCGCTCCTTGACTATACACCACGTCGTCAAGTTAGCCGGATATCCATATGCGCATATATATGTGAGAGAGAGAGAGAGAGAGAGAGAGAGAGAGAGAGCATGCGCCTACCTGTAACCCGAAAGCACAATCTTCGACCCTGGGCACTGCGTCGCTGCCTTCGCAACCGACGCCGCCATGTCCGCTGCCCCCGTGTCCGACCCGCCGCCGAGATAGCCCCACACATCCGCCGGGTAGTTGTTCACGCCCTGCACCGCGACCTTCCCGGGCCTCAGTGCCGTCAGCGCGTCAAAGAAGTACGGACCGACGTCGTCACCAACATTGCCTGGCTCCGTGGTGCCGCGAGCGAAAATGACGATGACAGGAGCGCAGGTCTTCTTCTCGAGAAGCTCGTTCCGCGTGGTCTTGACAGCGGCAAGGGTGCTGAAGGTGTCGGCGTGCTTGGCGGCGCGGAGGGACTTGAAGGCGTCTTCAATTGCGGAGATGGGCGTGGAGCCAGCGGGCGCCGCAGGGATCTCGGAGATGTCGATGCCGGCGGGAGCATCGGGGGCGGGGGAGCCGGTGTCAAGGCCTTGGGGGGCGGCGTGGGCAAGGGAGGAGAGGAGGAGGGAGGATAGGAGGGCGGTGAGTGGGATGAAGACCATTGTTAATTACTATTAACTACTTGATGAAAGAAAGACAGTGGATTATAACGAGAGCGGATGAGTAGACGGAGCTACAAAGATGAATCTGATTGAAGGAATGCAATGGCGCTGAGGGCTGGGGAGAAAAGATATCGGACTCCCCACCGTCCTCTTTATAGCATTCCCCCTTCCTTCCCCCCTTCCTTCCTTCAAGCTCAATACTCATCATCCCCGATGTAATAAGCTTCCATCCGGAACCCGCAAGCGAGAGGGGCAAAGAATATCAAAACATATCTTCATAACTTTAATATCCCCCACGTATGCCCAGCCGAACCCACCATCCAATCATTACCCCCCATTCCCCCCCTCCCCCTCGTACCTGCAAACACGCTGCCCCACAACAGACTCCCCAGCCTAGTATAACCCTCCTTCCTCCCCCCCTCCCCCCCACTATTCCCCTCCAGCTTGTCGCGCTTACGGGGGGCGCACCTGTCGCTCCCTCATCCGCCGTTATCATTGGACACTGGCTCGCGGTGGTGGAGGTTAGCAACAGCCGATCGTACCTGCATGCGCAACCCTGCGCTAAGACAATTTCCCACCGCCGTCGAATCAGCCCCGCCATCACCTTCCCCGGCGTCCCCCCCGCAATCACTGGTCTGACAGCTTAAGCGAAGATTCACGCTCGCGATGGCCTGTGCTTGGTCGGACGGTGAAATTAGACCAAGGCTGTGGTGGGGCTTTATCGGCCGGGTGTCATGCTCAGTGCTCGTACTACGTTACGTTATGCATAAAAAATAAAAATAAAAAAAACCCTCATATCTACACTCAGTCAAACCACGCGGCGCTATATCGCCGTACCGCTGCTCTGACTCGACACCACTACTCGAGCACATATCTACATGTACACATTAACGCACGCACAGGGGGGTCCGGCCGGGCATCTACATAGTTCGAATATGTAAAGCTACAAAATTAACCCAGCCCTTTTCTTCGCATCGCATCCCAAGGGCAGGATCTAGGAGCAATCTGGTTGGTCGGCCGTGATTGGCTTTGTGGTAATTAGAGTTGTCCATACATGTATGTATGTAGCTACAATACCTGCACTCTAGTAGGGAGGCTAGCTAGGCAACGCAGGCCACCCTGCCATCTCCACCGCGACCGCAGCAGGACCTTGCCTGCCACCTGCCTGCCACCTACCTGCCTGCCACCTACCTGCCGCCTGCCTGCCCACCCACCCAACCGCCCCCTTATCTCCCTTCCTCCTCCTCCGCCTCGCCCCTCGCCCGCGGAGAAGAGCCGAGTGACACCCCGTGACGCCAGGGCCTAGCCGTCTTCGGCTAGCTCGGCTGGCAGCCACATACCGCATCTGGCTTAGCCTGGCTAATAATCTTTGCTCCGTGAAACTCATGGGGGGGAAGGGGCGAGGGCTTACATGTACATGTAGTTTAGCCTACCGCTCTACGTACTAGCTAGACCAGAGACTAGACTAGTAGAGTACATGTAGTGGGTTGCTGCTACTATTTCACAAATATTATTGTGAATGCGGTTAGGGCGTGCCGCCTGGCGAGTGATAGACTGTGATCGGGCTATAGCAGAACTCTTTTATGAATGCAGGGGCCTCGTGTTTCTACAATACCGCAAAAACTCGAGAAATTGGCCATCTCCGGCCAGGGACTATATCTCATTAACGGTTGGTTGAAGGGTGTTGTAGATCAGGGCCCCTAATAGTAATATTGATCGCATGCACAGCCAATTATTTTGAGTTATAGCGGCACCTACATGTAGGTGCTCCCGGTCCATGTCATGGGCTCGTCGTGACGACGACTTCCAGTGAGCAGTTTGCAAGTGGAACATTGTGGATCACATTAAGATAAATCAAACAATACTGTTTCAGATATAGAGTATAAGAAAATATATACATAAAACATGAAAAACATGACCATAACATAAACGTTTTCATAGCGCAAAAGACAGAAGATATTAATGATACATCAAGAGTGAAGAGCAAATAACAGATCTGGCGAACTAAAGAGGCGGAAAAAAACCTTGGGCAAAAAAAAGGGAGAAACAATAAACCAAAAAACACAAAAGACACAAAAAATCACAAAAATCACACTTCTTTTTATGCACCCGTTAAACTGATGCTACCATAAACAAACCCATTGCTCCGACATAATCAAAAAATAAAAAGAACTCCAAAAACAAAAAAATGATAAACAGTACAAAACTCCCCAATCCCATTCACGAAGCGTGAGAGGCCTTTGGCTTTTCCAGTGCAAAAAACAAACCCATCGAAATAGAAAGAAAAAATGAAAAAGAAACCATGCGCCGCCGCCCAGAAGATGAATCCCCCGTATTAAAAGCTAAGAAAAGCCTAGGCCTCGCACCATGCTATTTCTTCGCCTTCCTAGCACCGGACTTCTTGGGGAGCTTGCTCTTCTTGGACGACTTCTTGATCTCGACGAAAGCCTCCTCTTCAACGTGAATTTTAGAGTGCTCGGGCTCGACGACTTCGGCAGCGACTTCGGCGACGACTTCGGCGACAGCGTCAATTTCGGAGGCGATCTCCTCAACGGCCTCGTTGAAAATCTTATGCTCTGAGAGAGGCTCTTCAAAGTGGGCTTCAACATGTTCGTGGATGGTCTCTTCAATGGCTTCCTCAACGATGTGCTCTTCTGCTGGGGCGGCCATGTGCTCCTCGACGATGTGTTCCTCGAAGATGTGCTCCTCTACAATGTGCTCCGCCTCCTTCTCAATGTCAACACCCCCGATGACAGACTCAACCATTATCTCTTCTGAGATTTCATCCTCTTCGGCAACGACAACGTCAAGCTTGGTTTCCTCTTCGATCTCAATGGTGGCATCAACTGGGGCAGTGATCTCCGCAACCTCCTCTGTCGGGATCTCCTCAACAATGGCCTCTGCTGTCAAGACATGCTCGGAGTTCAACATCTCCTCGATCATGGCCTCGGCCTCAGTGGCTTGAACTTCTATAAATGTTTAGCTTGGGTACTAGAGAATCTAGAATCATTATTAGACTTACCATGCACAGCAACATCGTCTTCACATACTTTGTGCTCCTCAACTCCCTCAACTCCTTCAACTCCCTCAACTCCCTCAACTCCCTCGGCTACCTCATCTACCTCGACTACCTCGACCGCCTCAACTAGAATCTCAACAGTCTCAACAATCTCAACAGTCTCAACAGTCTTAACAGCCTCAACAGCCTCAACAGCCTCAACAGCCTCAACTGCCAGGTCAGCAGTCTCAACAGTTTCAACAGTCTCAACTGACTCAACTGACTCAACTGCCTCGACTGCCTCGACTGCCTCAACAGCCTCAACAGCCTCGACAGCCTCAACAGTCTCGACAGCCTCAACAGTCTCGACAGCCTCGACAGCATCGACAGCATCGACAGCCTCGACAGCCTCGACAGCCTCGACAGCCTCGACAGCCTCGACAGCCTCGACAGCCTCGACAGCCTCGACAGCCTCAACAGTCTCGACAGCCTCGACAGCCTCAACAGTCTCGACAGCCACAACAACGACCTCCTCCTGCGCAACTTCAACAGCCTCAACAACCTCAATAACCTCGGGGACGACCTCTTCGGTCTCAATCTCAGAGACAACCTCCTCAGCAACGATCTCAACGACAGGGCACTTGATTTCAGCCTCGACAACCTCAACTGGGGCGGCTTCGGTTTCAACTTCGGCTTCGGCCAATGCCTCGAGATCAGTAGACTTGGCAACCTCAACAGTCACCTCCGCCTCCTTCAACTCTTCTTCAATCGCTTTCTCGGCCACCACTACCTCCATCTGGATGGGCTCCGGGGCCTCCTCCTTAGTAGCTTGGATCTCCTCAACCTCTATAGACTCGATAGCCCTGATCTCCTCTTCCACCACCTCCTCGATAACGCGACTCTCTTCCAACTGGGCCAAGTGATCCTTGAGCATCATGGGAATTGGCAATTGCATCAGGTTAAGCTCCCACATTCGGTGAAGCACGGGAAGGCAGTCGGTGTAGAGAGCAGTCCCCTTTGAGAAGACGAGTCCACTATCGAGTACCGCAAGCGGACGGTGAAGAGTGGGAAGTGTACCCTCGCGAGAGAACACGGGCAGAAGCGGAAGGATCATAACACGTCCCTGCGCGGCAGACTTGAGCTGGGATGCAAGCATGACATTCTCAAAGTATGGGCTCTGTCTTGCGTAATTGTGGGGCTCCCATGAGCTGCAGTCTGTGTCATCGGTGCTCATAGATGCAGTGATGATCTCACGCTCCATACGGGCGTATCTCCAAGTCTCAACGGCGAACTTGACAATGCGGGTGATTCCTGAAGTGATGACGTCCATGTTCTTCTGGTCCGCGAAGGGTTTGACATAGCCTGCGATCTCCTCGATTACACTTGTTGCAGCGACACCGGCGTTCTTCTTGGCGTTGGAGGCGGTGTAGCCGGCTAGGAGAGTATAGTGACGCCAGACGGCCTCCTTGCGTGTGGACTTCTCGCGAAGCTGGTTGGACATGGATTGGAAGAAGGTGTCGGCTTTATCGTAGCGCTTTCCAAGAGAGAAAAGGAATGGCTGGAAGATACGGTGGCAAAGGTACTTGGAAATGATGTGTTGAACATATGCCATGCGGATTAGACGGGAGGCATCGCTGTTTCCGAGCATCGAGGGAAGTCCGGAAGGAAGCTCAGCGAGTATCTTGCTTGGAGGTGAGATGGGCAAGTTGGAGAACTCCCCGGAGATGTCAATAATATCTCTGGCAAGCTTCTGGAAGGCATCGATGCTAGTTCGTGTTAGCTAAATTTGCTTCATTGATTATCACTCGACACTATCGGATACGGTTACTTACTAGAAACAATCCCCGCGAGATCTGATTTCTGCGCCCTCTTCCTCTTCAGCGACGCCCTTGAGTGTCTCAACAAGTTTTGTGTTGTCGTTCAAGAGATTGTTCTTGACACTCTCGAGCTGTTCGATCATTTCCTTAAGCTTGGTCTTCTCGCTTTCCCACTCTCGCCTTGCCCTTTCCTTCTCAGAGATCAGAACTTCTTTGTCACCCTCAAGAGTTGCAGTTTTATCCTCAAGACTGGCAACAGCTCCTTCGAGCCCGCTCTTCTCATCCTGGAGTGCGGCCTTCTCACCGAGAAGAGTTGACTTTTCGTCGAGTAGGATGGCCTTCTCTCCTTCAAGGCCAGCCTTATCGGCCTCAAGCTCGAGCTTGCAACCCTCAAGCATCTGCTTGTCGTCCTCAAGGTTTTTGATGATCTCGTCCAGTCTGGTCTTCTCGTCCTTGAAGTCAGAGATGATCTTCGCTTTCTCCTCACCCCATTCCATCTTTGCGGCCTCGAAAGTGCTAATCATGGCAGTCTTTTCGCCTTCGAAATCTTCGTGGAGCTGGGCTTTCTGGGCTGCGAATTCCTCCTCGGCGGCTTTCTTTTGCGATGCAAAGTCCTCCTCGATGGATTGCTTCTGCGATGCAAAGTCCTCGGTGATCTTGTTCTTCTCGGCCTCGAACTCAGCCTCGATCCGCTGCTTCTCTGCTGAAAAGGCATTTTCCATGTCGGTCTTTTCCGAGGCGAACGATTCTTGCATGCCTGACTTCTCGGTGGCCCACTCGTCTTGCATTCCCGACTTCTCGGCAGCGAATGAGTCTTCCATAGTAGCTTTCTCGGTATCAAAGGTATCCTCCATGTTAGCCTTCTCGTTTGAAAATACCTCCTCCATAACTGCCTTCTCATTGGCAAACGACTCCTCCATATTCATTTTCTCAGCGGTGAACGCATCCTCCATACCGATCTTCTCAGTGGAAAAGGCATCCTCCATTCCGAGCTTTTCAGTCGCAAAGTCTTCTTGCATTTCCTTCTTTTCCATGGCAAACGCCTCCTCGACGGCTTTAACCTTGGCTGCGTGGTTATCTTCCAGGTCCTTTACCATGGCTACATGGAGCTCTTCAAGCTCCTTGACTTTTAACTCATGGAGTGATTGAATCTCCTGGACTTTATCTGCGTGAGAATCCTCAAGGTCCTTTGTCAAGCTTCCATGGTTTTCCTCTAGAGCCTTTTTCTCCGCCTCAAAGGTCTCCTCCATAGTCCTCTTCTCGGCATCGTGGCCCTCGACCATTGAAGTCTTCTCGTTGTCGTGAGCAGCAAGAGTCTCCTCCTTCCATTTCTGAAATTCCTGCTCGAGGGCTTCTCGCTCTTGGTTAAACTTCTTCTCGAACAGGATTCTCTCCTTGTCCTTGCTCTCGATGGAGGCATTTAGCCTCTTGACTTCAGACTCCAAGTCGGTAATTTTAAGTTTCAGGCGATTGATCTCGGCGGTGTTCATTTGAAGGTTCTGCTCCATGTTCTCCTTGAGAGCCTCTAGCTGCCTTTCTTTTGCCTGTAGCTCTTCGATATCTTTGTCCTGATCTGAGGCAATTTGGTAGTAGCGCTGGAGCTCATCATTGACAGCATTGTACCGATCACACAGCTGTTGCAAGCTGGGGATGGAAAGGGTGAGTGAGGAGACGGCGCCTTGAGCCCTCTGAATGATACCATCAAGGTTGCTATGTGGGTCTGCTGAGTTGAAACCACTTAGAGGTGGTGAATGACGGCCGCCGTAGATCGGACCATCATCGATGGCATCCTCAAATGGGTACATGTCTTGGCGGGGGTGTCCCATCTCACTGGGTGCATGGCTTGCATATCCCTGGCTACTTATCCGACGGACAAGCTCACTGCTGCCGCGGTATCCGTGCGCAAATGAGGGTCTGCGGGTTTGTGGCTGCTGAAGATGGGCAGAGTTTGGGGCTGTTGGGGGATATTGACCACCATATCTGTCATCTTGGCGTCTCTGAGGATATTCTTGAGGGATCTGGATAGGTCTAGGAGGCTGGTAATTTGAGACATGGGGCAGCTGCTGGTGGTGCTGGTAAAATGAGGGATATGAATTTGTGCTTGGAGGTGTTGTCTGGTGAGGGGGTGTTGGAGGATATTGTCCATGATGCGAATACCGTGGAGAATATGGGCCTGTGGGCGACCTTGAACCGGACTTCATCATTCTTACTGGCTCTGGGAGAGGTGCAAGATTATCTGAGGGGAGAGGAGAAGTCGGTGCGTCTAGTGGGGGTTCTGGGGCCCTGGGCATGCGCTCCCGGTGGTGGTGAGTTGGTTCGTCGATAGAACCAGGTGGTGTAGGAATTGATACAACAGATGTAGATGCCATATTAAAGATTTCTTGTCAACCCCAGGAGATATCTGAGTTCAACTGTTCACAGTACTAATATATATTCTGTAAAACTTTTGTTAGTTCAATGATTATCTTGAGGGGTTTCAGGGCTGCGAGTGGAGGTTATATATAGAAAAATAGGATTGCAATAGAGTGATGAAGGGATATTTCGAGATATTTTTATAAGCCTTAACTTACAAGACGGCAATAAGACAAAAAAATCTTATAATCAAATGACTTTGCTCTGAATGGGATGTTGTGATGATGGTAGAGGCTCTGTATCGTGGCAAAAGGCTAAAAGAGAGGGTCTTCAAAGTCAGTCTATATACCCACGATGGTGGCCCTACAATAAGGCATTGCAATATGAACAGATCTCAGGAGCGGGGAAGCTGGTGTGATGGAAAAGAAAGAAGAAGCAATTGTTCTACTAGAGATACGGACATACCGAGCGGGCCAGGAGCTCCAAACAGACAGACTTTTTTGCAAGGGCGGGGTGTGGGGTACCTGCTTGCCTGAACATGCAATTAAAACTGTCAGTAAGGGATCAATCAATGTTCCGACTAGGAAACTAATAACTCGAACTAAAAGCACAAAACAGAAAGAAGGAAAAAAAAGAAAAAGAAATGATTATTACAAAATGCACTAGAAGGGCGATACTCTGCGCCTTCAGATGGTGTGGTGTGAAGATGCCCTGGAAGACGATGGCCGCCGTGAGGATTAGGAGGGTGATATTGAAATGGGGGAGCCCGCGGGGGTTTATATGAAAATAACTTTTACGGGAAACATGGGACGACGGAGCATGATGATTCGGAGAAATCCACAAACCACAAATTATTCAAGATGGAGATATCATATATTGGAAACGGAACGGGATAAAGAGAAGAGGCAGATGGTGGGTAGGTAGGGGGTGGGCGCCTTCAGAAAACAATTCGTAGAGGCAAGAAAGGTAGATCTTTTGGTAGTACAATCTGTAGGATAGGATAATTGCTTATGCAGGTATCGTGCTTGTGGAGAGAGTGGCCGTATGGTGTGTGCGTACTTACAGTACACTTTCTTTTTTGGCATAGGTTCCGACCTAGGTCTTCCGTCTTTTACTTACTTTTTTTTTCTTTCTTCCGTGATTAAAGAAAAATAAAACCTAAGTACAGAAATATCTTCCAACGAAACAAATCCCTTCTGAACAGATGGGATATACCTAAGTGAAAAAAAAAATTGTGGAGGGCTTCTTACATACGGGTTGTACCCATTCGCTCGCAAGATCCATGGGTGGAGAATTATAGGAAACACCACACGCTCTTGCCCTCATAATCTCTACAAAAATAAGAGAGAGGCTGGATGGCACAAAGCCGCTCGAGGCGCACGTAATGGCCGTCAGAAGCCGCGTTGACAGGAGAGACGTGGCCGTTGCCGGCTCTTTGCTGCGTCTACATTGCTATCAATGGTCGGGATTTCTCACTACATGTAATTAACATGGAAGTCCGAGAAATTCATGGAGGAGTAAAAGACCTGGTGGGATTTACATGAGAAAAGAATAGTTCATTGCTGTGTTGTCAACTGACCCGCAGTTGCATGGATGAACTCTGCAGATGGTACGAGGTTAGAGTAGAGAAGTACCTAGAATAGCGAATTACTTACGGTTTGAGGTTTCCCACGGTCTCGGCCATGGGTCACTGGGTGATCAGCAAATTGATGAAACGCTGCCCTAAAACTCTGCCCTAGAGTAGAATAGATACACACGCCTAACGCCTACCTGCATACTCCCAAAAAGACAAACCTCCAGAGCTAGAAAAAACAGTAACGCCTCATAACGTCTATTCTTGCCTACATCGAGTCGAGGAATCGCGGTCAACTGAATGGGCAGTACGGACCAATAGTCTCGACTTCTCTCTGTGTTTACGAGTAGCACTGTCACATCACGAGGATTTTGACACATTGAATGTAAACTAAAAAGAATTACAGGCATTTTCTCGACTGCCATGATAACCTCGTCGGATTTTTAAATCAAACTGATCCTCAAAGGAGGATCTACATGACAAGTTTGGGAACTCTGGACGTTATGTCACGGTGGAGATTCTTTTCCCCGGATCCAAGCCAAGCAGCAAGGGTGGAGGTTGCTTTGCTGCCACCGTTCTCAGCGAACAACGCATCACCAATAACCTTGTGTCCCCCACCACCTCCACGATACGTCAAGCCTCAGACCTGTTCGGTATTCGCTCCACATCAATCTTAGGCTTACAGTCATGTACGTCGTAGGTACAGTAGCTTCTTAATTCGAATCCAGACATAGGTGGTGACCTCGGCAGCTCACATTTTTGTGGGGCGAGACATCCAATAATACCATTGACGATTGGTACATACATACATTCAACATTAAAAACTACACCGTCGATACCTACGTATCTGTCGATGAGAACCCCCAGTCTTCCATCATCTAAAACGATCTCTATTGCTCACGTTGGGACGACTGCTGATACCCGCAGCGAGATCCACGATATCGATGATGATTCTAATATTTAAGAGGACGAGACTCACTCGGTACGATGGATACCGTTTATAGTTAAAACCCCAATCATTAATTATCACTCTATGCAGGGTGATGCAAGAGTCCAAGGATGGATCCAAGTTTTGCACCTCAATATATCTTTTGGCGCTGTATGTATGGCTCAGGAACCTAGCTTGCCAATTTGCATGCAAAAAAATTTATTTTCGAATTTTTCCTAGCTATTTTATGTAGGTGAGAGGAGCAAAGAAAAAATGACTGTAGACAGCTACAATGTCGTACGAACCTGCTTCTCGTATAGAACCGGACTGCATGTTTACTTCTAGAGATATAGGCACGGGCCTGCTTTACTGGAGTACCTGCAAAAGTAGCTGGAAATTCAGGGTTTATCTGGTGTGCCCCCTCGTAGTGGCGTGGAATTAAACTGGGCGGCCCAGAGAGGCAAATTCAACGTCGGTGGTTAAAACTCCTGCAGCTGCCCAACCTGAAGGGATTGCTGATGCATAAATCTGGGGGGCATGCCAATTGAGCACACACTTCTATATTTCAAAGACAATTGAGAATTATTTAATTCCTTATCGCGTGTGGTGTTGTGATAGTTGCTGCTCGAGTTAGCCGTTTCCTACTAAAACAGCGCTCTAGGGCTTTCAACAGCAAAGTGCATGCGTATGATGCCTGCCTATTATCCGGTACACGGATGATTACCGAAAATAATACCCATAGGAAGCTTCTAGGAACAGTACCTCCTTTTGTCCCCGTTTGTTTCTATATACATAGAACCTGTCTGTCTCGGCTGTTAGATCTAAAGTATTACAACCTATCTTCCAGCGAATGCGGGCTACGAAAATCAGTGCAGGGTGGAGATCAATTCTCGCGACGCTAGTGAGAGATGCGGCCCAATCAAGAGGCCAAAACCATTACCAGGGCCGCCATGCGGGCCGCTGGCTTACTCTCCCACACGCGGAAGAACGGTTGAAATGATAAGTATTTCATTGCATCATTTATCATTACCGGTGGGGATTTTGATATGGGCTACATGGAGAGAAAATACAATGTCATGCGGCTCTGTCAACCTATTAGAAAACCCTCTTTTTACCGAAATATCTGAAAATATCAGTGTAGGAAGAAAATAACTAATTTCCGCACCCTTCTTTCTTGAGCTGAAAATGCAAGTTGCTCAATTGCAATAGTGTGGTCTTCCGAACAAGGCCACTTACGAGAAAGCAGGAACGAATTTTCCAATCCCAGCGGGCCCGGGTTGGTTGCCGATTCACAAACGCCCACTTTACAATCGGCCCTGGCTCAAAAAAGGAATCATCTGTTGATAGCTGAGACTTATTATACCCCGTTTTCCATTGGACTTGCGATTTGAACTTGGCTGGAGCATTTGAAGTCTCTAAACCCTAGTCTGTCAGGAATTTTCTTCCGATGTTTTTTTATTTTTATATTTAGCTTGCCGGTCCAGCCTGAGTTGCATATAGTGGCATAGCACAAAGGCATTTCCGTGTCTGGATGACTTTACGTACGAATGAGACTGCAGCAATATCTCGAAGCCAGCTTAAGCTAATGATAGCAAACAAGTTTCTGCAAACTATCCGCAGGACAAAAAGTAAACTTGTAGTGGTACCAACAAGAATGATCAATATCCTAGCGGCCTAACCGTTTCTCTAGCACTTTTTGTCAACCCCAACTCAAAAAAAAAAAAAAACAGGTACGAAAATTTCTAGTAATTGAGTCTGTTTGCAAGCGGGATCACTACCCGGAACCTCTAAGATATGCGCGCTAGGATCAAAACGCGCGCAGGGCCTACAGTCGGTCGCTCTTTCGTCTACCATACAATATTTGAATCCGCGGTGGTTGCTTTCGTATCCCCCCACTGAGCAGACAGGTATGTCTTGAATTTCCACTGACACATATCAACCACGATTTTCAGATAGCTTTATTGTTTCCTTTTTCAATCCTTGCTAATTGGATTTTACTTTGATGTTGTTTTTGTGGGCATCTGGTTAGCTGCTATCAACGTTGTGGTCACGTCAGTTGTTCCAATGAGCAGCGAACATTTTTGTCTCATCCCATGAGTCAACCTTTTTGGGCTATCCCCAACCAGTCGGAAAGCACAGTTGATCACTCGACACACTCCACAACACCACTTATATAGATGTCATTGGTTAACGCCGAAACCTGCACACTCTTGTCTAGTAATTACCATTGGAATTGTTGCTGTAAATACCGATCGGATAGCTTACCGATGTTGTTGCGTTGTTGGCTACTAACAATTAATAAGTGATGTAATGATCTGTGGTTTAGGGAGGAAAATACTAAAGCCGTCAATATTACATCGCCATCTATTCCTTATCTTGAGATTCAACAAGGTACTGGGCTTCGCCGAAACTTTGAACCAAACACGGGCATATTCTCACAGATAAGATGTTTTGGGTATACAGGGAGTTAAAGAGAAGTTCCGACTTTCAATTTCAGATACTCTATCAGTAGCCACCACTTCATGCAAACGCCATGCATGAATGCTACATGAAGTGCTTGCGCCGTTAAAAAAGTACATAACAGTAATAATTGATAAGGATATGCAGTGTGTGAACCCTGATGATCATCAATTACGAAAATATGTAAGTGTATGTTTGGGCCCAATGAGATTAGCAGCCCTAAATCAATATCGCGACTGTGCACCATGCCTGTTGCAGTGTGCATGCTGCGCATCATATACCATCACTCGTTGAACGTCGTTTTAGGAGTGTGCAGATGACATGTGCAGAACGAGGACCAAGACCCAAAGTGGGGAATTCCACAAACATTCAATGGAAGAAGTCCAAACGGTAACCCAACCTTGATTTGGGATAATCAATTGAGACAACCTCTATCTTCACCTGGTTCCCGGGACCGTAAATTACTCTCCTTACGAATTACTCATATCTTACGTGCAGAAACTAGATGTTATAGCCTATAGAAAACCGGGAGGTATTCGGTAAAATTCCCAAAAACATAAAGAGATTTTATCCAGAATAATATCATTCCTAGATCCTATTTCGTGCTTTGCGAGTTTTTGCCCTGATGAACCGTACTCCACACATTCCTCGGTACCTGCAACGAGAAATAATCGGAAGCAGTAAATTGAGACACCAGATCAGTAAAGTAGACCAGGCGGTGAGTTCCGTTAATATTTCTCTTTGCCACACTTGAACTAAGATGTGCAGAGATAAACCGAAATACCACAGATTACACAGGAGTGCCCTTTAAATGGCCCCAAATCATTCTTAATCTCTCAGTCGCAGCTCTCCCATGGCTACCTTGCTTTTGCTTTCCCTTTCTATTGGCCATAATTTCTTCCTTAGCTTCTCGTACCACTTCTATAGCATTCCCCCAAACCTCTTCCGTATACACATCCATAGTGGAGAGAAACTCGACCGGATCATCACAGGCTATGAATAGGCGGATTATTGGGTCTGTTAACCTGATTCCCTGAAGCTCTAGGTCTGGGGAGTATATTTCTGAGGTGAGGGGTTGTGAGAGGAGAGAAACAACGTCATGCCCATCCGATTCTAGCTCTGTAGTATGCGTATATCTGTCTATGCCGGAGGATAAAGGGGTCTGTTGACTTTCATGAAGCTGCGGGAAGGGCTGTCTTTCGAAAGAGGCGAATTCATCCTCTATAGAATAAGGTTGATGTGGTTGCCGGCTTCGAAATCCGTCGGTTCCATTTGTAGTAGCAGCGGTGGGTGTAGAAGCAAAAAGTAGTGACGAAGGATGATAATCAGTAGAGAGGCTTCCAGATGAGGTAGAGGGGTCTATATAGGTACTGTGGGGTCGATGTTCTTGGTTGCTTGACTTTGTAGGACCCAGGTATGACGAGGACGCAAGCGAGTCAGTAATTAAAGAGGCAGAAGAAGGGCCAGTGATGGAAGAGAAAAGGTTAGATGCTGAGGCCGAGATATTCGAGAAGACGCCACCAGCTGGGGGATCTGCTACGAAAATCGAGTCCGGTATAGGATCAGGTTTTTCTGTTGGCTGGGCATCCTGGCTATTGGTCTTTTCCGAGGACATGGAGATAGGTATTTGAGGAGGTGGATCTTTATTGTAAGTACTTGGTTGTGAAGATACACCTAGTGTCTGCGAGGGGAGCAAGAATCAAATTCTAAAATGGTTATGAGTGCTTACATGTAGCCCAAGTATTAGTAGATGCACATGCAAATGTTGATGCATATCTGGGCTTTGTTTTGAAGAACCGAGGATACGGGAGAGCTATCGCTCTGAGCCTCTTAATCAGAGGAAACCTTCCCGAAATCGGAACAACAGGGGGAAGCGGAAGCATCATGAGATTGCCGAAGTCAGGGTACATATTTTGGCGAGCCTTTGTTTTCCAGGTCCGCACATCTCTACATATGGGAATTTACCACGAGGGTACTTGAGTTACAATGACATATGCAAAAAGAAATAACTTCAAGGGATTCAGCGGTGACTTGAATTGTAGTACAGGTAGTATCCGTAGAAGCTACACGTGCCTACATGGAGTAAAGTATTCACAGTACTCTCGACAAGAGGGGCTTGTCATTGGGTGACTAAGCACCCCACTCCGCATCAGATCAACCGAACCCGTTTGTTCCCCCACCAAGGGCACCTCAATACGGTGTTATCATTGACGTCGTCGTTGTCATCTCTGTTTTTCACCGTCGCCTCTGCCATCTAACTATTGTGCGCTGTCACGAAGTAATAAGGCTCGAACAACAATTTACTGCCAGCAATTTCTATTAAAGTTTGGATTATCACAAGGTAAATATAGTCCAATTAACCAACCTCCCTCTCTCACTGCTTCACACCAGTTGTCAGTCCGCATCGAGCCATCCCTCCACTACATGACACGGGCACTGCCACTGCACCACCACTGCCACTACATGCCATCTCCGCTTCCGCTTCTACCTTCTTCCTCCTCACCACCAGCTACCCGATCCGCAAGTCCATCATTCCTTCTTCCCCCACAGATTATCTCCCCTCTTCCAAAAAGAAACGAATAGGCCTAGAGCCCGCCCCCCCTCCATTCACCGCCGCCGCTTGTTCTTATCTGTTATTGTCTGTGCCATTTCCCGTCTTTCACGCTGCACTTACAGTTGGAACTCAACAAACCCCTCCCTTGATCTCCTCCCTTTGCCTCCCACCCCACCCCATCCACCCATCCATCCAAGTGAACTTAACGACGTTGCTCCACGGCATCTTTATTTCAACAACGACTAACTTCGGATATTACTCCGCACCAGCCAGACGGAATTCTACAACGCCGCCGCTAGAATAAGCAATCCCGGCCTCGCTATCACTTGGGCAATCTCACCAATCTTCCCACTCAACCTTCCTCACACCTTCCCCCCATACCTCCCCCCACCTATATTCTCCCTCCTCTTCAACCTGCAGCCATCATGGTCGACGGGGAGACAGCATCTCCGACTTGGAAGTTTACACAGTACGTCTTGCTCTATTAATTAATAATTTGCTAGCTACCTGTATCTATTTTTGGAGCGGGGCAGGGTTGTGACCCCACTTCCCCGCTGATATCATAACATTGTTCTTCAATTCACTCGGTTTGGAATTCTCTCTAATCATTGGTGCCAACTTAGGTGCTTTGGTGACAAGGGAGACGTAGAGGATATCACAGAAGGTAGCCTTAATCTCGCTGATTGCCCATTGCATACAGCATGTAGTTTTGTTCACAAGCTGACGTTTATGAAACCTTTCCAGCTGATATAATATCAACCGTCGAGTTTGATCACACCGGTAACTATCTAGCAACAGGTGATAAAGGCGGAAGGGTGGTATTATTCGAGAGAAACGAAACGGCAAGTTCCCGTATCCCTGTACACCATTTATTTCTTACTGGCCAATCTTCTGGTTTTCGAACTTGCTAACCTGGGATATGTTCCAACAATACAGAAGAAAACATGTGAATATAAATTCCATACTGAATTTCAATCCCATGAACCCGAGTTCGACTATCTGAAATCCCTCGAAATCGAAGAAAAGATCAACAAGATCAAATGGTGTAAACGACAGAATGCTTCGCACTTCCTGCTGTCGACAAACGACAAGACTATCAAACTTTGGAAGGTGTTCGAGAAATCTCTCAAGGTTGTCGCCGAGAATAACCTCTCGCATGATGGCGCAACTACTGCTGTTGGGGGTGTCCGGCATCATCAACAACAACCACCTCCGATTTTCAATAATTCTACCGCCCTAAGACTACCAAGGCTCACTCACCATGATACGGTTGTTGCTGCAGTTCCCAGGAGGACCTACGCAAATGCTCATGCGTATCATATCAACAGTATCTCTGTTAATTCTGATGGGGAAACCTTCATTTCCAGTGATGACCTGAGGATTAACCTATGGAACCTAAACATCCAAGACCAGAGCTTCAATATCGTTGATATAAAACCAGCGAATATGGAGGAACTGACCGAGGTGATCACCGCAGCAGAGTTTCATCCGCAATATTGCAACTGGTTCATGTATGCCAGCAGCAAAGGGACTATAAAGCTGGCTGATATGCGAGAAAGCGCGCTTTGTGATCAACATGTGAAGTGTAAGCTTTGAGCTTCCAATATTGATGAAACGATAAAGCTAATAGGAGCTCTTGAACATAGTATTCGAACAAGAAGAAGACCCATCTTCCCGTTCCTTCTTCTCTGAGATAATTTCCTCCATATCCGACGTTCGTTTCTCCTCCGATGGCCGATATATCCTCTCGCGTGATTACCTCACTGTGAAAATCTGGGATATAAACATGGAGAACAAGCCTGTCAAGACTATTCCGATCCACGAGCACCTCAGGCCACGGCTTTGTGACACTTACGAGAACGACTCTATCTTCGACAAATTTGAGGTTGTGTTTTCAGGGGATGGCAAGAATGTCATGACTGGGTCCTACAACAATAATTTTATGATTTACCCCAGCGACCCCGAGAAAGAGGTCGAGGTGGTGTTGCAGGCGGACAAGAGTGCCTTCAAGGCTAAAAAGGTGGGTGTGCCTACTCCCATTAACGGTGGTAAGAAGGGGAGTTCGAGAGCAGGAAGTCCTGCTGCCGGTTCCGGCCCTGGGGGAAGAATGAGGAAGGAAACAGATGCAGACCAAATTGATTTCAACAAGAAAATCTTACACATGAGCTGGCATCCGTTTGAGGATTCGATTGCTATTGCAGCTACGAACAATGTGAGAATTCTCTGCTTAGTAACTTCTAAAGTCCTTGCTGACTCGTTTTAGTTGTTTGTCTTTTCAGCATTGTAGACCGGTTGTACCCATTCCTTTGCAATTGGAGGCCCGTCGTTCAATGAAACCAAGCGTTTGTGTTCTTGTTTGTCTTGATTTCATAAGAGTGACCTCCTGGGAAATTTCCTTGTTTGCATTCTCTGGTACTGTTGCGACCCGTGCCCTTAGTATTCTATCAAACAAGCCTTTCCCGACAATATTGAAGTATTAAGCTTAATATGTTTCTGGGAAAATATAGCGCGCTTACAGCCGCATGAATGTAAAAAGATCCATCAATTTATTTGTCTTAAAGGCCTCCTTGAATGGCGCAAGTTTGGATGAACTACCGTTATGAAATGATCAGGAAACTATCCATCTCTTAATTTTACGCAATGTTTGTATGTACCCATGTTGGAAGAACTATAAGATTCATGACTGTCCCGGTTCACACCATCATATAATATAAGTCAACTGCATATCGAGCTACTCATAATTTCACAGCATTTGTGAACACGACCTCTATTGTATACACACAAAAAACCTCCAAGACAATCTTTTTGTATGGCATGTAATAGTAGTTGTGTTCACAAACGCTGTGAAATTACGAGTACATCAATCTCCATATTTCGTCAGTTAATTCTTTAAGGACTGCTTTGTTGTCAAGAGATTTTCCTAAAATATCTTTTGAAAATAAGTATATCAGCTAATTTTTTTCCAGATGAGGGAAATACTTGACGTTCGTGCCTTATGCTCAATGATGAGTTATCTCCATCAACATCGGCATCGCCCCCACGCCCGAGGTAAAAACTTCTCGCCAAGTTGAAAATGTGACCGAAAAGAAATATCGGGATCGAGGACTTCCCCGCAATATGAATTATCAACGACGTATGTGCAAGTGGTAGAGTACACACTTGTGCATGGATGGGTGGGGGATTATGTACATGAATCGATTGTCGAGTTAATAGCGCTCGCTTGGATAGGCTTCTTATCGATGGATGCACGCCGGCGCAGAGCATCTGTAGAGATGATCCAGAACGACAGAATGTGGAGCGCGCTACTACGGGGATGCCATCCATGCTTGCCTGACACATGCAGTTATGCAGGCGTACACCCTGTCTAAGGCACGGGTACGAGAAGCGAGAGTGAAGGATCAATGATTTTCCGTGTCCACACTTAATGATCGCTGGCCAAAATATTAACGCTTCGAACAGGTAGCTATACATACATGTATATATACATGTATATATACATGTAGCTGCATGTATTAGTATGCATATACAAGTAGTTCCACTTCTGAGGATACAATATATACATTGTGCAATACCGCGATATATGGAACCTATGCCTCAAGTAAGGCTCGTAACCAGAATAAAAGAAAGGCAGATGAACCATCTTATATAAATTTTAGAACCCGACAGACGCTATTTCTTCTTTCTTTTTCGATAGATGCGGTGAGTTTAGAAGCACAATACATAAGACATATCCCAGTCGGTTTTTATTTTCTTTTTTAACGTGACCTTATGACCCAAGGGGCTGAGAACGTCTTTTCATATCCTTCAAAATTTGAATCATGTGAAAATCACGTTCGCTTCAAACACAGAAGGTAATTTGTAATTTTCAGCATGCCAAGGCTAGCTCCCCCCAAGTTCGGTTGGAGGTATTTTAAATTCAAAGTCCACGTCTATCGTGCGAATACTAGTTTGAGTGGTAAAAATCTTTTAGTATCCTTGTCGAGACATCGTCGATCGAAATGTTTTGTCATTCACAAACGCCAATATGTTTTTATTCTAGTGACAAATAATCTTATGAGATACTTCCAAGATGTAGTTACATAGTACTTAGCATAGTGGGTATAATATACCTGAATATTCAAAACCGCCCTGCCAGCGCTATTTCCCTTCCGCTGGACCAGCTGGCACAAAGCCTCGGGATGAGGGAATTATTCGCTGTTTTAGACAGGTTTAAATTCTGTCACAGTCCCTAGATGCAAGGCACGCAGAACCATTGGTCTCAAAGGGCTGGCAGGTATGTCGGGGGACAGAAGAGGATGGTCACCAAGCCCCGGGTTTGGCTATGTATGTGTTATGCAGATAAGATTTTGCCCAACCGTTGACTGAGTCAACGGCATTTATTACAACAGAGATTTATATGTGAACCTCGGTGCCTTTATGGGTAGGCTTTTGGGTTTATGAAAAGAAGTAGTAATTCAAGATCCTTTGAAACATCTATTTTTGGTGTTGTGCATAGTTGTTGCCTTGAGATCATCGTTTGCCACGTGACCAAAAATAGCAATTGCGTGCTCACAAGTTGTATCTTGGCGGAGCTGAGGCTCAAAATTAAGCTTTTCAAAAACGCCAAGTCTTTACTGTAACTCAGGGATCCCTAGTCAATCCGCTCTCGAAGCACTCTGACTGTGCTGATGACGTAAACTTAGCTTCAACGTTCTTCAGCTGAGATTCAACACATTTCTTAAGGCACCCCAGATTCTGATCGAAGATATAGACAGATGCACCGCCCCCCTTTCTCTCTCTTCTCTTACCCTAATGGCCAACATATGGTGCAAGAAGGAATAGAGGGCGACCTTGTCAACCCTGTATACACCACTTCAGTCAATTCTTTCATTGGCTCTGGGAAGCAAACATTGAAGAGCCTCACCTCTAACTCGACTTTATGGCTATAAAACTGAACTGGTGTGAACAGGGATTACAAGGTCGCCCCCCAAGGCCTCTCGCACCATAGCTGAAAACATGGGATCAACACCGGCAGTTTATCTGATTTTAACAGGCACATCACAGGAAACGGTAGATCTCCGAACAAAAGTGTGAGTTTTTATTTCTTTGGGTGTATTCCTTCCCTATTATATTACAAAATCATGTAGCAATGATAGTCCTAAAAAAAAGATAAGAAAGACCGCTATCCATCGTTGCCATCGTAAACACAAGTCTCATCATAGCATGAAATATACAAAATTTTAAGAAGGAAAAGATTCGAGCTTGCCAAAAGGTAGGACAGCCACCCAACAGATCCGATGAGATATATGAGATGTGAGGTAAAAAAATAAAAAAAATAAAAGATAAAAAATGGGAGATCGCCAACATCTCTTCATCCCAAGCTACACCACCGTAACACCACAACCTCCCCTAGATTTGGGGATGAGTATACGCACTAGTAGAAAAAAACAAGCGCTCCCATATGGGGTCTGCACCCTTCCAGAGTCAAGTGTTTTTTTCAATATTATACTCATCCCCTTGCGACCCGAAGCGGAACCGCTGAGCGCGAACCCACACGCTTAATGGCTCCACTTGAGCCGCAATAGAAAGCCCAGTGCGAGACCAAAGAGAGGACCTCCTTGCAGTCGGACACTGGGCTTTCGAATGATCCGTCTCGAACAGTGTCTTTGTTTTATTCCCCCACAGCACAACTATTTGGGTTTTATAATTGCCGATTCAATACGCCAATCATTCGAACTTCATCATCAGTCAACAGTGCCGCTATTAATGTTCCATGCAGACTCGTTTCCGATGCCGAATATAGGATGAAAGTTGTGTTGAAAGTCTGAGATGGCGCGATACTGGTGTACAGAGTTATCGACACCGTCAAACATAATCCAATCGCCAGTCATCATAGGATTTGTTCTTGATCCATCACGATAATCCTCAAAGTTATTTGGAACTATGGATAAGGGGCTTTGGTCATAATCGGTGGTATTAGTCATAGGAGATGCCCAAGGATAATCATTTCCTGGAAGCTGGCTGGGATCCAAGTAATTATCAATGAATAAAGGAAAGTCGCTGGGTTGTGAAACCTGGGGAATCTCGAGATTTTCATTCGGCATGACTGGCGTCGAAGACTGTGACTCATTGGCAATAGATGTGTTCTTCTTTCGCCTTGTCGGGGTAACCGGTACTCCCTGATCTCTCCTCCGTGGATTCCTCTTCATTCGCTTGTAGATGTACTCATGTGCTTTTTCCATGTGTTGTTTACAATTGCTCTCACGTTTTGATTTGTATGGGCAAGGGGCGAATTCGCATTTCCACTCCTTTGAATTTAAAGCGTGAATGTCATTTTGGTGACGCTCCTTCTCTTTGTTGGTAGGAAATCCTTCAATGCTGTATTTGCAATTTATGTCGTCGCATTTAAAAGGACGGTCATGAGTTTTGCGATGTTTCGTCAGGTCGCAAGGGCGGGGAAAGGTCTTTTGGCAGAATTCACAGGAATAGTTGGCAGGTTCCTTGGAATTGGCTCGAGAAACTGGGGAAGAGTGAAGTGGAGAACCAGCACTAATCGCAGAAGTGGGTTCGGACGGGGACATTGCGAAGGGAGTAATAGATGTGGCAGTCAAAGAAGTCTGTAACGCTGCTGGAGAATATCTACCATGGTCAATCATAGCAGTAGGCATTGCCAATTGACCACTAGATTGCCATGGCTGCGATATAGTAGGCTCATAATATGCCCGAACATCGCAGGATTGACTTTGGGCGGTGGTGTTTCCCGTGTTCTCGTCGAACTGGAAAGTGGAATTGTTGCCTATATGAATCTGAGGATGGCCAACCAATTGGCAGGAATTGTAAACCTCAGGAGGAGCCTGGGTAAGAATTCCAAGCTGTTGTTTGGATGTATCGTTTTGCCTGAGCTTCGCAACTGGCCTGACAAACGGTCCTTGCGCGTTGAAACTGGTAGGAGTGATCGCTGGTCTTTTAATGACAGATTCATCGGCATCAACCGACAACCTTCGCTTAGATACTCGGTGTTGGGGATTAGAATAATGCATGGCGCCTCCTGATACCAGGGCAAGCTGATCCAAAAAATAATTCTTTGTGTATGGAGTGTCATTCTCCCGGACGCGGTCTTTCTCAAGAACATCAGGGTAGGCATTCTGAATCCCACCGAAGAGAGTATTAAAGAAGCTTTTAGGTGGAACGTTTGGGCTCATTTTCTGCACCGGATAGTTAGCGTTGAACCTGCCAAAAAAGGAGTACATAGGGATGTATCTACATTAACCATATTCATGATGTATTTCTCCACATCTCTCAAGCACCGAATTTGCCCTTGATACATTCTTTCCTTCGCGCAGGAGAGGACCTTCTTTAATCCAGCAAACTCAGGATTATCCACCATGGGACTAATCAAATGCCTCTCGATCGCATGAATGCTTTCGAGGTCCATCATTGCCCTGCTTAACTCTGGTTGGGTAGCAAGGAAAGATTTTGGAGAGAGAGTTGCCGAGCTCGGTGGAGTGAGCTCTTGGCAAGATACCACTGTGTAAGACGAGCCGGACTCCGGGACGAGGCTTGGTCGGCCCATAAGGCTCCCATTCCCTAGGCCAGCTTCAGTCTCTAGTGAAGAAGTAGCCGAAATCTTCCTTGCATGCCCTGAAAGCGCCCTTGTTACCGACCCAGCGGTAGCAAAACTTTGTAGTCCTGCATTGGCGTAATTTGAGGCAAGCGTTCCAGGACTACCCATAGTAGACCCAACCCCAGAGTCGCTGATTGGACCCTGCGCTACCGGGGCAACAAGAAGTCCTTGAGTAGTTCCTGACTGGGGATGTAGCGACATCTGTTGATGTTCGCTCGGGCTGTCCACTGTAACTAGGGGTTTCTGGGCAGGCTCTTGGATGGGTTCCTCTGGGCCCGGCATATACTCTGCTGTTTGAATCCCAGAAGCCCTCATAATGTAATCCAGGTCTTGATCTTGCAAGTCACCAATGGCAACGAATTCCTCGTGTAACATGGCACTGTCATCGGGGTAATTGCTGGCTCCAGGGCTGATGAAAAAAGTAGGCACTGGTTCGTCTTCTGGTCCGGATTCCTTTTGGGGTTCCTTAGACATTCTCTGGGCTTGATCAAGAGTCTTGAGATGCGGTTCCAGCTTGGACTGCATGCGGTTCATGTATCTCTGTTGATGTTTCTCGATGTCCTTTCCAACCGGATGCGTGTATGATCGAGCCGGCGCGGGCGGGAGAGTGTTGGGAGACGAACTTGGAGAAGGATAGGGAACGGTATGTCGCTTGTGTATCTCCATTGTAGAAGCTACCGCCGGGTGCTGCTCTTGCGGGTCTGGTATCTGCAGAGCTAATCGTGGAACGGGCGATGCACTACGGGGAGTGGACATGTCGAAATTTCGTTGCCGGTAAGAAACTTTCTTTTGGTCTCTGCAGGAAGGCTGTGTTAGCTTATTTATGTTCTTGGGCAAAAAGAGTAGTAGATGGTAGGGCTGTGCGAAGTGCGAAGGACCAAGCCATCATGATATGGGAGTGGAAAAACAGATTAAGTGAAATAGATTAATCAAACACATGCTCGATAGGTAGCCAGTCGGTAGAATTGGTATAATGAGAGATATGGAAAGGGAAACACACTGTGATATTTTTGAGGGTCCAGGAGCTACTATAGTAGACCTAGGGTGTGAGGATAATGTGTTTCTGTAGAGGATCTTGTCAGCTACTTGTACTGTAGCCAGTGACAACCAAGTGAATAAATAAAGGACATAAAAAAAGACAAGTTCGTAAAAACATCAAAGAACAAAAAGTCTCCTCTTCCCTCTCCGAAGAATAGGTGGGGTGGGCCATGGGCGGGGTGACGATATACAGGTGTGCACGTACGTGAGTGCGCACCGTTGAGTATACGGATTGCGTGGGTTGTGTGCGCAACAAACAGCAATAACTTGGATCTAAAGTGGAGCAAATAAACAGCAAGACATAAACACATACCTGGTGCCCTCCTGGTCTTTTACTCCTCTTGATTTTCTGCTTTGCTGTCGTGTATTTGGGAATCCCATCACTAAAGAAGCTGGCGTATAGCTAAGGGATTCCTTACGTACAGGATAGGATGTAGGAGCTGTTCGAGTCACGGAGGGGGATGATGTAGGAAAATTGCTTTTCTGAGAAAAGAGTCGTAATGCTTTGGCGAATTTCCAAAGATCGAGAATGATTATTTTTTTGGTCTTCGATGGAGGGTCCTTTGGCTCGCTAAGTAGTAGGGTGGATGAGGGTTGGTTATAGCTGACCTGCGGCTAGTAATAATTGAGGCTCTGTGGAATCTGTGTGGGTATCCCAGCTTGGTGTGGATGATTCGGTAGTAGCAAATAACTGAAACCGAATAAAAAGTTGCGGCCGTAAGTGATGGATATCGATGATGGCCCCCGATTTTTCCCTGTTGGTCGATCTTCCCTTCTTGTCTTTTTTTACTCGTCGCTGAAGGGAGCTGAAGGTTAAAGAGGGAAAAATGAAAAGAAAGAAGAAATAGAATTCTTGTATGTAGGTAAGGTAAGTATGTAGGGATGGCGGCAAGGCTGATAAAAATGGGTACTGACTCTCTTTAACACCAAGAACAGACACGGACAGATCACTCGCTTGCACAGCAACCTCTCGGGATCAGAAATATTGTACAGGACGCAACACAACTGATATATGATATGATACTGCTTGCTTCCCGACTATTCTAAAGAACGGAAAATCACATTGAATAGAGGGGGCAATGAGATGAAATAAGAATGGGAGAAACCAGCCAACTGGGGCTCCGGTTGGAGATGCCATCATAAAAGTAAGTAAGTAGCAAGAAGGAAGGGGAAAGGTAAGGGGAAGTTCGGCCAATGATGATTCGGCAATTTGGACGACTCCCTCTGCAATATGCGCAATGGGTGAATTGAGTTCTGACTGAGCCCTCTCTGAGGAGGCTTCGTGAAAGAGAGCGATGGGAGACTGTTTCTGTGGAGGGCAGTTCAACCTTCCTAGGCGCACAGCTTCCCATATTGTAACGTGCAGTGGGGCTGTTGCCTAGCGACTACCCCTGTCTTGCAGTTGGCCAATAACATTCCCCGTTCAGGCTGGGGCAGCGCAGCGCATATCATTACATGTACTATACATGTAGTTCTCCCAAGTGAAGCGAAGGGACTAGAGAACGGAATATCATGCTGTCATCCAAAAGAGCCCCCCGAAAGTGAAAACTTGAAGGTCTTTGCTGCTACGAAATCAACAGAAGGTAGTCAAACGTCCGATAGAGGCGTGCGTTTCACGGCTTTCGGGCTCGCCTTTTGTTCTGAAAACGCACTTTTCTTGTGGCCAAGATCCACGAGTGACCAACACCTCCGTGATACCGAATAGTATTTTCTGCCCCTGCACCTACTTACCGCACTGTCGTTCAAACTGTCCAGGGAATCGTGTGGTTTTTGCCCCGAGGGCCCTGGGGCTCGATATCTCTTGATTTTCATTTTCATTTTTCAGTTTGAACTAGCGGCTATGGGTTACAGAATTGCGCGGGTCAAAGGCGCTCCTTATTTTAACGCGACCAAATACAAGCCATTTACCGCAGAAGCCGCTGGAATTAAACTGACAAACCAGAAACAGAACCACTTACACGTGTAGTATGGACGGGCAGATGCTCGGATAATGTGTTGATATCATAGATGATATCTATAAAAAAGAAATGCCCCAAATTTGGCCTGGGATAGTAGAATGTGGACTCGAGTAGTCCTTCTCAACATATAGAGTGCATTACCCAAGAGGGCCCAAGAGGGCAGTACATGATGTATGAATAGATATATGGACCAAATGGCGGGTGAGGAAGGGGGGAGGGGTGAAGTCGAGTGGGAACCACTACTTCTACATGTTTGACTGGCTCCGGTACAGGTACAGGCCCTCACATGGTTGTTTGTGTGGTGGTGCTCGTTGCTGTCTGCACTTAGTACTGCTTAGTGATAGAGCCCCCCACGGAGGAAAGCGAAGACTCATAAGCCACGATGTGAACCCCGCTGCTGCGTGTGAGTGCTGCGTGTTGCTGCGGGTTAACAGTCACCAATCCATGCATAAACACGGGATCCCTGCGCAGAGCCTCAACACCTGATCGTGATCTACACCCGTCACATCTACGTACATACATGTGCTCAACATGTTGACCGGAGGCACCAGACATTGGTGAAATCCCTCTCATGCATGAGTCTGGATGGGCATTGGCTTGGGTAGTCACGTGATATCAAGCCTACAAGCAGCTCACAGACAGGAGTCTTTTACAATTAACACCAGTGTATGTAAGTGATTTCAATTTAGTTCAATGGCTTCCAGGCTCTTTTGGCTGATATTGTATTGATTGTGTATGTGTCTGAACTCTTAAAGCAAACCGCCCCGCATCGTCACCGTTGTGAAGTTGAAAGTCACATGATTGAGATGGATATGATTGGACCTCATGCATGAGAGAGATTTCGCCATTGTCTGCTGCGTCCGGGAGATACCGTGCTGAACTGATTGGGCCGTATTATTACTCTCATGCATTAGTAGAGCCCCAATAGGTACATGTAATCATTCGGTCTCCATCAGACGAGCATTACTAAATTTGACTAGAGTAGGTTGAGTCCTACTGATCTGCCATGAGGGATCGACGATTCAAAGTGACTACACTACATGGATACAGAGAATTGCTGCTTTTCTACAGTAAGTTACACACTTATAATTATCCTAGGCACTTGCGTCCATACGGTTGAAAATACATGTACGTTCTACCCGTGAGTCCAATGCTCGTAATACTCCTCGTTTACGGTATATTATGGGAGATCACGAACTGTAAAGAGCCTCGGTTGACCGACATTACTCGAATGGAACGCTGAAACATATTGAAACCCCTTGTTCAAACCCACCTGCTAAGTGACAGTCCGCACCATACCATGTCTGCGCTCCACCTTTTCACACTCCGGGATCTTGTCCAACGTCAAGTCATGATTTCACCACACGCACACACGCACACATACGCCCCCCCCCCGCCCCACGGATTCACGGATTAAGAAACACATGCGATCAAAGGGCCGCGGGTCTTCTCCATTTACCCCCACAGGCTTGGAACCCAACCACCCCCCTCCCGCTTCCCTCCCTTTCCCTAACTCATGCGTTCCAAGCTGTCGGGAAGCGGTGGTCAATCAAGCGGCAGCGCCTAATTATTTGCGGCGAATATGCGCAATAGCCCTTCTACACAACAGTAGGTACTTTACTGTCATATCCGATGCCTGTGTTCTATTAACAGGGGATCGCCGCCGGGCCAGACCGGAAAGTTGTTGCGAAAGGGCAAATACATGTAAATACAATAATAGGTACACTTGCATCTACTAAAGCTACATGTACGAAATAGTGTAGAAATCATAATAATAGTAACATAATGTAGCTATCTCGAAACGCTTCTCTCGCAAAGAAAAGAGATAGCCTAAACCCGGGAACAGCATAGCATCCCTCCTACATCCGCTTCTAACTGCCATGCGAATATGCGAAGCTTCCAGTATCGCTACCGAGAACTTAACACTGATCACGGCTGTGTTGTGCCAGTTCCTTGCATGATACGTCGTGGTTAAATTAGCGAACGAATTGGTGGCAGAGGCTGAGGACTCAAAAGACCGGGCGGTTACAACACGAAAAGGAAATTTCCCCTCGCAGTGGCTGAGGATAACCTGACATTCCCCGCATCCACACACCGCACAAGTTCACTTCGGGCTTGAAGCGATAACAAGGAAGAAGAAAAAAACTATGTCGACCACCACCCCTCCTCTTTCGTCACCAGCATGAGCGTGGCTCGTGCAAACGAGACACGCACGACAACCGCAGTGCGTGACGCCATGGTCTAGATACGCAGAAGGTAAAGGAAGAATCCGAAACGAACCCTAGTAACAGTAACACACACAACCACTCGTACACATGATATCGAGATCTCCCGGTAATCGATTATCGATCTAGGAGGTTTTTCCAGAATCTGAGACTACAGAAGGGCTGAGTATCATGGAAATTCACCGAAGATAGCAGATCATTAGTTTAACGCCGGGTGGATAGAAATTGGGACATCGCAACATCAACCAAGACTTAAACAAATAGGAAAGGCAGACTCCCAGCCCTTTACCCTGTCCCCAAAATTAAGCGGTGCAGAAATCATGTGGAGTAGTGATAAAATAGTAATAAGGATCTGCTACTCTTAATTTCATAGCATTTCCGAGCACAACTGCTATTGCATGACATACGAAAAGGTGGGTTTCGCGCTTTTTTGTATGGTATGCAATAGCAGTCGTGTCCGGAAACATCATGAAATTAAGAGCACTTAGAGGCGTCCCAACTTCAGCTCTGCTCGCTCTAGATACGGCAATATGTGTATCGGTAGCTTTCCCCTGGTTCAGGCAAGATAAAACAACTAGCAGTCTGCTTTTTCGATGCTTGGGATATTCTGGAATACCTTGGGGCCCTTCTATCCGAGAGGATGAAAGTAAGAGAATCGAGTATGTTGCACTCTCCATATTCGAAAAACTGGCATCAAGGATGTTGGTAAGAGTTGGAGTGTAACTACCAAGGTACGAAACCTCTTGCAACACCGGAGTAGAAAAGGAAAGTCAATAAGAGTCAAAAGAAGTAAATCTAGGTTAGTTACATGTATGTACATACCTTTAATGAGTTAAACAAAAAAAAAATACATGTACAGAGTCTGGTAGAATTAATGCGAAAGTCGGCGCTAAAGGTGTGGATTTCTTGGTCTGTGCTCACAGCAGAAATTCCTTCAAGAGCCAATAGGACTATCGGGTCACGGAAACCCACTTTCGCAATAATGTTACCACCCTCTGTACATACCTAACCCATTTGTTTCTTAGGATGGCTTCCTTTGTGGAACTGCCTAAATAAAACAAAAACATTCAAGCTTTGGGTAAGTCAGCGCTCAGACTATTCTCCACTGTTTCACAACGATGCTCTTCTAACGCACCTCCCTTTCTTCTACCGCCCTTCTAGAACAACTTTCCACCCGCAGCGTGTGATGATCCTGGCCCTGGTCAAATGATATGCTTACTGGACGTGAACCTCGGAAATTAAACATTTGTCTAATCACCTCGTATGCCTGACACTGAGATTGAACTAACTGTGAGGGGCATGCGTGGAAGTAGAGGAGGTAATTCGCATAACGGCTTCAAGGATACTCTCTGCGCAGAAGGCAACTATTGCGACGAACATATGCAAGTCCAGAACAACGACGACAAAGATGATATCAATGACGACCAAGTCGATGTGAATCACTTTGTATGATTGTCGCCACTCATGCTAACCACTAAATCATTGCCAATAACATTAATAATTGCCCTAGCCTCTTCATGATTTGAAGGTGGCACTGTGCTTACTCTAAAACGTCGCACACCTTTAAGGTTATTTTTGTAAGAGGATAACGGCCCGAATCAATTCAACACTATTGTTTCTATGTATAGGGACGAGCCACCGGAGAGATGCTAGATGAGGCCTGAGACGGCCGTTTCCCTTCCTCTAGAAGCACATGATGGTTAATGACCAAACTGGAGATTTTCCCCTTGTTCTGCCAAGTCCGAGACATTGCTTGCAGCTGTCACAATCAGTGAAGATGGACGGAATTGGAGCAGGCGTCAGCCTCTCTTAGTACTCGCCTACAAGGGTAAGAACCAGAAATGCGAGCGACAAAGTCAAGGATTATATGGAGTGGCAACGTTCTGCCATACTGCTACAGCATTTTCTGGTTCGTATGCGGGCAATGCGGGTAGGCGAGTACAGCCGAAACTGGTTGAACGACGAACAAGGATCTTTGCCAGTCGCTCAGGCTGATATGCAATCACTTGGTTGGCTGAAATCTGTTGTCCCGGTTCGTCGTTGCCCCAAAGTTTACCTTTACTTTTTCTTTTCTGATGGATGATGGCTTTCAGCCAATGTTCCAGGGGCGGGGGTGGGTACGGTGAAACCCTTCTAGAAGTGCGACGGAAGGAAAGAAGAAAAGAAGGGAGGGAAGGACGCGCCGCTGCGAGACATCCTTGAAATGAGGCAACAGCAAATGTGAAATGCAGGTGCTGATTGCGTATGGTAAAAAACGTGTCCGGTCCTCTTCTCCTCCGTCTTCTTAGTAAAGGGGATGCACCCTTAGTTCTAGAAGCACATGTAGGTACAGGTACAGATGATGGAGAGAGGACACCACCAATAAGACACGGTGGAAGTTAGATGAACATCTAGATTCAGTAGTCGATGAGGAGACGTGAGTGCAAGCGGATGCAGAGTAGATATCTGTGCACTTGGGTAGTCCAAGGCAAAAAAGTAAAGCTACAGGTTGACAGTGGGACCCATTCCAAGCACCCTCCTCTATGTACGCACTAACCCTGCAAAAAATGTTGCAGTCCATGTCCATGTCTCTAACAGGCGTACGCAAATCTGTCTCGGCCACTCCCGTTGCAAACACAGATTCATATTGGGAGACGTAGGATTCCACACACGCTCATAGATGCGTCGAAACCCGCCAAGCGCATGCCTAGAGATATCAGACTTAGATGCCATGCAGGCATATCAACGCGTACATAGCAATTCTCCGGTTCACCAAGATACCACTACAAGTATACAATTGTTGATCCCCACTTGATTGAGTTCAAAGCGCCACTCATGGTAGGGTGGTAACTCTGGGCCGCCCCCATTTATCAACCTGCTATCAGGTGCGTGGACACCGTACATCTACAGTAGCAGATACATCTACATGATGTACGTACGTCCTGGATTGGGATAGCTGTAGATTGAAGAGTACATGTATGTATGGCAATACCTACATGTATCTACATACTACACATGCACTCTACTATACACGGCGTACATGCACATATGTCCTGTATCTATGCCGTTCTAGCAGGCAAAGAGATAAATCCGTTGCCGCGGATAATACAGGACGTTGTTTTCTCAAAAAATGATATTAGGTGTGTGGACTTCTACCAAAACAAGAGATATAAACAAGAGGTATATTATCCGGCACTATACCTTTTTACTTGCGCAATTTCCTCAAGTACATGTACATGTAGTTACGATTACTTTGAGTCAAGAGACCAACACCGTGGCGACAAACAGTCTAGGATTACATGTAAGCTTGCATATACACGTAGCCTAAGGAGTACTTCATGTATCCACGGAAACTGTAGAGATACATGTAGATAAAACATGGCTTTCCACTAGCACGTCCATGTTTGTTTTAGTGGTGGTCAGATAACAAGTGAGAATCTATGAAGCATGGGCTAGCTCCAACCAACCAACTGGTTACGATGGAACATTGCACCCTTATTTAGGCTGGTTAGCAACGGGCCGCTATATATTTTCTTGTATATGGGTACAAAGTAACTCTGTTACATCCCTTTGCAGCTTGATGGTCTCATCGCCTACGTAGCTACATGTACATGTAGTTTCTACCTAAACTAGTTTCTGGACCTGATGTTGTGCACTGATGTAAGAGGCTGTCCTTGCTTTTAATATCGGCATGCCCCTGCTCCTTAGTTTCACCACGGCCTTCCACAATTACTTCTAGAAAGACGGCCATTTCTTCGTCGTGTTAGCGTGGGGGTATTCTGATTTTAAAATGTTCGAATCCATGTGGCTTGAAGCTATAATGAAAACAGTAACGATGCTCGCATGCGCAGCTATATATTGTTATGGATCCACCGTACACAAAAGTCAAAAAAAAATAAGAGTTTCATGTGTGATAACTTGTGCTGTAGCGCTTTGCTTAAGATTACTTCACTCGACTTAACGGGGATATGCACAGAATGAAATTTCCCTAATGTTTACGTATTATTGGTACGCGCCATATCACACAATCCACACCTCTAAACAATCAGGAAAGGAGCTCGAGCTCGACAACTTTATTGTGTGTGAATGTCTGCTGAGTCTAGTGTGTGCTACAACTTACAATCATGGTTCGAAATCGATTTACTGATTTGATCTGGATTTGATCCAACTCTCACAATCAAATTATAATCATGTATAGACCTGAGACACCTTTCATGGGAAAAGCTAGTCTCAGGAAATATCTGGATCCCAATCCAGTAAAGAGTCGTCCTCTAGTGCAGGGCCTAGGGAGTATGATTTAGATTTGAATTGATCAAATCAAATCATTGTTTTAAATTAAGACGTACAATTGATAATTGGTTGGATTTAAGGGCCCAAGTCGAACCGAATCGAATCGTGGGGCACATTAAACTGTTAATGTTACTGCTACTGTGAGCCAATGTAGAATATGTTGATTTTGAGACGTTATTGTACCTAGGCGTGCACGTGCATTACTAGAACCATGACCGCCTATTTAGGCGCTAGCGGGCTCTTAACATTTCGTTAGATTTAGCGATATCAGTAAGATTTTTATTATGCCGAAGAAACTGGCAATAATATTTGGCACATGCTCTCAGTCTTGGGATTCACAGCGAGGTAAAAGATGTGTCATGGACTACGTCTGGGGCAAT
This sequence comes from Morchella conica, assembly GCA_008079325.1. Taxonomy (NCBI): domain Eukaryota; kingdom Fungi; phylum Ascomycota; class Pezizomycetes; order Pezizales; family Morchellaceae; genus Morchella; species Morchella conica. The sequence continues at coordinate 14,327 of VOVZ01000049.1, read as the reverse complement.
GCCATGGATACTAGGGTGTAGTGTTGCAGGGATATAGATAGTAAGTCTGCATGTATACATATGTACTCTAGTCAGTAGTATCTCATTCCGTAAATACGCTAGATATATATATTATTCCTACTTTCTCCATTCTATAATGTTGATCTACAGAATAAATAAGGCATAGAGCTAGAGCGTTGACTCTCGACTAAATCTGCAGGTGGCTTGGTTAATTGATAACAACGCATAACTCTTAGCATCCAACTGTATTAGCCCAAGTTATGTGCACCACGCGGTTCGAGGGACCCATTATCCAGAATAGCTGTCATGACACATAGATTTTTAGGTAATCTGTGGATATACTATATATTAAAACCCTGAAACGTGATCTGTTTCTCTAGTAACGCGCGCGAACCTAATTCACGATTTCCATGGTTAATTTGTATTGAAGTAGTTGATTAATATTACGCATAGAGACTATGTACTCGTACATACCCTTGACGCCATCTGCTCAAGTACTTAGTCGATTCTTTACTACATGTAGATACATGTAAACGCTCCTAATTGTAGGTACATAGATCAGCTACCAGTGTAAAACATCATCTGTACCACCAAACATCGCTAAGCCATGAAATATTCTAAACCTCAAAAGACAGTAGAAAAGCAAATTAATGTGGCTTTACAGATAATGGTATCTCTCGTATCTCTCTTGCAAACTAATGGATCTCACGTATAAATCTATAATTCCCGTGTTATAGCATCGCCAGATCTGCATACTAAGGTAACACTATTAATATTAATATACTCGCGCGTTCATTAAATCGTCGGATGTCGTTGCAACCAAATATATCCCCACACAAAATTCCGACCATTTAATGAACGGGTGGGTAATGTATATCCCTTACTCTGGCAATGCTGACCCTTTTCCGTGGGGGCCAAAATCCATAGCAAATACAGACCGGCAATTGGTGGGAGATTGATTCAGATCCAATGATTGATAACCAAATATATTGAGCAAAGCCACACCTTTTGGCGATATATTAGCGCTGCGCCACCGGAGCTCATTGGAGAGGGTAACAAACACGCATGGTCGTGGCTGCGCGTGGTCATAAAGTATCACTCGATCAATAATACCTGGTCATAATCCAGGGAAATTCAAACCACGCAACAAGGGACATCTAGAGGGCAAATATTTCTTTACTACATGTGTCTCCCAGCAGATACCATGAACTTACACGCTAGAAATGATATTAATGGAATTAACGCAACTGAGACATTTCTTGGAGTCTGTTAGGGTTTTAGGAAAGATCACCGAGGTATGTTCTTTACTTTTAGGGTCTGGTTGATAAAAATAGATAATTTAAGTATGTATCGGGCGGTGGATCTCATGACCAGGAATGAGTAGAAACGGCTGTGGTAGATCGATATCGATCTTGTTCCTAAGCTACTTAATTAAGCGCCCCTAAATAAAGCACATACTTCTGCCACTACTAGCTCTAGACGTATACGTATGATACCACCTTTTCTTTTCAGAACTGCCGCCATCAACCGATCGTGTAATAGAATGTCTAACAGTCTACTATGTGAAATCACTTATCTCATTTATAACCACATGGCTCGGTAAGACCTGCTCAGAATTACGCAAACGTGGTATTCCATGGCCACAATTGATGCCAAGACGCCGAGCCTGCACTGGACTTAAAGCCGTGACCTTACAATGTGCAAACTACTACAAATTTAAAAAGAGTTGATGTGGGTGGAAGGTGACCAACCTGTAAGCGAGATGATTATAAGTTCAAGGTAAAAATGAATGAGTGAAATTTGTGTCTGTATGTACAGTACCAAAAAGGGGGGTGGGACCACTATGGTATTCTCGTCGTTACGCTATTGGTACAGTATTCTTCCTACAGTACCGGTTTGGTTTGGTGTTCGTAGTCCTACGTAGTGATTCCATCCCGTTTTTTCATACTATATTGATTAGATACACAAACAATACGTAGACATAGCCTATCACTCGTTCTAAGCTTTCGCCTTCATGATATATCACGCGCGCACAAATTACTATTGTTCTCCCAAATCGAGTTAAAGTTATATAGAACTCGCATATAAATAGCAAATATTGATGCGCTAGTAGCTTTATCCTTCCATGCTGTGGTCATTATTTAATTATCCTAATCAATATGTATATAGGCACTTCCATCCCTTTGATCGTCTGCCAAAAAACGCTGCCACACGAAATTTGGTGGCAAGAGAGTGAGGTTTGATCACAGCACTCTTATCAATTTATCTTTCACCAAAATTACGAGCCTCTATTATGCGCGCGGTGGGTAACATCGGCAAACGAAAGGACAATATCATATCCGCTGCCGAGCTCTCGACAGTGCTTATGCTCATTTCAGGAGAATGCTTATTGTAACCACAATCCTCATCTTGTGTATCTCACCAATTCAATGGCAATGCTCCGGCGTCTGGATGACCTGGCTTATTGGTTAACTTCTGTAGGAAGAAAGATAAACTGGGTGTTTGGAAAACCGCAATAAAAGGAATAAATCCGTAAAGAAACAGTCAGCTCTGAAGGTCAATCTTGAAAGGTGGACTGGAATTGGCCCCTCACATGATTTTACAGCTCTTTTCTACTACACACATAAAGTGATTACCAAGTTATAATTAGGAAATCGTAATTACCCACTTAGGTATGCGTGTATGTGACCTAACTGTTACTAGTAACAGGCATTGCCTGAACGGGACGTCACATAATGTGTATGCGACCCGGAGCTGGTAGGCAATATGGGAACAGCTTAAATATTTGGGGTTTCTCAGTACTCGTGGTATGTACCAGAATTAAAATGCCGCCGATCGACCCCAATTCGGAATTTTTTTTTTTTTGTTTAACTCATTAATTGCATGCAGACCGTAGTCTATGGCAATCCCCAATTCGGTACGATTTGGTGGTAAATATTAAGTAAGCGGCAATTTAATTTTGGCAGAGTGAGTACAACTATCGCACCTTTTTATGACAAACAACCTGAATATAAAAAGTCAAAAGAATTTTACTATATTTTTTTTGTTTCACTCATTTATTGCATGCAGACCGTAGTCTATGGCAATACCACAACCCCAGAACTACCCTGCTAACTCCTGGCCACACCCAGTGAAGGGCATTCAGCAAGCTCACACTCATCTGCCGCCACTACCTAGCTAAAAGAAAGAAATTTGTTACTATTTTTGAACTAGGCCTTTCAGGAAAAGTCAAGCTGATAATCAAACAGATTGATTTATTGTCACTTTCCATTTATTGGAATTTTCTATAGGAGTAAAAAAGCGAGAAAATAGGCCGGGGTAAATCCAAACGGAGCCTAATACCTCTTAGTGGCCGGCCACACAGGACGTCAAAGTTACCTTTTCCAGCAAGTATGAGGAGGACTAGGGGGCGTGTTAATGAGTTAAACAAAAAACAAAAAAAGACTAGGGGGCGTGTTCAAGACGAATAAATAACCAAATAGGGAAATTTCAACGTCCTGTGTGACCGGTCTTCGAGAAGAGTTAATATAGTAATTTTTTATGTTTTCAAGTAGCGCTGGGGTACCAACATGTATTGTTGCAATCCGAGGTGGAGAGGTTACGAGATAGGTCCTGGTGGGTGATTGCCCTTGTGGATGTTCTACATAGTTGTTGCAATAGAGAAATAAAATTAGTATTGCAAGTATCATGATTTGGGCATGAGACAATTAAATGCCATTGTAACACCATTCCGCGTTTCTAGAGCATGTGGTGGTGGGGCGGGGAAGAGAAGGGGAGGGAGCGCCAAATGTACCGGGGGCTATGGGTTACATGTATGTAGTCTGAAAAGCATTTTTTGGCGTATGATTGGTTGAAGCTGCAGAAATGATACTTGGCGCCAGAAATTTGACTGTTGTTTGCACCCAGCTTATCAGAAAACACTCTACACAAGGGCTTATGGGCTCACAATATCATCTAGAGGAAGCTGGGAGCCAGCGCTATTCTGCAGTTATTTTTTTGTATTTTTAGCAAAGATATATACTCGCAATTTCATAGTGTTTTTGAACACAGCCAATATTGCATACACACTAAAAACCACCAAGACTACATTTTTGTATGGCATGCAATAGCGGTTGTGTTCAGAAACGCTATGAAGTTGCGAGTAGACTTTTTACCCCACACAAATTGGGTGCGCTAAGGTCGGTGTGATTGATGACAATTGGTTGCCATTCGTGGCCCCCATATAAAATCCCTTCATTTTCAACCAATGAAGCAGAGTTCTTCAGATTAATGGTGAAACCCGGTACACCATGTGTCGAAAAAGAAATAAAATTCTACATCGACTATAATCAATGAAATATCTACATCATGATATATCACTCGCTATCTTACAAGCCCTATTCACGGGTCTGAATATAGTACAATCTCACACAGACGGAGGATCCCTGGGCATGAAAATATAAATGCAAATTCAAGTGCACCGAAGACTTATAAATCCTGACCAGGTTACATCACAACATACCTACCAATCGTCCACAATATCATCATCAGATAATATCAAGCTTTCGATCGTCACTGCGTCCAATTGATCGGTAGCTCCCTCATCCCTCTGATTCCTACCATCGATAATTTCCTGATAGGAAGTCACAAGCCCCGTCCTTCCTTCTTCAGCGGCTTCTAGTTCGTCTAGTGCTTCGTTTGGTTCCTCATCAGGCAAATCATCGCTTGGCCCACCGATGCCTTTCAAAACAGTAACCTTCTCTAAATCTCGCATGAGGCCCCCGCCTGATCTGCCGGACATTTCGAACAATTTCATGCCAAATGAAGTCTTCTCGGCTGCTTTCCTTTGTTGTCCCCACATAATCGCCTTGAGGTACGGTAATGTTTCCAGAACCAAATCTACTTTTCGAGTTCCGAGAGCTCCATGGTTATCATAGCCGTCGAGTCGGAAGAGCTTATCAGCAACAAGATCCACCACACCTTCAATTTTCTCCTTAGATTTCCATAATTTTAGACTGGTAGGATAAAATATTTTGTTGTCCTTAAAATCCCGTTTGACAGGTGATGGCAATGCCATGGTTAAGCCTCGAACTGCGACCTGGAAGGAGATATCATCCTGCCTTATCCCCGTTGTACCTATAAAGCGATCAAATGCTTCATGGTAACCACCTGTGTTCCATGTACCGAGATTCTTATGATATGCTCGCGATGATGTTAAAATATCACTGTCGCTTAAGTCCCCTATGCAGTGGTTGACACAGTCAAGAAGATCTTCGAGTGAGTGGGTCTGTCGTGAAATGCCGCCAAGAAAATTACAAGAGCCGAGATAGTTTTCATGTAGGGCAGATATTAAAGTCTGAGGGTCGGTACCCGCTTCATCTATTAAGTTGTTGATGTCTACTCTACTAGCTCTAGAGTTGTATGGATGAATACTCAAAAATGGTTTTGTTGGAGGTGCGACATAGACATCCTCTGTGTCGTCCCCATATCCTAGCTAACTTATTAGCCTGGGGTCACGGAGATAGATAACATTACAAATCCTTACTTTTATTGTGAACTACCTTCCCAACAGCATGAAAAATCCCAAAACTTGATTCCCTCTGAGTAACGCCCGTCAATATTCTTCGCTCACGATCTGTGAGCTCACCATCGCCCAGCTTTTGTCGACGCTTGGATCTAGATGTCGCCTCCTCAGAGAATGCACCTAATTCTCCATTTATTGCCAGGAATTCTAGGCTCATGATTGCACTTCTGACGTCTCCACTAGTTGTCAATGCCTCCATCAAGGGCTTACTAGGTCGAAGCTTGCGTCCAGAGTCGCATGATTCTTGAGCCAATACGTCGAAGAGAGCTTTGAGCATAAATGTAGGAGCGACCTTGTTGAAGGTGATGGAGGTGACAAGCGGATGGCGAAGGATCTCCGGGGATAGTAGACGATGGGCAGTAAAGGCACCAGGTCCGGCAACGGTGGCACTTTCGGATATTATAAGTATCAAAGGTGGTAGTGTAGCATGCGCTGGAACTGGGGCAGCAAGAAATGACTTGATCGAGTGCCTAAAGGAAACCAAAGGTGCTCGAGAGGAGGTAAAAAGGGTGTTTGGAAAATCTTCAATTAATATGACCTTTTTAGTATTGTCATCAGGAAGCGATTGCTTTTCGGGTTTCGTTCCAGTAAAACTCGAGGTTGAAACTAAATCCAGGCTTCCGAATTTTGATGCCCTTTCTACAAATTCCTCGAAAATACCTGCCAGTCCTATGCTGAATTCCCCCTCTTCTCGAAAGCGAACGGCGTTGCTAGGATTACCCCATTCCAGCACTTTGAATCCCAGCTCTTTTGATAAGGCGGTGATCGTGGCAGTCTTCCCAACACCCGCTGAGCCCTTCAGTACCAACAACCTCTGTCTAGAAAAGCCGTCAAATACGTGGCTAAGCCATGATCGAACCTCAGAAACCTTCCTTGGATTTACAGCAAGATTATTGCTCGACTGTGGTGCAAAGCGTTCCGGCCAAGGACGAGGATCAATCGCTGCATTTTTAAGATTAGCACCAGTACTACTGTTATTAGAAGGGCTGCTCCACCAAGGGTATGAATACCAACAGTTTTGGTCTTGGCAACATCCGGGGGGGTTATAGTCAGAGTTTTGGTATTTCTTAGTTCTCGAATGCTTCCTCGTCTATCACTCGGGGCCTCCCCCTGTTGCTTAGTCCGAAGACCTCCAGTGCCTGTTGATGGCTCACAACTGTGACCTCTGGCTTCTGATGTAGGTTGAAATCTCTGGGCAGTATTGCCCTCACTCGACACTAAGTCAGCGTCTTTGCCTAATGCTGTGTCGGTGTCAGAAAAACAATCCTCAATCAAGTCATTGAGATCCTCATGTTGCGAGGATGGTGGCAATCTGGTCGGTAGGTTTGATGAGGAGGACAACAGAGATTGAGAAATGGGGAAATAAGATTGAAGAGGTTTAGTCTTCGTAGAGACATCGCTTGGAGAGGATTGTATTTGTTTAAGTTTGGGGTTCTCAGAAGTGTTGTTTAACGAGTTTGCTTGAGTTAGTCTAGGTGTTTCTCGTTTGGACTGGGATGAGAACAGTTCTCTACGATTAAAAACCTGGGTGGAACTATGAGAGGTATTAGGGACCGAGCGCGTTGTGCGGGATGCTGGAGGAGAAAATCTTCTTGGAGACTTCAGTGGCGGGGATGCCTGCTCATCTTCAGAGCAGTCGATTACAAGCCGGCGTTTCCTAGGTAAGGAACGAGCCGGCATGTTGATAAGGAGAGAGCTTAGGAGCGAAAAATTCAGGGCGAAGATGTCTGGAGTGGGTCGTGAGTTACAATTGAAGGGTTTGATATGTCATATAAGGTGAAATAGAAGAAAACAGTTGCAAAGAATGGTGGCAGTATCGGGGAGTGAAGGACGGAAGGGAAGACGCGACGATACAGTCAGGTGACCATGTACTCATTTACTACGAAAAGAACCAGGATAATAGGGACTTTGCGCAAATGGTGCCAGATCTATATTTTGGTTATCTGATTAGTTAATGGTGTGATCGGCACCAATCAGATTGTCAGAAAATGGAGCTGGCTCTATTTGCGCAAAGTCTCTAATTTGTACGGCTCCAGGACGTAAATCAGTGGACGCGCTGCATGGCAACGGCTTCGACCACAACCCGCTGGACCACGATTATGAGCACAACACCACCAATTGATCATTTGAAGAGCTGATAATTTGTAGAGTAATTATTTAGTGTATAAAGAAATAATATATGGCATTTAATAGCATTTAATACCTTGTGTACCAACCCCTTGCCTTTATTACAGCCTCCATCTTCCTAGGCATACTTTCAACCAGCCTACCAAATAAATCATCAGGTAACAATTCCCAGCAATGAATAAGAGCTGCCTCCATGAGCAGCTTAATTACTTTGGGGGATCTAGTATCATATGCCAAATGGGGGTAGTGTTTATGATAAAGCTTCTTGAGGTGTACCCAAACATGCTCAATGGGGTTTAAGTCAGGTGAATAGGCAGGCCAGTCCTCCAAAACATCAACCCCATTCTCCTCCAACCATAGAGTGGTAATTTCGGCGGTGTGTACCTTAGCATTATCTTGCATAAAGATTGGATTGATGCGCATCTCCCGTAGCTCTGCCAAAAAACCAAGGAGGCAGAAGTCAAGAGTCCTGATATATGCCTCTGCATTTGTCACGGGGGTCCTAGACTACTAGATTGTAATAGAATAGAGACGGCCGGGCAGAATAGAAATCAGGTTACAGGTTCAAGATTCTTCTTGCTAGAACTTAGAGAATAATCTTAAGGCTCTTGCTTCTGCTCTTCCGAGAGGTATCTGGAGTGATGATGATGGAGAACTAATGGGCGGGAATGAGGCCGAGTACTTATAGTCCAAAGCCTTCGATTCTCTGCTCCCAGCATCAGCAAACCTCCAACCTCCGCCAGACGCTCTGGACGCTCCTGGCGCCCAGGGCGATCGGTAGACAAACTGCCTCTCCAGAGAAGCAACGGAGCGTTCCTGGCGCCTTCTGGCGCATCGCATTCCGCCCTGGCGAGCACTAGTGCCCCCTGCGCGCCCAGGCGCGCACTAGTGTATCTAGTGCGCCCCGAGAGCAATACCCTCACCCTGACGGAGTTACCTCGCTCCAGACGCTATCCCGACGGAGTGCTCTCTCGCCCGACGCTCTCGCGACGGAATGCTCTCTCGCCCGACGCTCTCGCGACGGAATGCTCTCTCGCCCGACGCTCTCGCGACGGAATGCTCTCTCGCCCGACGCTCTCGCGACGGAATGCTCTCTCGCCCGACGCTCTCGCGACGGAATGCTCTCTCGCCCGACGCTCTCGCGACGGAATGCTCTCTCGCCCGACGCTCTCGCGACGGAATGCTCTCTCGCCCGACGCTCTCGCGACGGAA
>VOVZ01000048.1:432882-471380 GCA_008079325.1 Morchella conica | reverse complement strand
GAAGGGACAGGGAAGAGTTTTCATATGCGGATTAGTCATGTTGCCTTGTATATATATATATCGCCAGTCGTTTCCTTTGTCTTTCTTTCCTTCTCTCCTTGTTCAACCTTACTAGTAAATAGGTGAACGAATACTTTGTCTTTTAGACCGCTGTTTCTTTCCTCTTCGGAGCCGCTGTTACTACCAATAAACGCTGTTATCTTTATCTCTCGTACCTTATAGTACCCGCTGTTCCCTCTCGTAGTCCTAACCGACGTACGACCATCCTCGCTTTGAACTCGTAACCGAAGTTCTTGCGACCGCTGTTGTGTGCTTAGGCCACCCGCCGTATACTCTTATCTCCCGCTAGCCGAGGCTATCGTCTACCGCCTTACATTAAGGTTGAACCAGCTCCTGCCTACCCACACAATCCCCACCACGCCGTAATGGCGCCCGCTGAAGATACCTGGGAATTTATTCCCCAACCTGAGTGGCCAACACTCACCGCCTCGCTGTCCCTCGTCCCACAAGGACCCTACCCGGTACCAACGCCGGCCAAAACATATTTTACTACCCGCTCCTGGCGCACCATCCGCGCGCTCCACCGCAAACGAGATTACTGCTATCTCGTCCTCTTCAAACGCTCCTCCAGAGTAGAGGTAGCCAACCTCCTGGGGCCCCGACCCTACGGCGCAGATATCGATCTCGCCCGCTACTCCGGCAAGTACGACCTCAATTATGAGTGTCACTTCGCCACCACCACCACCGGGTATGAACTCGGTCACATCGCCGCCGCCTTCTCAGGCCCAACCCAAGACGAGACTATCGTCGACCGATGCACGCGCTATGGCGCCACCACCTCCACCGCCCTTGTCGCCCGCCTCCAGACATTTCTGGAAATCTACGGCCCGCTCCCAGAAAATGGGGACTGTGGGCTCGAACTCATCGAGGCCCACGATCTCCTCACCGCCTGCCTCTCTGCCCTCACCGCCGCCCCCGAACCCGCTCCCGCTCCCACCGCTGCCGCGGAGGTCGAAACCCTCCAACAAAGACTAGAGGACGCTCAATTCGACGCTCTGGAACTGCAAGACCACGTCGAGGAACTACAAGCCTCGCTCAAGGTCGCGCAAGACGAGCTCGAGGAAGCCCAAATCGAGGTTGTCATGGCGTGTGACCAGATCCGAGAGCTACAAGCCGAACTCGCCCCGACCCCAGCGCCACCCAAACCTAAACGCCGACCCCACAAGGCCCACTCCGCCGCCAACTGGAGGTCCCCTGCTGCTGTCGCCCCCGCACCTGCCACCGTACCCACACCCGCCGTCCTCCCAATCATCGCCGCTGCCCCCAAGTCCCAACCGGCTTTAAAAGCCCTGCCCCTTTGGTAAACATTGGCCAACCAAAGGGGCAGATGCCACCAACACCCAAGCTCGCAGTCTCCGCCGCCGCCACCCTCATGGAGGAGGGATTGTCTGAGGATCAACTCGCCCTCGACTGCCTCCTCTCACAACCCGGGTCCACCCCCATCGCCGCCAAGGCACTCATCGACACCGGGGCCTCTGGGTACGCCTTCATCGATTCCGAATACGCGAAGGCCCACCGTATCACCATCATCCCACTCCGAGAAGCCAGAGCCCTAGAAGTAATCGATGGCCGACCGATCGAGTCAGGAGCAGTGACGCACATCGCGAAGCTCTCCCTGAGTATCGGAGGTCACCAAGAAGACGCCCCGTTCTTCGTGACGAAGCTAGGCCACTTCCCAATCGTCATGGGAATCCCGTGGATGCGCCGCCATGACGTCTGCCTCCGGCCCAAGGATAATCGAGTCACATTCGACTCGAAGTTCTGCCGCCGCAACTGCTTGGCGTCCAACGCTCCCGCCATAGTACACGCGCCAGCTCGCCCACCGCCGACACACCCATCGCCCATCTCGGTATGCTCGATAGCTGCCGCTCCCTTCCACCGCCTCATCAAAAACAGGAAGGGATCACTGGTCTGTGCCTCGCTCCGTGCCATCGATGCCGTCCTGAAGGAAGCCGACCCCGCGCTTGACCACCTGCCGCTCCGCTACCAGAAATTCGGAGCCCTCTTCTCCAAAACAGAAGCGAACCGCCTGCCCTCGCACGGACCCCAGGACCATGCCATAGTCCTAGAACCTGGCCAAGAACCCCCCTTCGGTCCCATGTACAACATGACCAGGGAGGAACTGAAGGCCCTCCGGGACTACATCACCGAGAACCTGGCGCGCGGTTTCATCCGCTACTCGGAGTCCCCTGCCGGCGCTCCAATATTGTTCATCAAGAAGGCCGACGGATCACTACGTCTATGCGTCGATTACCGCAAGCTCAACCAGATGACGATAAAGAACCGCACCCAGTTGCCGCTATTCCCCGAGACCCTGATGCAGGTAGCCCAGGCCAAGTATTACACCAAACTGGACCTACGCGAAGGCTACCACCAAATCCGCATTAAGGAGGGGGACGAGTGGAAAACGGCCTTTCGGAGTAGACAGGGCCTCTACGAATACTCGGTGATGCCGTTTGGGCTGACCAATGCCCCGGCGACCTTCCAACACTGGATCAATACACTCCTGCGCCCCCACCTGGACGATTTTGTGACAGCCTACCTTGATGACATCCTCATTTACTCCGATACCTTGGAAAAGCACGAGGAACACGTCGAGCGGATCCTGACCATCTTGGCCAACAACGATGTCCACCTAAAACCGGAGAAATGCGAGTTTCATGTTCAGGAAACTAAATACCTGGGCATGATTCTCACCCCGGAAGGACTAAAAATGGACCCCTCAAAGGTCTCCACGGTGCAAGACTGGGAATCACCCGGAACACTCAAGGAGGTTCAAGCCTTTTTAGGCTTTGGTAACTTCTACCGACGGTTCATCAAAGGCTACTCCCGAGTGGTAAGCCCCCTCACGGCCCTCACTAAGAAGGGGAGTCAAGTTCGAATGGACAATGCAAGCACAACAGGCGTTCCAGAAACTCAAGGACGCCTTCACTTCCGCCCCAATCCTCCGGCACTTTGACCCGGACCGCGAAGTCACCATCGAGACAGATGCCTCCGACTACGTCTCCGCCGCAATCTTGTCGCAATACGATGACGAAGGTGTTCTCCACCCCGTAGCCTTCTTCTCCAAGAAGCACTCCCCCCCGGAGTGTAACTACGAGATCTACGACAAGGAACTCCTGGCTATCATCCGAGCGTTTGAGGAATGGCGCCACTACCTGGAATCCGCACGATTCCCAGTGAAGGTCTTGTCCGACCACCGGAACCTGGAGGCCTTCATGACCACGAAGATGCTGAACCGCCGTCAAGCCCGATGGTCCGAGTTCCTATCCCGCTTCGACTTCGTCATTCAGTTCCGTCCAGGCAAACAAGGAGGGAAACCCGACGCATTGACCAGGAGATCAGGAGATCTCCCCAAGGAAGGGGATGAAAGGCTCGCCCACCAGTCGCAGGTGATGTTGAAGACGGAAAATCTGGCCACGGAAATAAAGCTTGGTTTGTTGTCGGCTTCTTTCGCAAATGAAGCCGCCCTAGGATCGTCCTCTGTTCAGGAAATGTTGACCCATGCTTACCAAGTTGACAGTTTCCCCACCAAGATCCTCAAAATGCTGAACGAAGGCACCAAGCACTCCAGGGAGATTTCCCTCTCGGAGTGTTCCAAGTCCCCCGACGGTTGGCTACTATACCGAGGAGCCATCTTCGTGCCAAATGACGCCGACCTCCGACTCCGACTCGCCTACGACCACCACGATTCACCCTCCGCCGGCCACCCCGGACGCGCTAAGACTCTCGAACTCCTGGCCCGCAATTATTACTGGCCCACTATGAGGAAGTACGTGGACCAATACGTCCGGAACTGTCACCTCTGCCGACAGTCCAAGGCCTCCCGCAACCGCCAACAAGGTGTCCTCCGCCCTTTACCGATCCCCGCGGCCCCATGGTCCGACGTCTCAATGGACTTTGTCACCGGTCTCCCCGCTTCGAACGGCCACAACGCCATCTTGGTCATAGTCGACCGACTAACCAAAATGCGCCATCTCCTGCCCACCACGGAAGAAGCCAACGCGCAGGAAGTCGCCCGCCTGTACCTGAACCACGTATGGAAGCTGCATGGCCTCCCGGACAACATCGTCTCCGACCGTGGCACACAGTTCACGTCGGACTTTTGGAGGTCCCTCTGCGCCCGCCTACAAATCAAGCCCCGATACTCCACGGCCTTCCACCCTCAAACCGATGGCCAGACGGAAATGATCAACGCGGTGATGGAACAATATCTCCGAGCCTATGTATCCTACCAACAGGACCACTCGGACTGGAGTCAATTCCTCCCCATGGCTGAGTTTGCAGGGAACAACCACACCTCCGAGACCACCAAGATGTCTCCCTTCGAGCCTAACTACGGCAAACACCCGCGCATGACCTTCGGCCCTCTCACTCACGGAAGAACCACGCAGGAGGACCAAGCAAACGGTATGGCTCATGATATGTCACAGGTGTTTGAGTTCCTCCGCACTGAGATGCTCCGATCCCAGAAGATACAAGAGGAGTTCGCCGACGCACACCGCACACCCGCGCCGAAGTATGAAGTCGGGGACAAGGTCTGGCTCAGTACGCGGAACCTCCACACTCAGCGGCCCTCGAAGAAACTGGATTGGAAGCAGGTCGGCCCATACGAGATCAAACGAAGGATTAACCTTTACCCTTATGAACTCAAGCTGCCCGCCTCCATGAAGGTACACCCCGTCTTCCATGTTTCGTTGCTGTCTCTCGCCGCCCAAGACCCCGTACCCGGACAAAAACAACCGCCGCCGCCGCCAGTCGAAGTGGAAGGAGAACAGGAGTGGGAAGTAGACGCCGTCGTGGACTCCCGCCGCACACGAGGACGCTTTCAATACTTGGTCCGTTACGCTGGATACGCCGACGCCTCATGGCAACCCCCCGAGGACCTCGAACACGCCCCCGAACTGGTCGCCCAGTTCCACGCGCAATACCCCCGCAAGCCTAGGCCTAACAGGAGTCAGGCCTGAAGGAGGAGGGTACTTTATGTCACGGCGTGCCAAGAGTCGGGTTGGAAAGGGACGGAATCGGAAGGAAGGGACAGGGAAGAGTTTTCATATGCGGATTAGTCATGTTGCCTTGTATATATATATATCGCCAGTCGTTTCCTTTGTCTTTCTTTCCTTCTCTCCTTGTTCAACCTTACTAGTAAATCGGTGAACGAATACTTTGTCTTTTAGACCGCTGTTTCTTTCCTCTTCGGAGCCGCTGTTACTACCAATAAACGCTGTTATCTTTATCTCTCGTACCTTATAGTACCCGCTGTTCCCTCTCGTAGTCCTAACCGACGTACGACCATCCTCGCTTTGAACTCGTAACCGAAGTTCTTGCGACCGCTGTTGTGTGCTTAGGCCACCCGCCGTATACTCTTATCTCCCGCTAGCCGAGGCTATCGTCCACCGCCTTACAGCGTCTACCCTCTCAACCCACGTCAAGTACTAGGTTCTAGTCTCACAAAAGCAAAAACCCATACGGCGGAAAAAGCGGAACTTGTTATGCCCCGTACCCCCCGCCATGGAAAGACAATCTCTACACACACAAAGCGGACCCTTGCTCTTATTCGTGGGGCAGCGGCCACTCCTAATAGGCTGCCTGCAAAAACTATGGTGGAGAAACTTTCCCTAGTAGCGGCCGAAAATGCCGCTGAAGTGATCATTTTAAAGCAGGAACTGGAGTACTTGCGCAAGAAAAACAAAGCTGCAGCGGACTCATCAAAGATGAAGAGTAAGACAGTACTCTCAAAGGCATTGGTAGTCACAACAGAGGAGGTAGTACGACTTCGGACTCAATGGGAAGAAAAACAAACTGCCGCTACCTTAAAGTTTGAACTGAGAACGCCCAGAGCAGCAGCAAAGTTGGAAGCCAACTTGAAGGGACGCAATTCCCCAGAAAGATCTTCGAGACAAAAAGCGCTACCTTCTACACCTAGGCTTGTATCTAGGGAATCCTCACCTTCAAGTTCAGAGAACGAATGGGAAGAGATAGAAGAGTTTATTCCTGTACCTACATCCCCTTATATAGGAAAAAGCGGAAATTGTCCTAGTTCTAGTAGTAGAGTGCTGAGATCGCGCAAATAATATATATATATCCTTCATTGTGTGCAAATAATATATCTATATCCTTCGTTGTAATATATCTAATATCCTTCGTTCAAGTGCGGGCTGGGTCAATGATAATCCTGACATTATATTTGCCCGTTGCTAGGCCACGGCCGGTTACTAGGTGACGGCCGGTTGCTAGGTGAAATACGTTAAACCTTTCCGGGACTAGTGAATTTCATATCGGGCTTGATGAGGTTTTAGAGATATCGGCGTCAACATTTGAATCAGATGTATACATCTGAGCGCGTTCGGTGGGTCGGATTGGTTAGTGGGCGGTGAATCGGGATCGAGAAAGCTCTAAGATTATGCTATGTATGTTGATTACATATTCACCACATGCGCATTCCAGATGCACAGTTTGAAGAGTAATCATAAGGCACACTTGCAGCCTATAAAAGATCTTTCTCGTCTGCCTCTATCTTTTGGAGAAATAATTTGTCAGTTCCGGTCTCCGCACTGCCAGCGATGAACTAAGACATCAGGTTGAAAAGATAAAACATAAAAAGGAATCCCACAACCACAACTGCTCTCGTGGAAAGAACAAGGTTATTTTGGAGCTAGATGGCCCCTTTGTTCTCGGCTTGGTCTGCATATGGGCGCGTACGTTTGGACTCGGAACTAACAGCTGCTACCAATTAAATGTATTGTTCAGTTGTAACATTATTAATTCTATTGATGATTACTAGACAGCCGTGTTCTTAGATTCTCTTTAAGTCCCTTCCATACCGTAGTCCATGAATGATCTAACCTATAGCGCCTCCGCTGCGCTTCCTACATAATTAGCTATCATACATTCTCTTCATGCATTCGCCACGTAATCTAATCCTGCATATGTGGGAAGAAGGTGAGGAGCCTTAAAACGAACGATCACCAAGGGTCACATTCTAAGCTGCCTTCGAACATCTTAAACAATTTGAATTTCAATTCTTGCAAGTGGATACCCGAAATCTGGATACAGCACTAATCACAGATAACCAATGTCAAGCGGGCATTGGAAACCAATCTTATACTTTACTAGCCAAAACAACTTCAACCCAGATTACTGAGTTTTTTTCATGTAGTTCAAGTAAAAGTAAACAGCAGCCTGTAGCGAACAAATGTCAAAATGTAGTGAAATATAGCATAGCCGGAACGGTAACATTATATACAAATAAAAGTCGTGAATCACCACTAGTACCAAAAGACCAACACTCAACCGCTGGAGATTGAAAAAAGCTAGCCCTGATCATATTAGTGATAACCCGGGTATAAGGATACCGATTCTCAGTCCCGAGCCTATTACACTGACAGAAGTGTACTATATACAGATATGGGAGAGGTTTGGGATCATTCAGGGACAGGTTTCGCGGATTCTGCGATTGCATGCGCAGTAAGAGTCTGATACAGGGGACGGTCCGGTCTTGGTTGTGCTACCCCCTGGATGTATGAGACATTGGGAAAATCTCTCTCATGCATAAACGTCATGTGATCTTGAATTTGGGTGAGAAAACGTCCGGGTAAGGAGTTTGCTGCTTTTGTCGGTTTTTAGAATACTTCACGGTGCCATAAAGTTCGCAGTTCGCCGCATTACCTCAGTTAATCATTTCCTGGATAGGCCACGCTAATGCATGAGAGAGATTTTCCCAATGTCTCATACATCCAGGGGATAGACGGACCAAGGAGGACTCTATTAGACAGCAGCAGATTGTAAAGTGGCCTAGAACGTTGACCATATTAAACCCTTTTCCCAAAAGACTGCAGCTCCAAATTCCGGTACCCTGGTTGGCGTCGATCCTCTCATCAACCAATCATACAAGTAGAATTTAGAGTCAGCTCTATCGGCGCAAAGGGTCTAATGTAAGGGAATGACAATACCAAAGAATAATTCGGTAGTACAAAAACCTGTTATGCAATAAACGAGATTGCACTCGCATTGTGGCCTATGATACCATTTAGATAGCTGGAGATCACGCCCTATTTGTACATTGCGGAGCATATGTCAAGGTGAACTTTCTATCCAATAACATAACAGGTATTGAAAAATACATTTTGCAGCCGAAAGTGATACCCTCAATAGAAAGAGTTCATGTATAGCTTCTTTCTCATTTTATTCCACATGAAACTTATGACCTATAATCTTTTGCTATCAGATTATAATTTACCATTACATACAACGTACTATGTAATGCAGAACAGCCTGCATACATGGCTCTTTTTTAGCTTTCATGTTTGGGCAACCAAATGGGAATTGCGTTGTTCAAGTAGCAGGCCCTTGCAGGGGGTATTTATGGTATGTTTGAAGAACTCTCTTGTGGAAAGTTTGAGTTTTTAATAGGCGGCGAGTTCCTGCAATTAGCCTGATTTTTGTTCAAGAAACAACTCTGCGCTGCGGCCAGGCAAGTATTTGAGAGGTGTATCCCCAAGCTTTGCCACGCAACATGAGAAAAGAAAATCCGCTAAGACGAATTGTACATCCAGACGTACCGATTCGTCCTTTGCGACCAAAACCTTGTCTTTTGCTACCAAATGCTCGCCTTTTGGTCGTCCCGCGCGTCCCGGACATCCAAATGTGACACGTACTCTTTTTGCGCCTAGTTCGTCTCCCAAATGTGATATCTATCGTCCTTTGACATCGCGCGGATGTGATATTCTGGCTATGTACTGGCGCTAATGCTAATACCGCTAGCTAATGACGTCAGATTTGACGAGTTCTCCACACTCCAAGGGTCCACCCTGCCAAACTTTTCGCGCTAGCAAGTATTTCAGCATCTCAGTGCCTGCATCACGACGAGTGAAACATGTGGAGTAGAGTTTCCAATAGAACCAACTGAGGTTCTCGAGTCGGCCCTCCCCAACCCGGTAGATGGAACGATAGGCTCATAGATGACTCCTTGAATTGATCCAGAAACTGAGCACTGCAGCATGTGGCCAGTAGGGTACATTCGCTCACCCAGTGACGGCGGATTCTGTCTGATGGTTGTGCCCGTAGTAATTTACTCTTAGCGTCCCAAACTTAACTCTACTATTGGCCTCAAATCCCTGACTGCCATTAGACAGGATCCGCTCTCACCCCGTGGGTGACTGTACACCTATGTGATGAACCGGGGTTACAGGTAGGGTTGTCAATGGTACGTAATGATAAGGATCGCACCTCGTATTTTACTAGTTAGTAGTGGCCAGCGGGCGTACTCTAACACTAGCAGGATACCACCTCGCAACCGCGAGGTATCCTTCCCTCCTACCTCCGTGTAGTATTGAGGCACCTCTAGTAGTTAATTGGTATCGCCTTAGCCGTCTCATTGCTAGTTCTCACGACCATGTCGCATAAATGCCTAGATCCTGCTATAGCGGTTCATTTCTTCAATCCGTTAGTTATCAGGTATCTCAATCTGTTAGCTCTAATGCACCCTCCGGTGCTAGCTCTAATACCGGCTCTGGTGTCAGCTCGAATACGTACATGCCAACTCTGATTCTAGCTCCGAGTCCAATGTCTGCCCCCAATGCCATCTCCAATATATATGCCGACTCCCTCCAATGCCCACTGCAACATATACATTCTCCAATCTCTAGTGCTAGCTCCGGTGCCGGCTCTACCCCTGCATCCAGCAGCCAATTAAGCCATTCCAATATTCGAAAAATTAGCGATAGTAAATTATAGACATGTTATCTTGCCTTCTACATATTGTATCACCTGTGATAAGTAATGGTGGAACCAGGTGATGATCCCTGATTTGCTTAGTCACTTTCTTTACTCTTTGTTTGAATACTTATGCGGAGAGCATCGTGTTGATCTTTTTATATTTCATACATTACATATCTAAGAATAGCACCGTGCCACTCATCGTACGCGCCTATCACTGAGAACCCCGGTTGTGGCCGATGTGAGTCGAAATATTCAAAGTTGGACTGATTATGTCTCGCGTCCATTAGAATCCCCGTGTCCGTGAACGCGGGCTGACTCGCAGACGTCTACGCCTGGAATCTGCTGTTTACACAATTTTGCCGCAGCCTGCACCCACTAGAAAATAATGCAATTTCGCGCTAATGCATGAGAGAGATAACTCATTTCATGCGCCGCAATCTCACTTCATACCACATAGCTGCTGATAGGCCTATTGGTATACAGGATGGCTCGGATCCCGGCACCCTCACGCCACGGCCAACCAACCTTATGCCATGTTGACCCAGATACTCACGGGAAACCTACTCCGGTGGTATGAACACCCGGTTCAGAAACTTAGAAAACTACAATTCACATACTGTACCGCTCTACCACGGCGGTTTATGCGTTAAGAGATGCATTACACATATTAGCGTTGCGAGTAAATGTATAAATTGATGCATAAACTACTCGAGATGTCTAAAATCGTGTGGCCCATGGATTATCGATGCACTATGGATTAATGTATTTCACCGGGAAAGCTATCGTCACCGGAAACGTAATCAACCAAGGGTGACAAGGGGATGATCCAAAGCTGCGGAAGAGAGTTGAATTTATATACCAAGTAGCCGGAACTGTTATTTAGATGTCTCCCAGCTATTCTTGACATGATCTACCTCTGTCCAGTGAGAGTATTGTTTCGGAGAGGTTGCGGACTAGGTTAGGGAGTGTAAGTTTTCTTGACCGTACCAATTTCGGTTTATATTCATTATATAACTCCGGTATTTGGAAAAGACATTGAACCCTCTTATATGTGCCTCCCTTTGTATCTTGTGCTTTAATGCCCACGACGTTTTTGTGTGAGGTGTGGTTGCTTTCATGGTGATGATTGCTTTCCCAGTACTCTATTGACGATTACCGGAGGTTTGTGTGACAAGTTGTCTGGAAATTGGTTCAGAAAATCGTGGATTGTAAATATCAGTTGTAAAATCGTCTGGTAAAATATTGGGAGCTTAACACATCTCGTGGGTATTTTCAAGGACTTGTTTGCATTCAAATACAGTTTGTAGGCACACCAGAGGGATCTAAAAATATCGAGAGGTGTAAACTCTTTAATCTATCGCTAAATTTCAAGTTTGACACCTCTCAAAATATCCACGGGATGAATTCCATTAAAAGATGAATTTATTCTGTGGAGCGCATTTACTGATATATATACGTATTCATTCACCGAGGAACACATAAATTGACGACTATACCTATTACTTTTCCTATCAATTATGGCACCCAGACAGATCCTCACTGCTAACCGCTTTCCCTACAATTATCCAGGTGACAGTCATGACGATATCCACTATATATAAGGTGCACCTCAACTAAAACTAATTGAAAAATTGGGGTAGGTTGACGGTGAATAACCTTCCGACGAGAAACGTTACTTCCTCGAGCAGATTTCTGATGTCTACTCTAATTGTGAGATTCCTCGAGCTTGAAATCGGGCAGCTTTGTATGTGAAATGGGCCAAGACTGAATAAAGTGGAATAGGATTATACCCATTTATACCCTAGAAAATCGAACCTGGCTGACCTGTGGCAATGATGTAGCAGAATGGCCCTCTTATTGCCCCACGCGGCCTTATTGCAGACACAATTGTTCCGCTTCCGCATGCTAACGTGTCACCATTTAGGGTTTGCGTACTATATAAGGATTTGTTAATGTGTTCTCAGACGGCTTTGCCGAAGTCTTTCCGGACCAAACTCCGCAGTAAATGTGTTCTGGGTGCAAAATCAACAGAAAGGAGACCGGAATGGTGCCTGCAAACGTATTAGGAATGTTGTCCTCATCTACTGGTGAGTGTTGAAATCTGCTACCCGACAAGGTAGTCGATATCCCTCGTAATTTCTGACTTAGTCAAATATCCACTCTGCCCATGTGTATCAGCTTCTCCCTTGGTTTTGATATATTAACGATTTACTACCTCAATATATAGATATAAACTGATAGTTTGGGTGGCAAGGCAAGGGGCAGTTAAGCACAACCGGACAAGGTCGATTCCGCCTCGACTGCGACGTTGAACCTGATTTTTATATTATTGAAATACAGAAATTACTTTCTGAGGAAGTGAAGCCGAATTGACTGACGAATTGACTTCAATTGACTGACGAACTGCCGTTCAATTGACTGACACATTTGCGCCTAAGTGCCTGATGAGTTTACTCAATGACTGGCTAAAACTTAAGGCTCACGAGCATGTACATCTACGTAATCAATAGTAAAGCGGGGCTAGTGATGCATTATTCTGCTCGAGATACGGGAAAGGGAGGATGTATTTACTGATGTATTATTCCGATTCAATCTTCACACTGATTGAGCATTTGAGCGGTATGTAATGAATGCATCGGTTGAGGTTGTAAATGAACCACCCCTATCGTTTACCAACGACCTCCTCGGTAAATGAATCAATTGATCCATTTACCCAATTCGCTTTGTTGGGTATTACATCGATTATTTCATTTCAAATGCTAGTGGAGTCACGGGCTGTGTATCCTTCCAGATAGTTTCTCCATCGGTATGAATTTCTTGTCCTAAGAATACAATTACGGACTGTCTGTGTGTAGTGCCAAGTCGCCAAGACCATGGCCGGTCTTACGTAAGAGACTCATCCCATCGTCACGGCCAGTAAGCCGGGCTCTGCCCGCACCCCCCGAACCCGCCCACTACCAAAGGGTCCTCCTTTCCCGCCCACAAAGCATGCTGATCACAGGAAACAGAGCGTACTTCGCACCACGCAACGCCTACTAATACATCCCTGATGACAGACGCGCGCTCTGCCCTCCCGGTGGTACCACCCCCCCCCCCAACCCACCTGAGAGCGTTCTCCGCCACCAAACAACCCGCCTCTTCCGTATGATATGATGCCCTAACGCTCCTCCACCCACCGCGCAGCCGCCTACACTGCACAGTTTCCTACCGTATAGCAACGCGTCCTCGCGACGCTAACTTACAAGCGCGTTCCACCATGCGCCGGGGGTGTGTCCGACCATCACTAACGGAGACACCAGCCCCCCCCCGCCCCCCCCCCCTGTACGCAGTGTCCCGTTATCTCCCGCCGGATATCCCTCCAAAAGAACGCGCACCAGCCTCCCGGTGCACCGCTGCCCCCGCAGCCCCTCCACCACGCGCCGATACCGCCCATCACCACAATCCCATCAGCCAACAACCGGTAGCACCCAGCCCCCCACCCCATACATACCTCCGCCGCCACATATGTATCTGTCCTTATATTGTATCCCATCATATCGAACTCTCTCGGTAGAGTCATTTGTAAATTATCAAATATATATAGATAAATTAGATGTACTCTAAAACTGTCCAATCTTACTCGCTGTGGAGGTGGAAATAGAAATAGGTCCCTCTCTGGTGTGTACAAGTCGCCTGATTATAAACAAAATCAATATTTGTGAGGCTATTCGCGGTTTATGGATGAGGGGGGTGGAGAGGTACTGTGACATGTGCATGTAGGTATTGAGGGAGTGGCGGCTGTGCCACGGCTAATTACAGTGCGGAGGAGGTGGGCCTTTGTTCTGAATCTAAATATTTAGTTCTTGGCGATAGATTTTGGTGCGAAAATCACGCCAAGACCTCATATTTGAAAAACAGGGGTCGGCCAAACCGCTCTAATGTCAAAATGTTTTACTGATCTTGCGCCATTGATGGTTTTTTTTAGAGGGTGGCTACACGTTATACGGGGTCGATCTCTTGCTCTTGGTTGGTTGTATGAGCGGGCGGAAGTGGAAGACTTTTTTTTTTTTTCTTTTTGTTTAATTCATTAATTGAAGTGGAAGACTTACTAATATCGAGGATTCTCAAACGTCACTCTTTCAGTACTGTAGTAACACAGGATGTTGGTGGGAGTGCGATAGGACCATAACAGAAAGGTTGCATGTAATTAACGAATTAAACAGGGAAAGAAGCTGCAAGGATTGGCCGGTTATTGCCAGTACGAGTGATATCCCATGATATATATAAGGTTGCACAAGAAGAGCTAGAGCTCGCGCTATTAGGGTAGAGGAACTTGTTAGTGGGAGGGATTGGTGATTGGACTGCTTCGGCCAAGTAGTGAGGTCGATCACAAGGTGAACAATCCAGTCGTTTTACTGGTAAGTCTGTCGTGCTGTGGGAGATCGAATTTTACTGTATGGCTACTGGTACACTTCTTTGGAAATAATTCTAAATCAAGAAAATCAAATACTCTACTCAATTCAGCACAAGTCGATCCGCCCACAAGAAGCTAGCACCACCCAATTAAATGAGGCTCTATCATGATTGGTAATTCCTCACACCTACATATTGCCAAGGTTGTTCCTGCATATCGTAGTCAGGGACGGGGTCTGCCTTCCGTCGATTTTAAGGAATTCAATTGTAACAAAGTAGGCCATAGGATTACTATTGTAGGATTAAAGATTTTCTATCGCCACCTTGAGTACTGCTATCACCCCCCCCAAGTCTAGCCGTGAACGTTCTAACTTGTTTCAACCCTTTCCGGTAGTCGTCCTCAGCTCTGTATGCCTTAGCCGGAATATAAAGGGCAATTTTGGTGGCGGATCATTTCCATAATTGTCTTTTGATACAGCCTGGAATGAGGATTATATTAATTCTCTCCTGGTTTAGATATCACCGAATGTGCCTCATTCTTATTTCGTTACTATATATGTAAGAATTTATATAAATCTCATTCTTCATTCCTTCCGGTCCACCACGCTTACATATGGAGAAATGCCCTCACTGCAAAATCGAAATCACGAAGACTTTTGAAGAGTATGAATATATACGCGCATAACCTTAACCCCTGTGGCTGGAAATACAAAAAAAGATAGAACATCCGCGCCAGGTGATGAATACAAGTGACAATTCCGATTAGGGGTTGGCCTGATTGCAAATCTAACTACAAGCTCCGGTTGAATCTATATAAATATAAATTCACCCTCCCAATCCTTTCTCGCTCTCTATTTTCTGCTTCCCTCGTTAAACGATCCAGCAAGGACTCCCCTTCATTGACAAGTATCTGTGAGAGGCCCTCCCTTACTATGTTCTCCTCCTCATCTTCTTCGCTCGAGTCTCCAATTGACGCAGGATCATCAACATCGCCACTGGCGTCAAAGTCATAAAGGTTCTCGATAGAGTTACCATCCTCGTCGAACCCAGGTTGCTGCACTTCACAAACGCCGTGGGAAGTAAGTGCTTGCTCCGGGGGTGTTGTCTGTACACCCCGACTAATCCAGACTTTGCCTGATGATACCGTGTCGGCGACAATTGTCGGAATATTGTTTTGATTGCACGAGGAAGACACAGCTGCGGATTCAACTGGCTCCAAAAATTTGTTATACGCCTTACTCCTCCGCTCTCGATACAATGCCTCTACATCAGCCTCGACCTCGCTGGACATCCTTTCCTTTCCTTCCAAGCTCGCGGCTTGGTATTCGGTAGTTTCCCGCAGCGCGTTCAATCTATACCGTCGCATATGGCTACGAGCATCTCTAGCACGTTCCAGCTCAGCAGACAGTGGGCTTAGGGCGTGTCGTTGGCGATTCCGCGCAATCGTCCGCGGGTGCGTTGATCGCGGTCTGAACATGAGGACGATGCTGACGGTGCTAGTTACCAACAGTAGAGGGTGGCAGCCCAGATATCATATACCTGCAGCTTGCTGCTAAGTAGGGAATGGGTACATGACTACTGTCATTCACGGGGTGTTGGCGGATACTGGGTATTGGCGGATTGAAGCCAAAAGTTGGCTTGGCTGTCTCTTTTCAGGCTTGTCCGCCAACACCCAGTACCCGCCAATACCCCGTGAACGACAGCTGTGCGCAAGATCTATTTTAAGTGTATGAGTTTGAATGTCAGTGCGCAATGTGGCGCACCCGTAATGTTGGTGTTCTGAATTTTGATATTAGAACGTGTTGGCGACCAGCTTCTGTGTCTAGTTCTTGGCGAACAGTGTTTGGTGTATCATGAGGATATCTGTTTCCTTTTTGTTAGAAGATTTTTCCGTTGCGTCTAGCTGGTTCCAACCTGCTCTTCAGAGCCGTTAGTATCTCAACCACGCCGAGGGTCCCAAAACCGAGCCCAACCGAGCCAACCTGGAAAGTTGATATCCTCCCCTCTACTGATCCCGGTTTCCGCCCTCGGCACCGAACCGGGTTTTCTTATTATAGCTACTGGCATTTTCATTATTGTGGTGTATACAGCACCCCTCCGCTATACCGAACGCTCCTATACCGAATATTTGCTGTATCGAACCACTTAGCTGGCTTTTCTTTTTCCCCCAGCATTGAGATTCGTCTGCTGTACCGAATAATCTGCTATACCAAGCGGAAGGTTGCTTAATATGCAGGTTCGGTATAGCGGAGGGGTGCTGTACTCGCAACACAACCGCTATTACATGCCATACAACAATGTAGTCTTGGTGATGTTGGTGTGTATGCAATATTAGTTGTGTTCAAAAACGTTATGAAATTGGGAGTATTGTTGCAAGTAGCACAGAGCTATAAATGGGTATAGATTCGCAACCCACACTCTCGGCAACGGATGTTGGAATCTAAGGTTTGTTGTGCCTACAGCACCCCTCCGCTATACCGAACCTGCATAATCCAAGGAAACCGGTTCGGTATAGCAGTTGGTTCGTTACATTGGAAATCCCAAATAGATGTGAAAAATGGCTAATAAATTGGTTTCTACAGTCACTCACAGGCGGATCCTGCCTGATGGCGGTCAGGGATTTAAGGCCAATAGCAAAGTGAATTACTACGGGCACAACCATCAGACAGGATCCGCCTTCACTAGGTGAGCGACTGTACTCGCGACAGGCAACATGAACCCGAATATGCAGCTGCATGTCTATGGTGTATTTTTGACCTCTACTCCAATGGAGACGTGCATTTTCGGGTTCTTGTTACCTGTCGCGAGTAGGTGTATATCAGTGTTTTCTCGGCGCGCCGAGCTCAAGATATCGGAAATCTACGATCACTTTGGGAGTTGGTTGATCAACGAGTAAGAATATTATTAACTTGAATGATACAGGAGAATTCTTTTTGATTTATAATACTACTAGTAACTAACTGTCTATTCTAGTAGCTCCTCATATGCGGCATCTACTCCTTTACCTATCCAACTGGTTGGAATGGTATCGCTCTTCCTCTGCCATAGGATATCGTCTTCTGAACTACTAGGAATAGGAAACCAGTCTTGAGGTAAATAGGGTGAAAATCTCGCTGGTGCTGACTTATTGATGTGAGTACTTTCATTATCTGAATCTGGTGAATGCCGATGCTGTTCGGCTTGCGGATCAAAAAATTGATTGATTTTTGTTTGACGGGTTCGTACACTATGGTTTCTATATCTAATATGTTTAGTATGAGCGACATAAAGAGATTTTCGGGACGTACTGTATCAATGCAGTCTGCAAATTCAGAGTATCTTTCAATATGCTCGGAACTGATAGTGATTTCGCAGAAGGCATTTTCAGCTCAGAGACTGAAAGAGATTGGAAATAGCGGCAAAGCTCCCCGATATAATGAATTGCAACATCATTATTTATTGGAGGATTTGCATAACTTCCGGTTTCTCCTGCCAGTGTTTCCTCCAATTCCTCACTGTCTTCTTCTGAGTCCGGCTCGCTAATCTCGTTTTTATTTAGTATACCTGATGCAATACCTTTTGCAACAATATCTTCAATTGATGGTATATTTTTCGGCTCTTCCTCGTCCTCCAATGCAATATCTTCATCGTGAAAGAAAAAATCATCAAAAGATTCCCACTCTCGAATATTTTCGTTGCTGTTTTCCTCCAACTGACTTTCCTGAAAGAGGGCTGGAAGTAGGGTATTATCGCATTTTTGCACGGTCTATGTTGCTTGGAAATGAAGGTGTTGGTAATCTCTGTGAGTTCTGCTTCGTTATGTTCACTCGCACTACAGATACCTGACTTTTGCCAGCAATTGGAGATGATTTCAGGTGTTACGGAGTCCGAAGCGCTGGAAATAAGGTAAATTGCTTGTAAAATATCAAATTTGCCAGGTGCTTGCCCGTGAACATTGAAGTATTCAACCATTTTCTCCGCATACAGGCGACGATATGCTGCTTTGAAGGACGCAATTATACCCTAATCCAAGGGTTGGAGACGAGAGGTGGTATTCGGTGGTAAGTATACCAGCTTAACATGTGTAAGAACCGGTGGTGGTGGACCTTTGTAATTTTGCGGTGGTTTTTCCGGCGTAGGATGTGTGGGGCAGTTATCGGTGACTAGGACAATATTGCGATTGGCTATGTGCATTTCGTTGTTTAGGTCATTGAGAAATTCATACCATAAGCCAGTTAACATCCAGGACTTCTTGTTGAAACGGTAAATGACAGGGAGATTTTCTGTATTCACTCGTTGTGTACGAAAGATAGTCGGCATTTTCGCTCGATTGACAACAATCAATTTGCGTTTGTCTGAACCGTCTGAATTGCAGATATGAAATGTACTAACGCGTGCCTTATCCTTTTTAGTACCTTTGAGTTGTTTCCCTTTTTGTTTTCGTACGTTGGAGTATTGAGGCTGTAAATTGTATTGAAGACCACTTTCATCACAATTATATCGGTCACGTGGCGCATAATCTCGTAGTTCTTCTGCCAATCTCTGACGCACAGCGGGTAAATCATCATCGTTGATAATACCTGCTTCACCATGACGGCGTAGCCGACCGATTCCGTACCGATCTTTGAAGTTTCTAAGCCAACCAGAAGAAAGTTCCAATGCAGAATAATCTTCTTCGACTCCTGCAGCTGTCAATTGTGACTGCACAATCTTCGCTTGGCTACTAATAATTTGGTCGGTAATTGGAATACTGGCTACCTCAGCGGCATCGATCCATAACGATAAAAAATGCTCCATTAAAGGGCATAGTGAGGAACGTGCTTTTCTTTTATTGCTTGATGGTCCTAATTTACCATCAGAATAAATCAAAAATAACTATTTCCATAGTTTTTTTACCTCCCGGTGGACCCTTGTCCACTTTGTCTCCCCAATTTTTTAAATGTTCCGACAGGCTAGAAGTGGGTAAAAAGCGGCCATCGGGCCGTCTAGGGCATTCGTCTAACTCTGCAAAATCGGAAAGTCTTATATTTGGATAACGAGACCGTAGGCAACAAAGTTGATATTTCTCCAATTGAGTCAAACTTTTTCGAACTGGCATTTTGCTGGATCGTCAGGGTAGCAGTATCACTAAAAAACAGAAATTGTTTGGCAACCGACGGAGATGGATGAGAACTTGAATAGCAGAAAATTTTCTCCCTCGTTCTCTTTAAATTCCTTACAACAGAATTATTTTGTATAGGGACCGGGGGCTACAGGCGGGTTACAGGGGGGGTCAAACGCCAAAGATTCGGTCCGGAGAGAAATTCGCTTTATCAGCATGGTTTTTAGGATTTTGGCTGGGGCCGGAAATCGCCCACCCAAACCTGTCCCTTACAGCAGATATTCGGTTTACTGGAGTTCACTATAGCGGAGGCCCGCTGGACATGTTGGACCAGAATCTGATATCGCATCATTCACTTGTCAGATTGTGACCAATTACCCTCACCACCCACCGGTATTCGGGTACGGACTCGGGTACGGGAGAAAGAATGGTGTGGTATATCCTTGGACGGATGAAACTATCAACTTCACAGCCTGCCTTGTTGAGCCAATACTAGCCCAAGCAGGTATTTAACACTTATTTTTGATTGGCTCTATGGTTATTCTCAACCATTAAGAACGACGGATATACCAAACTCAGTGCGTGCACGGTCCAGGCTACGAATTTGACAATTTCATCTGTCAAAGGGATAGCAGCGCGGTCTCACTTTGGGGGCGCGGCGCCGCAGGTTTCGAGGCCGCAGGTTTCGCCGCTGGGGCCATGACCAAAACGGGAAACATATACCGTAGGTACTCGATAGATTCACTATCATAGTAATGGAAGCCGGTTCGTGGCTTACTCTAATGAGGGAATGAGACATGGTAATCACTGAGTACTGAGACATTGTCTTTAACGACATGGTATTCATTCCTCTCCATGTGCTACAAATTCTGTCTCTTCGCTATCATCATTTTGCTCTGTAATATCTGTAAATTGGACGCCAAGTTGATCTGGTACCTCAGGTTGTCGCCTCCAATCCTCAATCTCAATTTCCTCAAAACCTTTCATTCTCAAAGCCCAGTCTTGGCTTCCATCAACAGGTAAAGACAACCCTACATTCCAAAAAGAATTGATAATGATATTTATGCTTTCCACAGAGAATTGATACCATGCATCTCCAACTGTCGTGTGTTGTAACAATCCGTCATTAACTAACAGTCCATTTCTCAAAATCTGACTCTTCCCGGGCCCTTTCTTCAACCTCAATAATAGCTTCATCTGTCAGCTCCCGTATACGTTGTTTAATAGGTTATTAATAGAAGTGTCAAGTGGCTGTAAAAGGCTTGTACAGACTGTTTGAATAAGAGGTTGAATAATATGATTCTGACGGAAACGTACAGAACAATGAGAGTATAGTGTGATACCGATTTATCAAGCGCAAATAGCGTTGGCCGCCCTCCAAGTGTAGGAAATAGATACAGCTCCAGATACTTAAGAAATAATGTATCATTCTTGTATTTTGTATGATTGGATCCACTATAACTCCCGGGTGGTATTCAGGAGACTCTCGCTTTTGAACATTACCTTTTCTATGAATAATAATCAATGGGGAAACACAATTTACCCCATCAGCAAATATAAAAAACACTAGACTTGCTTGCCGCTTGTCCCATCCACTTCTGCTCACTTTGACCCATACAGTTTTTTTTTCTTTTTTTTGTCTCAATGTGCTATTGTTTCTAGGTACAAGCTTCCCATAAAGTATAAACTATTGCGTAGAGACTTATCCTGAATGCCAGTTCCCCCAGATATATTAACTATGGTATGCTACCAATCACACTTCCCTTACAAGGTTGATGAGTAAGGAAACCCCCGCCCAAGAAAAAATGAAAAAATTTCCGGATAACACAAATGGAAAACAGAAAAAGAAATCTGGCTGTGGCATTATGCCGGAATGCCCTCAATGGGACTTTGGGTATGCATGTGAGAATGCGTTGCTTCGAAGTGAGAGTAGTATTTGGGACCGAAAAGGGATCTGTATGAAAGGCCCCGGAGTGGTGAGGTTCTTTTCAATGAAGACCTGTACAAGAAATAGGATACAATTGACAAAGGGACTCCAGGTGATCGTGGGAAATGTAACCCCTTTATATGTGACCCGAATGATGAGAGGAAAAGTATTGGTGCGACTAATCTTTGGTGGTGAAGTCCAAGAAAAGTCTTTATGGGAGAGGAAAACCTGCTCTTGTTAAGTTTTGGTGGTGTTGACGAGGCGTTGACAGAGGATGAAAGGTATGTGACCCATACTGTTTTCCACCCTAGCCTATCATATGTCCGGCCGCTAAGATATTCCAAAAGTAATGGTGTTTATCTAAATTGCATATATTGCTTAAAATATACCAGTTTGTGGATCGGTTCAAGACAATCTCCATCCAATTGCTCGAGGGATTTGAAGGCTGTCAATTTCTGCGGTTGAACCTCAACCAGTCAATCACCAATTTCAAATAGTCTTCCGGTATGTTCTGTTCCTTTTTAGTAATGCAACGGAGTGAAATACGGTATCGACCAAGGAAAGCCTCAAAGCACCTGCTGAGGAATCTAATAACCAAAGTCCCACGGGCACTTGTTGATAAAAATAGGAAAAACTCTCGGTACATGGCATTGGTGTGCAATCAAAACTAGCTTCTTCCAACCGATCGTCCTCTTTCCCGCCTCTCTAAAAAGGATCGATACAATCGGGTTTCCAACTCTAGCTATCTGCAAACAACCGCCACTCTTGAACTCCTGACAGAACTATTGAACCCGAATTTCTGCATATCATTCTCGCATTTTACTCATTTGTTAATGGTTCTTTGTTGTACACCGAAGATAATGCTTGCCTCCTGTTGGGTGAGTAACCTTAAACTTGAAGGATTTGGATTCCTCGAATTTGCCACTATTGGGATCTGATAATGATATACAAATACCAGAACCCAGATTTTCTGTTGCTAGCTCCAAGACCTCTCTGGCCGTATAATTGATCTGATTTTATGGTTAAGGATCCTGTCCCTAATTGCTTTTGGTTGAGGGCTGCGCCATTTTGCAATACCTGAAGTGGCATTACTGCCACAGTCAGTGCTTGACAGCCGCTGAAGTGGTGAACCCGAGAACATAGTTGGTGGTAATATGAGAAGACTGTTCCTATCTGTTCTTGAAGACAATGACTTATATTATAAACCCTTAAACTACGAGTGCAATTAGCGGGAATCTCAATTCAATAGTCATACCGTGACGAGGAATTAAGAACGAGATAGTTACCTCCCCTACTATGTGGTGATAGTTCGCCACCAATTTGAACGGCCTAATTCTTGCCTGATATGTCTCACCGCCACATTTGAGTTACAGCAATAAAGAATTTATCGAGTACCGACTGTACCACTAAATCTCGAGTTATTCGGATGTTGTCAGGAACGTGGCTCTCAGAAAGGGCATCGTCTTATGTCATTTTCGGAAGGTATCCTCAAGGAGCTGGAACGTCCATAATTAATCGAGAGGTACGTACATGAAGAAAATGGAGATAATAGTCACAAACTAGCTCCACTACATACAGGGAATGAACTCTATAGCCAAAGAATCGCCCTCTGCTTG
This sequence comes from Morchella conica, assembly GCA_008079325.1. Taxonomy (NCBI): domain Eukaryota; kingdom Fungi; phylum Ascomycota; class Pezizomycetes; order Pezizales; family Morchellaceae; genus Morchella; species Morchella conica. The sequence continues at coordinate 448,585 of VOVZ01000048.1, read as the reverse complement.
TTCAATAAGATTATGGTATTTGGGAATAGAACCTGTGTCCAATCCTTTATTGCCAAGTCTTCCGGAGTAAACTCTTTAATCCTCAACTCTGAAGCACGACTGCGATCAATGGGAAGTGTGAGGCCAACATTTACAAATGATGCTTGTATAATAGAGTATTTATAAAGCAAAACTTTTCCCAAGCCCGCCGTACACAAATGCTTGTCATTATTGTTCTGTCACCTACAGACCATTCTGTTCTTTCCCGTTCTTCCTATTCATGAACATATCCCTCAATCTCTTCACATAAAAGGTGGGTTCACAGAAATCGCTATGGGCTGAACCAGCCCTGTACACCCACACGGAATCATAGAAGGAATAAAATCATTTTGTAGTGGAGTATCGAAAGCTGTTTCAGTCTTATGAAACTCCGCAGCATCGAGAATCAGATGAAAATAACGGCCGGTGAATGCTGGTCCTATCTTCTTTTTTATTTGTTTGACAAATAATTTTTAGTTGTAAGCAGTAGAGTTAAATTCAACAGTCGCCCTAGGATCATAGAGGTCTCCTCTTTCTTTAGATTCTTCCCACCAGTAGTAGCGTGCAAGATCAATTTAGGCTTCACACGTGAAATACCATCGGCAAATACAATCAAAATAAGTGAAGCCTGCCTCTTATCCCGTCCGCTCTTCGTACTTTTCGCCCAAATCGTCCGCATGCCAACTGTATCTTATGTCTTGCCTTCCAGTAATTCGAAGGGTATTGGTGTTTCATCAAAGTTCGCAATATTCGAAAGGAGGAAACAGCCAATGTTGGTGACAAGTCCATCTCTTTCCCAAACCTTGTGTGGCTTGGAAAACCCCTCTATTGAATCGTAGCCAATTAATTATTAATCGACGATAATCTTCTGGGATTCTTTGTGCCTTATTTGTTGTAACTCGTAATGATATGTGTTGATGCCAGTGGGTTTGAAAATTCCTGAATCAACCAGCAGAGAAAACAAAGATAGCTAGCTGTGCATTGGGGTACTTTCACGGAATATTCTAGATGTATTCAGTCTAAATTAACCTCTCCTGACAATCTTTCCCTCTGTTCGACGAGAGAGAAAAACAACATATAGCTGCTCCTCAAGTTTGGGCCATTTGCAGGTAAAAGAATTGTTCTTTGCCGTATGGTTTCCACATTCTTGGTTGACTATCCCCTTCTCATTCTTCAATGAACCCTGTATTGTACTCCCGGGTATTAGGAAGGTATTGCTTGTTTTAGAAATACTGGGGATTCGATAATGAGATACTTGATTGTATTGTTCTATTGCTATTTTATGGAGATAGTAGAATTTAGGACCGGAATTTTGGTTTCCCTGTTGTAACTACACTCGATTCTCTTAAATGACTTGATTGCCAGTGCGCCTGAGTCTGAATTGTCGGGTGCCCGCTGCCTCATTGACTTTGCTATGGGTCCAGGCTTTTTGCGTAGCCGTTGGGAAGGAGGAGGACCGGCTGGTACTGCTGCTAGTGGAGCTTGAGGTATTCGCAACTGAGCTTGTTAAACTGATAGTTGATTGGAATCAATACCCTGTAAGCGTCGACGGCTTCGTAGTATTGCCATCTTTGTTTAGAGATACGGGTCACGGTCTGGGATTATTTGGAGTGAGTTGTACTCCTCTCCATTCTCTTAAAGGCAGTAGGTACACAGGTAGACAGGTCGGTGCTGAGAACCAACTCATTGATATCTATCTGCATGTCTCAAGGCCATGTCAATCCTGGCCGAATTATTAATGATCAACTTTACCTGCAAGCCACGCGCCTTGGCAACCCCCCGAATAACTCGAGATTTAGCGGTAGTTAGAAAATGCAATAGTAAAAAAAGAAAGGGGGCGTGCATTCATATTCAATCACTCATTTTGGGTGAGTTTTTCGGTCCACTATTTGAACCAAGTCTGACTCGGTAACCAGGTACGCATTTCATTTGAACACAATTACCCAAAATGAGGTAAACATTAATCCCCCTGCCTGCAACCCATGAGGACTGGATTCAAACACTATGGCTCGCTCAAGTCACCGGCACCTTTAAACTAAGTGAACGCGATTACAACATCTATTGGCCTCTACTTGACGGTTTTTGGTCATATAGGAAGACTGAGAATCGCGTCCACGGGAGATTTAAAACCCATTATTATTCGGTCCCAAACGCGTATCTTCAAAAGTAGAACCGTATCCTAGGGAAACCAAGAGTTGTCAAAAACACGTCACTTCTTGCAGTCTTCCGGGTAATTGACCGGTAACGTTTAAAACATCGAGCCATTACTGGTAGCCAGTGGTTCAGATCGTCAAAGAGTATGAGCAATATCTCAAGTACTGGCCCGGAATGATATAGGCTTCAGACTTCATGCCCACGATAATAATGTTTCCTGTAAAGTGAAAAGAGGTTCATTTTTGACGAATATTATTAAGGATAAATTAGCAAAAGGCGATAGACAAGGTAAAGTAAAAGATAGACTTTGTGGGGCAGACCATGTTGCAGCATATGAACGTTTAGAAACAGTTGATGGTGCATTTATGAAGAGGTAAGCTGAAGCTCTTTGGATAGTTCGATTTTATATACTGATTATTTAGTAGGAAAGATTGTGTGAATCTAGCCAAAGGGACGTACTTAGACATCAGAAAACGAGCCCCAGGAACAGTTCTGCAAGATGATTGGGACTCCGCTACTACATTTCTTTTGAAGGAAGGGTACTTTTGCAAAACAATATATACACCCACCGTCACTGGCTCCACTCTCAACATTCCAAATAGCAAATCAAATCATGGGATTACCAAACCCGTAATTTGATTTTCGCTCATCCAAATTGCCTATCTATCCTTGCAAAATGCGAGTACCTGACAATATTTGACTCCACTCATAAAGTCAATATACATGGGTATAACCATACACCTTTCATGTGCAGAAATGAATTCGGGATTTAGATTCCCAGTACCAACTGCTTGGTAGACAGCAAAAACTCAGATGTCCCGGCGGAAGCTATGCTACGCATATATGATTGCAATCAAGAAAAATCGAGCTTGCAGTATCCATTGACAGATAATAGTGCAATCGAAAAAGCTGCTGTAAGGAAGGCATTCGGAAATACTGGGCACATCAAAAATCATATTCTCTGTACAATACATACTGAGAGTACCTTGCAAAAAAATTTCAACTCTGAAGCAGACCGGCCCCCCCTTGAACTCCTCAAGCGTGCAATGAGAGCATTACATGAAGAACAGTGTGTTTCTTTATGTGAAGAAACGATATTGCACGTGTCTTCTGACAAGGAAAGGCCTGTATTCTTAAGGAGCTTATTGCGTCGCAGGAACATTGGGCACTGTATGCACGTCAGCGCTGTCAATTATTCTTGTAAGTAACGTCCACCAACCCTTGTGAGGAGGGCTGGCATAGCAGATTGAAAAACGGTGCGGGTCAAAAGAACGGCGAAACTAGTACCCACGGCATTTTTGGATGTGTTCAAACGGTGTACAATTGCAGCCATGATATTGAGAACCTCGTCCACTCCGCTCAAATCGAATCACAAACCAAACAAGTTTCGCTGGCTAAAGCACCGGGCTACGCGGGCATTAGCCTGTTTCCCTACAGGGTACAAAAGATAATTGCCACCGAACACAGCAAGTTAGCAATCAGAGTGGAACAAAGTATACCTATTCCCATCCGTGAGAAATTGACTAGCGGTCTCTATGCCTGTAACTGTCTTTTTTCACGCCGATATCGACTCCCCTTTCAGCATATTTTTCATCTAGACTGACATGGTCGAGCATCTGACTCTGATCAGCCTGAATCGGTATCGAGCGATGAGATCTGGGCATGTTATCAGGGACTTCTGGGTGATGGTGGAATGGAGGTGTATGAAGGCATTGCGGGTGACCGTGACCAGGCTGAGAGCCTGAGGTTAGCTTTGAAGCCGGACCCTGAAAGAACCACCCGGGTGCTGAAGCTAGGTGAACTGAATCAGCGGATCCGTTCGCTTTTCTACAAGCTTAAAGAAAAAGATCCCAACCTTTCATCTGCATTCATTGACACCTTTGAAAGTCTCTGTCATCTGTCGTAGTTTCGGAAACTAAGCAGCCTGAGCCTAGATCATAGATGAACTTAGATAAATGAGCATAGATAGTACATGGACCTAGATAGTTTGCACCGTACCATAGTCCCTAAAAGAACCGTTGGAAATCGTGAAAAACGGTCGGGGGAGCGATTCAGGGGACACCCCTAAAAACCCCGCAGCTCCCTACTCTATATTGGCAGTTGTCTTGGGGGTTATGACCAAGCTGATTGGCTGGAGTCTGTGTTTTCGCCGTTGTCCCAGGTTCGTGGTTGTTCCAAAGTTGACTGCACTGCAATGATGTTGTTGCTAGTTATGTTTTTATGAAATGAAAGGGGCGAGTACTAACCAACTGGAGCAGTGCCGTGCATGGACCACCACCAACAGCCGAGTGAGACCGCGCTGCTATAGACTCCTCCGAAAGAACGAGAAAATGCAAGGGATTATTTGTATGGAGTGGGGCCGCTCTACCATATAAATAACTCTACTGCATTTTCCCCCATACCCGAGTACTACAGCTACCGGAATGATCTATGGAAACACAGGGGGTGAAATTGAATGGGGGATATGTCTGTGTACCACATAACTGTTTTTTCCATAGATCTTCCTATCGCTGTACATACTCATCCCTCCTCTTGTTCAGTGGTGCATTTGTGTTTTGTTTGTTTATTCACAATTGCTTTTTTCTCCTGGTTCGCTTCTTACGTCAATATATCGTTCCTCGATGATCTCATTTTATGCTTGCAACAGAATTCACTCTCATAGCTGCTCGGGTACTGGGTGCTGACCGATTACAGGCAAAACCTGGGTTGACTGTCTCTCTTTTGGTCTGTCCGTGAACACCCACGGCAGAGCCTTGTAGGTAGTATATACCTCATACTACCCACTGAGTCATGGGAGTGAGATTCCGGTGCTGGAATCAATATACAGACTGCATGGCGGATAAAATGCTAGTAGAACCCGAGATTTTAAGCCTTATATAAGCCTCATCCACCAAATAAGGTTATTTCATTGAAATGGGATATCTATTATAAAGACTTTGACAATTTCATAATAATGATCCATACTTAATGATTACACACAGAATGAGCGGTATATTTGCCTTATTTGTGCAAAACACTTACACCAACAGAGTTTTATCCCGAATTAAGGCTAATACCATCCCTTTCATCAATAAGGCCTTATCGCACACTTATTCAGACATAAATCATTACTGGACACCTGTATTTTTACCCATTTCGACCGGAACTAGTGAGGAGGATATCGAGGATGATAACGTGTTCTGAATGCACGGGGACAAGACTAAGTCAGTGTTCGGAACGGGGAGGTCCGTCCTTTTCAGCCTCAGAACGAAACGGAGCGCGAGAGTCGTCTATCCTTACAGGTAGCCCAGCACCGACAAAGCACAGAAGGTTGAGGACCGAAGACGGCCGTTATGCCCGGCGAGTGCTTGGTATCAATCGACCAAAAAATGTAAAATGTGTGGGCTTTTGATCCTCAACTATATAAAGGCAGATGTAATTATGAATGTCTGCTCATGACTCTGGTGGGGCAAATCACTTACCGTCTACGGCAGCAGACGGCTATTATCTGCCAATGACAGTATATGGCCGCATATGACTACATATGACTACATATGACTGTGGGGGAAGCTGAGACGGTACGGTACGCCCGTTACGTGAAAGTTACAGGGTCCTGCAGGACCTAGTAGGCCTCAGGGTCTATTCCGGTTCTTCGGAATCCGACCCCGGACAAACGGTAGCGCGCCGTCCGTCTAGTCCACACCTGTTCTGATGGCCCTACCAAATTCCCCGCGGTTACCCCGGACGCTTGCGAACACTGCATCAGGCCCGACATCTATCAGCACTTGGGCTACAGTGGGCTCCTAAGCACTAGAATCCCGGGCGTACAGGCGAACTCATACTGTGCGGTGCCGTTGGCGCACGTGAATCTCCAAGATGTTGTTGATAGGAAAGCGGTTGTGGAGCTGGATGAGGCTAATGGTGGTTTGAACGCCATGGCGCAGGAGATCGCGCGGATATCAGTTTCAGCTATACGGCCGCCCCCAATTGCCTGATAAGTGTTGACTAGCTCCTTCGAAACTACAAAGGATGTTATAGTGAGAGTTAAAATTGTATTTTTCGAAATCGACAATCATGGTAACTATGGGAGGTAAGGTGGACTTTCTTTTATTTGGGGATGTGTAGCACTGTTACAGTGGTAAAGATTCAGAGCAAAATCTTCACCGACCTATCTGGTCACATATTACCTGTCAACTCGCATATCCAAGTACCTGTCCCCGCTTGGTAGGTGATGTCGTCCCTCTTTTTCTGATCAAAGGAATCATTATGAATCGTATAGTTCTAAGCCGCAAATCTAATAACAAACACTGATATATATCAGGCCATTCAATCTCGCCTTATATTGGCTCCTCCACCTCATGCCGGCTCCCCTGAGCTCATGCGGACCAAGTCCACTTCGGAAACGTAAAGAAATAACGTGTAGTTTATTTTGGTGACATTCCCGTATTATCTCATAGGGATATTGACCAACCAGAGGTTCCAGGTGCAGAGCACCACCGCTGCAGCACAGCGAAACTTCAAAGTGTATGCGGAATGTTCGAAATGCAAAAACAATCGCGCCTGCCAAAACACAAATCTCAACGCTATGGGAAAGTTGAAATCTAACTGGCCGTCTACAGCCCGTCACGCCGCAGTGGTAGCACATCATCTCCTTTCAACTAATTTGTAATTCCCACAGCAATATCCAGTGAGTACCACCTGATATTGCTGCTCTCTCATCACTGCCCGTACAGTCCGCACGCTTTATCGTAGGCGTGCGAACTGGGGACCCTTTTAATACAAGAAAAAGAATCTACAGGCACCACGTTGCCAAAGCAAAGAAAGGATACCACTCGCACGCCAAGACCGCTGATACCTCAAGAATGCGAGGCGTAGGGCAGCTGTGAAATCAAGGGCATTGACAAGCACCCAGCAATTGCTCCGCCAAAATAGAAAGCGTACAGTACTGCCCACTGGCTTCTGTGGCACCGCGACGCTGTTCTAACTGAATCGTAAGAGGGTCCTGTATACCAGGAAGTATGATTCACACGTCCTATCCACCAGGTGCCTGTTTTATCATATTATACTAATTATCACCCTCCTCATCGGAGAATCCGGATTGCATCCAGCAGCGGGCAATAGCACAAGATATCCAGGTCGTCTACGGCCCATTTCAACTTAGGCCACCGCCCGCAAACTAAGATAATACCCAACTACCAGCTAGGCATACAATGTATATATTTCGTATCCAGATCTGAAACAGCAGTCATAAGAGACCATATCCCTTTTCTCTCTTTTTCCTCTGTTTAGCTTAATGAATCAATTGCCTGAAAACCGCGCAGTCTATATATTGGACTGTATGGGAGAGTCTGTATTTCATTATTTTTTTAGAGACTCTGGTTGCCCACCCGGGCGGAGGTGAGAGCACTTTTTTTTCCTTCTTTTTGGTTTAACTCATACTCGCATGCAGACCGTAGTCTATAGCGGCGTACTATCCTCTCTAAGCTTCACCTGGAGGGTTCGATCCATGATTGGACCTAATGGAATCCCCAACCGAGCACTTAAGCCCGCCACCTTTACTTAGTTACACTCCTCCGCATTTTTCTCTACATGCCCCATTGCGGTGAGAGCACTTGAAACCAGTTAATGAAGCGCAGGTGTACATAGAAGGTGCATTTGCTGACTTATGGATGGAGTGTTTATTGTCCGGGTGCTATCCGAGTTCCATACGATATAATAAATTCCTGACCGATAGTGCGCCCAATTCGTATGTTCTTCGGGATACGACGACTTATAGATCGGAAAAGACAGCGTTCCTCCAGCTAATCCACACAGTGGCCCGCAGCCCCACTGGCGGCTCGAAGGCGTTTCCAGCTCTCCTGCATTGTCCCCGCAGGCCGCAGCTTACGGCCCGCACCACCGCCTTATCGACGCCGTTGCTCTACTCTACGCCGTTGTTCTAGCGTTACGGCCACTGCCAGCACTACTGTGGCTGCGATACAGAAGTAGCAAAGGTTTAGTACTGCAGCTAACGCGCGGGTTTACCCATCACAGCCTTGCTCTGGACAAAAGCAAGGCATAGCGCCACTATCGAAATCTACGGTATTGGTAACCACCACGCCGTTGATCTTAAAAGAAAGGATGGTACGCTAGAGCGCACACGGAATACGGGTGAAGGAATAGAGGAGGTTGGTAGGATAAAGGAACAAGGGCGAGGGCGCCTGCAGGAAGGACATAGGTTAATAGTCCTTTGGAAATAAGAGGCGTGGTTGGATAATAAGGGGTTTCTTCATTACTAGATATCTCTTTCCACTCATCTAGCTATATCTTTTATTTATATTTTTCTCTTACTCTCTCATGTCGCCCACTATAAGAATAGGCCTTAATCGCTGTAGGCCATCTGTGTATTAGGCCTCCAATTGAAGACACTTTGAGATCCAAAACAGATATTGCTAAGCATCACGCCAACTCTGGTGAATTTTCTGTGACCGCGTCGTTTTTCTGCGCAGTTAAGCACGAAATATGACTTACATCAAGACATGGTGCCCTGTTTTTAGTTTTTCTTCTTTCTAATTTATAAATTGCATGCAACCCAATAGTGCCCTGTTAAAGTTCTGTACGAGTCATGAAGTATATCTTGGCTGCAATGATTGCGGCAAGGTCTAGACCGTGATCTTTATATTGTTCAAGTTCCTGTCTCTTTTGCGAAGACAAATACTACTCAATTCCCTCCCGATGTGCCCAATGTCATGAGGCGCCCTCACGTTTCCGCGCCGACGTCGGGCTAAGACAAAGAAGTGGTAGTGATCTAGGGCAATCTACGGGAAAACCCATAAAGCCTGTAGAAATGACTTGAAAAATGGTGATTTGTCATTACATTTTCCTCGTTTTGTTCTGTTTGTGTGTGTTGTATTGTTATAAGATTCGGGGGGAAGTTAGCGAGAGGCTGTGGGGCAACGGGATATTGTCATGGACTACGGTCTGCATACGCATACGCCTAAAGGATTTGAAAAACAAAAGAGAAAACAAAAATAAAATCTCCGTAGGTAGGACCTCCGCCGGCGAGTGATACTGGGTGACCACACTAATGCGAGTGATATATTGTGACTAGCTGGGTAAAAAATGGTTAGTGACTCAGAGGCAAGGTGTCTTGGCGAGCGTCCTCGTTGACTGACGAGAGCGACAGCGCTAGGCGCACATTTGGATCAGCTGCCTCTGCGTTAAGGTCTTAGCCTTGAGCTATCGGCGGTGTCCTATTCGCAGATGCTACCAAATCACCGGACATCCATCGAATGGGTATCCCATAGAGTCAGGACTTTTGCTATTCCGCGTATTTTCTGGATGGGCAATTTACTTGTCGGGGAACTTGGAACATGGATGAGCTGCACATTTGCACTCTAGTTTTCATCTTACCCCCGAGGTGAGGCGAGGCAATTAAATGATATGCAGGGGCTTTCTTATATATCTCCGGAGTGCATAGCTCCTACAGTTTCTCGGATTCACCGAAACCAATTGGGGGGATTGACAGTTTATCTCATGATATTTGGAAACATTGAGAAACGAAGGCCTAAATTTCGTTACCCAGATCAAAGTATAGGTGGGTCATCCGGAACATAGTCTCGCAGCGTGACAGAGGCCTATCATAGCTAAAGTTTGAAAATCCTAGACAATATAGATATAGGAGGCGGAAGGATTTAAGTCTCCTGTTTGATTCCTATGTTTCTTGTGAGTGTTAAAGTCACATTCCCATGCAAACTCTAGTTGCAACGGCAAAGTTCCGATTATTTTTGACTACACACAAAAAAACATTCCACTGTTCCGCATCTCCTATATTAGTACCGTATACAAAGTTTCCCGGTGAATGTTACTATTTGTGAATGGGGCAGAACAGTGCTAATTCTTATTATTGTCACTCAATAGCAGCACAAATACAAAAGGAAATAGCAACATAAACACCCTCTTTAACGGAATGAGTTAAACAAAAAGAACGAAAACCCTCTTTAGCGGACTCGGCATATTCAATAGCTCGTGAAAAGAAAATACCCAAATCTAAACCAATGAAAACCCGTGCAATTAATGAATAAAGCAAACAAATAAAAGACCAATCAGAACCCCCGACATCCACATCGCATACGCCCGCATACATATCTATATATCGGCGAGGCATTCTATCAAGAGCCAAAACAGAGAAAGATTTCCTGAGGCACGCTTCAATAACCGATTCCAAAACGATGTCGAGACTACTTGGGCAAGTACCCCCAAACCGAGACAGAGGAAAACCTCCTGGAATACCAACGCAGTCTATATGGATCAGGGCTGCCTCCGTTCAAAGGAAGAGAACACCTCCCCACCACCAGCACTCGACTAGTTCCTGCCCATCAACACACCCATCACTGTCCGCTTCTCCAGCAGCTCTGCCGGCACCTCCACAAACCTGGCCGGCGCATTTCTCAATGTTATATCACCGCTTCTCTCCCACCGCTCCACCGGCACCTCCGCAAATCGGGTCGTCAACTCGCTTAATATCCCATGTCTCCTCGGATTTCACCCCTCCACCTGCACCTTCTTAAACCGGGCTGCCACCCAATGCGGTCTCCTACTCGTCATCCAGCTTGGCCACCAGCCCAGCCTCCTCCCGCTCGAAAAGCTAGGGCTCTCCTCCTGAAGGGCCACAACAAACTGCACCGCCATCCAACCCACCCCCGTATCATCCACCCCCTTGCAGAACTCCTCCTTCGTCAACTCCTGCTTCGACGAGTCCTTCACCAATATCTCCACCTCACCGGCGCGACAGCAGTGCAGCCCACCACCGTCCAACTATGGAAACGAATCAAAAAAATGTAAGTAGCGATTCGGGCTGAAATGAATTATAGTAAATCTATTTATTATATAAACTGGATTTATAACAAGGAAATGAATGTTCCCAATAATGGGAAACGAATCCGGAACTGAATCATAAGTTCTATATGTCTTTTGATGAACACATTCCGATGAGCGAAAAGTTACTTGTACATGAGTTTATGTCCTTAAGAAATAAAAATGTAAAAAAGTCGGGGTGAAACCTGGGGAACTGCGATACCTGAATGAATGTGTCTCAGCCCAACCCCCCTCCCATACAAATCCGCAACCCCATACAAATTATCAACCATGCGAATCGGCAACAGCGCGCAAGCCCCACATCGCACCGCCGCCTCCGCCACCAGCAGCACCTCCACCCCTGCCTGCACCAAAGCGGCACCTCCGCCTTCGCCTGCACAAAATTGGCACAGGATCGGCACCTCTGCACCTCACCCTACTCGTATTTCGCTGACGTTTGTGGACGCGGCTGATATTGCATGCCATACAAAAATACGCCAAGCTCATGATTTTGGATATATGCGATAATGGCCCAGTTCAAAAACGCCACCGAAAAACGAGTACAGTCGCACCTCGTTATGTCGTTAGCGTATTCTGGGAGCCCAACCCGTACGAGATAGCAAATATAACAAAATATACGAGATAGCAAATAGGTTTATGTGGAGGAAGGCAGTACTTGTCCCGCAAACCCGTACGAGACAGCAAGAGATCCGAGATATCGAATTACGAGATAGCGAGGTGCAACTCTACACCGAATTTACAACTCCGCTGGCGCCTGCAGGAGCACCTCCGCCAGCACCCTCAAAGGCCCTGCGCTCCTTGAGGCAAGCTCCGTTCTTCGCGTTGGTCTTGGGGGGGTCCCGCTTTGAACGAAGCAATAATTTCACCAAGAATTAGAATACATGAGTGAAAACAAAAGTACGGTCTGCGACACCCCCGGGTTCGCCTCAAGCAACAAAATAAACCCACCAAACATAAAAACCAATAAACTCCAACGTTAATAAACCAATAGTTTAAAAAACTCTCGGCCATGTCCCCATAGAAAGGTAAACAATGTATGTCTTACTATGATTATGATAACCTCCATAAAAGCTCACATTCGCAAAATTCCCATTCCCATTGGACTCTTGAATATTGACACAATTGAAGGCTTCCTTATTGCAGAGTTCAGCCCAGTGATCTTGTCGGACTAAGGCGAGGACATTTTGGTTCCCACTCGCGATCGAAAACTTGATGCTTTGAATAGATAACGAACTGATATTATAACATTCCATGATAGCTTTCGTGAGACCCTGCTAAAGTTAACCACCGCATCAGCTGAGCGTTAAGTTTCAGGGAAGAAAAGACCTGAATGGTACTGAATTCGGATCGCGGGAGCAGATGAACATCCTTATTCCCTGAAAAGCCACCCAATTTTAAGAGGACAAAACCTCGAGGGATTGTCAGCGTGGACGCCATGCTGACTAGTGAACCGCTGCCTAGCTGGGTCTTTCCCGATGCCTAGAAATCGCCTGCCGTCGGAAATGCGCCTATCCGCTCTGCTTTGTCACACTCCATATTTAAAAGTTCTTAGCCTTTGGTGTTGCCAACGCCGACACTAATAATCGAGCTTTCACCGACTAATCGGATGCGCGTGCGAGTACTTGCAATAAACCTAACTTACCTTCCCTGTCTTCACCAAACCAAAGGCTATCTTGCCGTCAACCAAACGACGCAACAATAAGCCAACGCCTGCCAGCTGCCGTATCGTATGCGCGATATCAATCAACGGTAGTCGAGTCAATTTGTCGTATGAATACTCCGTGTCGCGTCGCTAAGTAGAGGTTGAATGAGCTTATATATCTTTCACTCCCCTCAGCGGGGTTGAGTGGTTGCCTGCCTCACTCGTTCCGCCAAGTCTACGCTGCATGCATCCCTATCAAACCTTCCCGCGGCTGAAGGGAACGATCGACAGAGTGCACAGGCTTGGCTGGCGGCCTGAATGAACAGAGGCGCCAAGCTTGGCACCAGTGAAAGCGCGGCTGCGCGCATGCGGCGCGAGAAAAAGCAGGCAACACGAGACATGTTTGTCATCCAATATGCACACCGCGATATGGGAGGAGACTTATTGGCCCAACGAGCTAGGCTCCTTGTTTCCAGTAATTCTAGGCGACCTTGTTGGAGCAAACACTGAAGAGCCTCAGCTCTCACTCGATTTTATAGCTGTAAGGGCTACAATACTGACCTGATGAGAGAGCCGTCAACGACATCATCCTCTAGGTCTCCTCTTCACTGGTGAGGACCCCCCCCCTCCCCACCGACTTTTAGTGCAGTTCTTAGCCGTTACTACTCTACCGCTCCCAAAGCACTTACGGGATCCCCTTCAGAAAGGACACCTCCCACCAAAGTCCCCCTATGGGCGCCCAGCGTGATGCCACAACCAGAATTTTCTCGTTTTGTTTGTGATCTGTGTTATCCGGAAATCTCTTAGGGGGGCGTTTCGTTACTCCCTTGTGATGGGTGTGCGGTTGATAGCATCCCATAGTCACTACATAAAACTTGGGGAACTAGCATTGCGGATAGGTCTTTATGCGATAGGCATTCTCTCCATACAGTGATTATACCTAGGATCAATTTATATGAGTTCCAAAAAAAAAACGTCCTGAGCTGCCTCCAAGGCCCCCACGCAGCATATATACTCCAGTAGGCTCCAGTGCAACGCACACTTTTGTATGGAACAAATGATAACGTCGCTTAGATCACCGGTCACGTGTGCCAAGCGATGTCGCAGGTTGAGCACCAGGCAGGATAAAGTCCCCCATCAAGCAAAAACATAACGCCCACGCCTACGCCCTACACCCCAACGCCTCCCCGTGCCTTCTCTCTTTCCAGCAACAATCTCTATAAATGCCCACCCAGTCCACCACCGTCGCCGACCCCGCCGCCCCCGACGCCCACAACAAGCTGGTGCCACCCCCGCTCCGGCGGTCCCGCCGTCAGTTGAGCTTCGCAGTAGCCACCCACCACCGAGCCCGAAGCCAGCTCACCCGCCCGGGAGCCCTGCGCCGGCAGACGCCGCAGAGGGTGCCGACCCTGTGCCGCTGTCTGTGCCAACATCCGCAACCGAACCTGAGACTGAAAATGCTGACACAGCACCGGCAATGGCACTGTCGCTGGACGGGCCCGCCCCTGGGGCTGCCGACTCAGACCAGCCAGCAACAGTCCCGCGCCCCACGTATAAAGAGGAACGGCAAGCGGGATTCCCCTTGATCTCCTCGGCATAGGCAAATACAAAGCGGATCGGGAACCGCTCCAGACATGTAATTAACAACCCGCGGTGGAGGGGGGGGTGGGGCACTTCAAACAGTCCAACTAACGAACCGCCGCAGGCGTGACGGAGGCTTATCGGGGGCAGGTACCAGCACAAAGACCTACAAAGAGCTTCCCGAGGAAGAACGATGCGCCGCGGAGCAGCAGCTGCAGAACGCGTTGGAGAAGCTGGGCCTGGGCGCTGCACATACGGCGGGCCAGGTGCGGGCATGTCGTGAGTGGTTGCCGGCAGTGCTGCTGGCAAGAAGGCATAGGGATCGGAGGAATACGTGGGCGCGGCGACGAGGGGGTGCGTAGCTGCTGTTACTTGTGGGACTCTCTCCTGCTCTCATCAGTTAGGCGTTAGTGCGGTGGTGGTGGGAGAATATCTGAAAAATGGGTTTTGGGGTCGTGGGAGGCAAGTTGTCGCGGACCCACAGGGTTAGCGACGATGGCTCCGCAGAAGCAATATCCCATTCTTGGCCACATATATTTCTCTTTACAAAGAATTCCGGCGCGCTTAAAAACTCTAAATATCAGGCTATATAGGTGTAATCTTTTCTGTTTTTGTTTTTATTTTATTATAGAATTACAAGGCCTTAAGAGCTAATAATAAATGAGTATTTTGTTAACTCTGATCGACATGTTTGGAAGAAAATGATCGTTATCCGGTAGATACATAAGGACAAGGAGCTAGGGAAAGTACCGGCTTCAAGCCTATTTCTTTTGCTTTTTTTACAAAGGAAAAAAAGAGAGTGGACATGCGCAGAACGACGGCGAGCACGATTTGCATAAAAAAATAGAAAGAAAAAAAAAACGACGCTGATCGAATAACGTGTAGTAGCAAAGATGGGTGCAAGTAACCCTACTCGCGAAGGTAGATACCGCAAAATCTCAGGAATAACGAACTAAACTGGAGTGGAACCTTGGGCTTCGGATTGGTCAAATACTTGTTGAGCCTCAATCCGACAGACCCAAAGCGTAACTGTTGGTCGTCTTGACCAATGGGTAAGTAGTATTCCAGCCCAGTCAGATTCGTTATTTCTCGGATTCTGCGGTATATATATATATGTAGCCAGCGCTGATGCCAGTAGGTCAAGAGAAAGGACCTGTAAAGGAGCCATGACGCGATCCATCTCCGGATGAATAATAGTAAGCTGGCGCGCTTAGTCCAGATTGTGTGCGCTGAGTAGCTAAGGAGGGTGGCCGTCGCTATGTAGCCTGGATGGTCCTGGGATAGGAAGTAGCGCGGGGTAGGTAAGGGAGACGCCACGTGAGCTGTCATTCTCGCTTGAGATGCCCTTGGTCCTGGGCGCTGAGCCCGGTGGATTTGGCTTTCGTTTTCCGGATTTTGGAAATATGCGAGCGATGCATTGTGTTTCAAAGACGCGGCGAAGGAATCGGGGAGGATCCTGCGGGGGGGGGGGGG
>VOVZ01000048.1:213447-432765 GCA_008079325.1 Morchella conica | reverse complement strand
GGGGGGTGGGTGGGGGGGGGGGGGGGGGGCAGATGGGTTGTCTGGGGGGAATGGTGTTTGGTTTCTTTAACTGCGAGCTCGGTACACACACACATGGCTATATATAGGTTCGAAAGCCGTGAGGAAAGAAAGAAAAAACTGGCTTCTAAATCATTTATCGGTCTGGGTTGGAGGTCGTAGGAATTGGACTGTAGGTCGTAGATTGGTTGGTAGACGCAATTTCATGGGCCAGCGCCGAGCAATGTATCAACCGACATAACATAGGAGTAAAAGTATCTTTTTTCTTGATCACCTCCTTGCCTTAACCTATCGAAAAGACAAGATAGAAAATACAAAGTTGCGACTGTGTCGAGCTTTATGATCATGGGCCATCTAGTGTACCAGCTTAACTCTCTCTCGCAACGTCTGACGAGCAGGTTACCCATCCAGCAGACCTCCGGAATTGTAAAAGTGTTCATTAGATGGGATCCCATTCGATGGATGTCCGGTGAATGGGTAGAATCCGCGAATGGTTCAAAACACAACCTAAGGACCGCCGGACGGAAACTCATGATGTCACAGTCCAACCACATAATAGTACCCTCTCAGTTTCATAGACAATTGGGCTTCGTCTATCAGCTGCAGACTTTCGGGCACTATTTCCAACGGTTGTAACCGGTTTTTAAATTCAGCAAAACTGAATTGAACTGAACTGAACTGAATAAAAATTACCGGAAACTGAACCGACCGAACAATAACTAGTTTACACTGTAGACAGTTCTGAGGTCTTGGCGTCAGTACCGCAGGGACTACATATACACCACGGTTGGTCAGGGTTAGGGTCTTCTCCAAATAGGGTGTTTGTGCTTTGTATGAGGAGATACAGCCGCATGCAAAACCGGTTTTGCTCTAGCCCAAAACTGGACTGAACTAAATAGATACAAGACAAAACTGAACTGAAGTGTTTTCTGGTAAACCGAAGAACCGTTGGGAACAGTGCAAGTTCCGGGGCCCCTGTGATTCTGATTCTGAGACCAATGGCCAATCGCCAATCGTTTGGTAATTTGATTGCCCGCTGTCAGTTATCCTCTGTCCCAGTCTCTAGATTTGGTGCGCACAACGCTACCATCTCAGAGCCTGGTGAAATTGAGGGAACGCAATGACTATCAAAAAGAAAGTTTTCTCTCAGCTGATTCTCTGAGCAGCGCTAAGTTTTAGAAGGAGGGAAGTTGTGCTGAGGTAAGCACAACTGGCCACCAGCACTTACTAAGCTCGGCTGGTACCCACTTAAGGTGCCACATCACCAACTCCGCAAAACAATCACCGTACTACACTACAATCTACCACATCGACGAAGAGATAGCGCTTATCTTAGTATCATGTCTAGGCGTCAAAGGACAGACGAAATAGGCCCACCGGGGAGTGACGATTCGGGTAACAGCGTCGGTCACAAACGTCAAAAGCTAGATAAGGCACGCCCACCGACGAGTGACGGATTAGCCTCGCGCTTGGCGAAACCAGGCTTCACCTTCAGAATTTCTGAAATTTCTATGACAATATCTAGAGACCAATTATTCGAAATACTCAATAGCCTGTCCAGTGATACCCAGCCAGATGAAAAGAATGTGCTAGGATTATCACTTACCCCATCAGCAGTATCTACTGACGCCTTGGCGGAATCAGCTCAAGTAGCGACTGTGACATTCAAGTCAACTCCGCATAATTTCCGATCCTCGCCAATTTCATTGGTTCTCGATGTTCTTGGAGTGGTGACTTTGGATTACGATTTTTTTGGCATGACGCCATTAAGTAATCCAGCGGAGCCGGTGGTTGAGTATGTTCTATTCTCCTTGATCAAGCGAAGATGACGTTGAGCATAATAACCCCTTTAGTATTATCGCCATCACTGGCCTTGCAGGCCATGGATTCGGGTCATGGCAATCACGCACGGCTCACACCATGTGGCTGAGGGACCTGCTCCCAGCTCAAGTCACCAATGCCCGTATTTTGACTTATGGATATGACTCGACGCTGTTCGGAAATGAGTCACATGCTTCCATTCAGGAGTTCTCTCGGTTATTTCTGCAGGCTCTTGCTACTATAAGAACCTCCGAAAAGGTAATATTAAGCCAATCGCTCACATCATGCCGTGCTAACGGGTTTAGGAGCAATCTCGACCTATTATATTCATTGCTCACAGCTTAGGCGGCCTCGTGATTAAATATGTAAGTGTCTACGTTATAGTCAATTCCATTCTCTGTGTAAATGCAAAGGAGAGCATCCTAATAAAATAGGTACTCTGTGATCATCCGTCGGTACTAGCATCATGCCATGCACTTCTCCTCTTTGGAGTGCCCCACCATGGCTTGAATGTAGTAGCACTCAAGTCTATGGTAAGGGGTCAACCAAATGCAAAATTACTAGAAGACCTTGATGAAAGATCAAGCTTTCTTTCCCTTCTTGACCGGTTCTGGAAATCCCATCGAACAGTTGGAATAAAGATTATTTCTATATACGAGGGAAAACCCACGGCCACTGTCCAAGTAGGAATCCCAAACTAGTCCTCTAGATGAGTCGAAAGATAACAACCATTAGGAAACACCAGAGGGCTGGAAACGAACTGGCCCAAAGGTCTTGATGGTGAACCGGTATTCGGCGACTGCCGCGAGTGTTGACTCAGAAGATATTTTCTCCATCGATCGCAACCATTCCGATATAGTGAAATTTGACAATGAAGTATGCCAGTACTACAAGATTATCAAACAAAGAATAGGAGACTTGGTGAAGGATGTGCAAGGTTTGAACAGGAGCATTTCTAGCTACGATACACTTTGCTAACCTTGTGATAAGATGGGCCATGGGTGAAACTTAAAAGTATGATAAGTATCCCAATTTCCCAGGGAAGCTTCTTGATCGTTAGCGAGGAGTTTAGTCTGTGGTCCGCCTACACTATCATCAATATTCATTAGTAGTCACTAGTATTGGCTACCTTTGGTGCTGACTAGTGTTTAGAAGACGAACGCAGGGAGGTTTTGCGCTGGCTTTTGACTGTAGAATTTGAAGATCACCATGCTTTCAATTCTAACCGTCGCCAACAAGGGAGTGGTACATGGCTCTTGGAGAACGAGATGTGGAATAGGTGGGCAACAGGCAATGAATCGTCAGTTCTTTGGCTGCGGGGTGATGGTAAGTTTGCCGTATCAGTTAATTATCCTTCGAGACTAACTTCCCACTCAGCCGGATCTGGTAAAACCATGTTGGCGTGAGTATTCTTGCCTGGGCGACTTCAATCAAGGTTATTAATGTAGAAAGGTCATTCGTTATCGACACCTTGAAAACCGAAGCCAAAAGCGATGATCACATCCTTGCATACTTTTACTGTGACTACAAGGAGTCGAAGCGCCAGGAACCAATTCCAATCCTCAATACCATCGTTAAACAGTTTTGTCTCAAACACCCGGCGGGAGAGGGAAAAATACCCAAAATTGTGCTGGAGGAGTACGAAAAACGAGCGGATCAGGGCCACTCCTCCGGTACCTTGAATATCAATGAATGCAAAGATTTACTTCTCGCGTTATCAAATCATTACCTCAAAACCACTATTATTATCGATGCGCTGGACGAGTGTAATCACAAGACACGTTGTGGCCTGTTCAATGCACTGAACTTCATTGTGTCTATGTCTCAGAGTAAAGTAAAGATATTCATCACCAGTCGATATCACGATGATATCGAGAGAGCCTTCAGGGGAACCATACATTACTATCTTTGTGCAGATGATAATCAAAAAGATATTGAGAGGTTCATCGAGGAAGAGGTTAATCGCCGCTGCGACCCTGATACTGATTTACCTCTACTTTCTGGCAAGATCGTTCAGACTAAGCTCAAGGCTGAGATTATTTTCGCCTTGAAGTCCAGGTCATGTGGAATGTATATACACACCTCTTTATATATAATGCTCTCTTACTTCTTGCTAATAGCATATGTAGGTTCCTGTGGGCGCAACTACAAATCCTAGCCCTGTGCGAAGAGAGAACCGAGAGTGGTGTGAGAAAAGCCCTGCGAGAGCTCCCGAATACCTTGTCCGAGACCTACAGTCGCATGCTTTATCCGGACAACTATGCGCAATCCGGTTGGAATCAGCTCCACAGGCACCGCCTTCTCAAATTCCTAATGAGTGTCGAGACGAAGTGTTCTGAAGAACTTATCTTACAGGCCCTTGCAATTCAGTGCGGGGAAGACACCATTGATGAGGAAATATTATGTTTTGAGCGTTCAGACGTTCAGACAATCTGTCAAAACTTCGTGGTTTACAACGATGAGCTCAGCTGCGTGCAGTTCGCCCATTTCTCTGTAAAAGAATATTTGCTCAAGGAAGTAGGGTTCAGCGAGGTTTCCTGCCATAACCTGATGGCTGCAGTTTGCCTAACCTCATTACTGTTCCACAGTCGGAGCGAAAAGATGAAAGACATTGTACATTACGCCACTATCAACTGGAGCATTCATATAAAGCGCGCTCGCCCTTTATCAGAAGATGTGTCCACGCAGTTGAAACAGTTTCTCACTGTTTGCGCTCCTTATAAAGATTGGCTCCACGGGATTGGAAGTCATGATATGAATGTCAAGAGTCCAAGAGGTCAGGTGCTGTCACCATTTTGGGTAGCATGCTACTACGACCTCACCGCTATAGCAAGGGATATGCTTCAAGAGGGGGGAGATGTCAATGCGGTAAACGAAAGAGGTAAAACAGTACTTTTCAGTGCTATAGAAAGAGGGGGGGCAGTAACCGCCCAGCTACTTTTAGCATGCAACACGGTCAATGTCAATGAGGCAGACAACAACGGCCAGACATTGTTGTTCAGGGCTGTAAAACGTGGCAAGGCAGAACTCGTCAGGTTGTTGTTAGAATGCGATAGGGTTGATGTCAATCAAGTGGATAATAGGGGCCGGACAGCTTTCTTGATGACCGTGGAATACCCTAAAACCGGAAGCTTGAGCCAGGACTACCTAAGATGGCTGAGGCTGGACCCTACGTCAATTGTACAACTGTTTCTTGCATGTGGGAAGGTCGATGTCAATCAGGCAGACAGCAACGGCCAAACATTGTTGTTCAGGGCTGCAGAAGAAGGCAAGACAGAACTCGTCAGGTTGTTGTTAGAATGCGATAGGGTTGATGTCAATCAAGTGGATAATAGGGGCCGGACAGCTTTCTTGACCGTGGAATACCCTAAAACCGGAAGCTTCAGCCAGGACTACCTAAGATGGCTGAGGCCGGACCCTACTTCAATTGTAAAACTGTTTCTTGCATGTGGGAAGGTCGATGTCAATCAGGCAGACAGCAACGGCCAAACATTGTTGTTCAGGGCTGTAGAACATGGCAAGGCAGAACTCGTCAGGTTGTTGTTGGAATGCGATAGGGTTGATGTCAATCAAGTGGATAATATGGGCCGGACAGCTTTCTTGACCGTGAAAGACACTAAAACCGGAAGCTTCAGCAAGGACTGGCAAGGATGGCAGAGGGCGGGCCCTACGTCAATTGTACAACTGTTTCTTGCATGTGGGAAGGTCGATGTCAATCAGGCAGACAGCAACGGCCAAACATTGTTGTTCAGGGCTGTAGAACATGGCAAGGCAGAACTCGTCAGGTTGTTGTTGGAATGCGATAGGGTTGATGTCAATCAAGTGGATAATATGGGCCGGACAGCTTTCTTGACCGTGAAAGACACTAAAACCGGAAGCTTCAGCAAGGACTGGCAAGGATGGCAGAGGGCGGGCCCTACGTCAATTGTACAACTGTTTCTTGCATGTGGGAAGGTCGATGTCAATCAGGCAGACAGCAACGGCCAAACATTGTTGTTCAGGGCTGTAGAACATGGCAAGGCAGAACTCGTCAGGTTGTTGTTGGAATGCGATAGGGTTGATGTCAATCAAGTGGATAATATGGGCCGGACAGCTTTCTTGACCGTGAAAGACACTAAAACCGGAAGCTTCAGCAAGGACTGGCAAGAATGGCAGAGGGCGGGCCCTACGTCAATTGTACAACTGTTTCTTGCATGTGGGAAGGTCGATGTCAATCAGGCAGACAGCAACGGCCAAACATTGTTGTTCAGGGCTGTAAAACGTGGCAAGACAGAACTCGTCAGGTTGTTGTTAGAATGCGATAGGGTTGATGTCAATCAAGTGGATAATAGGGGCCGGACAGCTTTCTTGACCGTGAAATACCCTAAAACCGGAGGCTTCAACCTGGCCCGGAAAGGTTTGCTGGAGCGGCTGGGGAGGAAAGGTTCGCTGGAGCGGCTGGAGCGGCGCCGTAGTGAAATCGTACAACTGTTTCTTGCACGTGAGAAGGTCAATGTCAATCGGGTAGACAGCAACGACCTGACATTGTTGTTCACGACTATAAACAAAGTATGGTAGCATTCGTCAAGTTGTTGTCGAAACGCCGTAGGGTTGAGGTCAATCAACTGAATAAGGGGGGCCGAAAACTTTATTTCAGAACCTAGAAGACCCTAAATCCATGGGTTGAGCCAGTACACGTCAAGAATGCACGAGCCGTGGACTAAATCAATTGTAGAGCGCGATGTCGGTGGTGATGGGACGGCAACCATTTTGCAGCAAAAATGACACTTTTCAACCCGGTCCTCAACCACCAATTAAGATAGATACTATGTGGGAATTGGAAAACTATATATTCTGTATATGGATAATCGCTCTATCAGTTTAGAATTACGATTATACGTCCCTAGCATGAGCTGTAATGATTTTGTTGTGTCAAGTTGCCAAAAACGTGCCAAGACTACATATTTGCATGGGATGCAAGCAAATCTCCAAGTTGCTCTACTTCTGGCCCATACAACTTCTTCCACATCTGATTTCAGGCAGTGCCTTTTAGATTCATTGGATTTGATATCCGATATTTCATCCCTTAAAACCTGATTCGTTGTTAATAGCAATTATACTGTGTGTGTGGTCGTTGCATTTTGACGGATTTTGTTGTAGTTTAGTTGCCGTCTCATCACCACCGACATCGCGCTGTACAACTATTGCTTGCATGTGGGAAGGTCGATGTCAATCAGAACGACAGCGACGGCCGAACACCGTTACTCAGAACAGTAGAATAACGCAATACCGAGCTCGTCGGGTTGTTGTTGGAATGTGAGAGGATTGATGTCAATCACGCTGGCGGAGGGGTGAAACGCCGTTGGCGTTGGCCATCTCGGGGGTAGGCAGGGGGCTCACTCAGCTGTTGCTGAAGCAGGGCGGTGTTGGTTTTTCCGGCGAGGACAGTAGGGCCCTACTTTCACCTGTTTCACTCGAAGGAAGGCGTAAGATGATGGAGCGGTTATTGCCCTACAAGACCGAAATCATAAAGGCACTGCAGGCTTTTGAACAGATCGGTGTGAGCTGCACGTATAAACAGGCAAGAGATCTACTCTTGATCACCACGAAGGCTCTATTAAACATAAGCAAGGAAGAGGTCAACCAAAGTGCCTTCCAGCGGTTGCCCGCTGATTGCCTCCGGCTATCCATGCAGTCCAGGGAACGGTATGAGACTCGGATATCCTTGGATTATTTGCTACCTGGCTCCTCGGACATATCGGAGGGCCCCATAGTGATCGATTTTCAGCACGGTACCATTGACTCATATTGGGAGGTGATAGACCTTCTCTTACAACCTCCCACACTTAATCCAAACTAGAAGGATCCGGATGGCAAAACGTCCCTCATCCACGCGTCGAACTCTCTCGGAGTAAACCTTATGCGGGTACTACTACATGACAAAAGGGTGCATGTCACCTGCCAGGATATTCTGGGTCGAACGCCGCTATCGTACACAGCACTGAGCGGTAATGTTGAGGCAGTAAGGCTTCTCTTGGTGAGCGATGGCTTTGGTATAAAAATTGCGGACGATTGTGGATGAACACCACTATCGTATGCAAAAGAGAGGGGCGGGGCGAGGACATTTAAGCTGCTCTTGGCGAGCTAGGGGATCGACGTGAATGTTGCGGACAACAATGGGCGTGTACCGCCTCATTACTACGAATTCGTGGTGGTGGGTATGTCACAGTAGATCCATCGGCGCAACACAGCTGACCCGGGCGATAGCGACCATACCCTGCCGAGTGATATCGAGCGAGAGAGTCACCTTAGGCTTACTGAGCTGCTTGAATCCTCAGCAGAGGACAAAGTTCCCCTAGGTGGGGATTAAATACACTCCCTTCTTGAGTAGTAACTAACCTTATGTAGGTATTGCTCAAGAGATTCGTCATCTCATTTGAACCTAATAAAGCACCAGACCCAAACAAAAGATATGTCTACTATCTTTCGCGGAAATTGTGGAATCAGGAAAGTGAACAAATTGTGTTCGCGGGTAGAAGAAGGCGGAACAGGTTAGAGTGTGGTTTGGACACTTGACCATCGGTATAAGGTCGTGCGCAAGATGTAAAGTGAAGAGATATCCACTTGTGCCCCGTATTCCCAGAGACAACAGTGGTAGTTAGTTGCTATATACAGATAATTCAAAATCTCACGTTCACTACTTCCCTAATCATCCTTGTCCCATCAAATTCTCCATGTTGCCAAACCAGGCCCTTTATTTTGGCGGAATGGTGAATGAATGACTAGGATATGGAGCAATCATATTCTACGCTGAACACCTTTTATCCGTTGTATCCTTAAGCCAGCAATACTGACCCCCATAGAATAGAGAAAATAAATATTTATAGGTGATCTATTATTTGATAAGAAACAGAGGATATCTTGGTAAAACCAGAGAAATATTTTCTCTGGGGGGGCAGACAGCATTTCTTGCCAGTCGTGGGGACAATTAGAGGAGGAGGGGAACAACGCCCGCCGAGGAAAGATCGTTGGCTTCTCAAAGAGCGTCATACTGAGCATCAGCTCTAGGCTTGAACAGGTAGAGCTTTCTTAGATTCCTAATCCCTGTATCACATTACCCAAAGAGTATGTAGCAGCTAATGTGGAGATGCCGCCGTAAAGTAACGTTGAATCGGAACTGGCTATATGTTATCAAAGTAGGCTAATTGAATGGATGAGTCGCGCATTCGGACTAAATTAACGCCTCCACTAGCCGTGTAATTAATGAATTAAACAAAAAAAAAGAAGACGCCTCCATTAGCAGCTCCGCAAGCAGAAGAACTTCCACCGGGTCAAGCGCGGAATCAGCGCACCCACCAGCACCAAGGCGAGCGCCTGCAGCACATCCGCCACCTACACCAAACCAAACTCCGCACAGTCCAAGCCCTTCTGTGGACAAAGACTGGCATCGAGGGAGCACTAAGGATATGGAAAGAATTTGCTAAGTGGAGGCACGGAAACGGAGAAAGAGACGAAGAGAAAGAGGAAGAAGAGAGAGAAGCAACACGGGGGTGGGGAGGACTCAAGGATAGAGAAGAAGGGGAGGCAGGTTGATAACTATTTTTGCTTTTGATTTTGCTTTGTGTTTCTTTCATTTGTCTTGTTACGCCCTGTTTGATTTTGGTTGTGGTTCTGGTTACGTTACGGTTCAGGTACTGTGAGAGGCGGTGGAGGAGTACGGGCAGTTCTGGGGCAGTGCGATATTACCATAAACTACGGTCTGCATGTAATTACTGAGTTAAAAAAAAAAAAAAAAAAAAAAAAAAAACCAAACTCCGCGGATCCGAGTGATATTTCATGACTTTTCCACGCGAGTGATATTGTGTGACTATTGATATTATCTTTTGTGAATTATGGTTAGGGTGGACGTTTCTGTACCCACAGTCTGCGGGGGGTTGGAAAGGCAGGCTGCCCGGGAGCTATGGCTACCTATTTTGGCCTTTAGAGCACCCATTAAACTTCTGTATCCATTACACTAAGCAGAGCAATACCAAGGAACTGTACTACTATCCTGTATCCTTTTTCTTGAGCTTGGCTTCTATATACCAGAATGCTGCGCGCGCGGTGGGGGCCAACACACGGCTACATTGAGATCTACGTCTGTAGCGTAGCTACGTCTACGCCTGCGTCGTAGCACACAGGGCTACGTCAATGTCATAGACGTTCATCCACGTCTAGTAACGGCGCCGCCTCGTAGACGCTGTTACATTAACGTCTCGGCCACCGTCGCTACCAGCACCTCTGCCGCCACCTACACCACCACCTTCACTAGGACCAAGGCAAGCACCAAATCAGCGCCTCCGACCACAGCACCAGATAGCCGACAAAATTAACAGATAATTACACCCAATCAGCGCTTCCGCCAGCACTTCCGCCGCCGCCATTAATCAATTAAACGAAAAAGAAAAAAGGAAATTTAAACCTCCGCCGCTGCATCGACCAGCCTGAGATCAACCGCCCGCAGTACCTCCGCCGCGCAGCACCAAAACCAGCAAAAAACTAGCAAGTAATTGGAGGCAATCGCTGTCAACTGAGCAGCCCCGCCAGCACCAAATCGACACCTGAATCTGTACAAAGCCTAGACCAAATTTGCACCAAGCCAAGCATGAGATTGGCAGCTACCAGGCGTGAAGTAGAGTGCCTGCCCCCGCCGCTTGCACCAAACCAAATCAGCTACTTTCACCAAATCAGCAGGTGCATGCGTGTGATATCTGGCGACGCGCGGGCACCAAATCAGCATCAAATAGAGCACAAAGGAGCACCTCGGCCAGCACAAAATCGAGGACCTCTATCAGCAGCACCTCCAGCAGAGCAACACCACCAGTATCAAATCCAGCACCAAAAGCACCCCCGTCACCGCTTGCAGCATCTCCGTCACCGCTTACAGAACCGGCGCCAGCGTGTGCATCAAGTACAGCACCAAAGCAACACCTCGGCAAACCCTGAGCAGCGTTACTACTTTAGGGTGCCAAAAGCCAAAAGTAACTACGCACCAAAATATGCATGCTAAACTACCGTTTTTTGGACCTAGCTACTCCAAACATACAGGCAAAGATATCATATCAAAGAACGCACTCCGAACACATTCCATCACCCGCAACTGACTCCCGGCTCGCCTAAACATCCGGAGATCATAGCTAACTGCTGAGGCGCCTGGCGGTGGTGGAATTACCTGTTCAGATTCCCATCTCGTCACCCTTCCTCCCCGGCGAGTGCATATGTGAGTTTCAAGAACTCCGCTGATCTCCCCTGTAGGTTATCAGGTTCCTGCCTCCATCTTCCGAGTGGTCGGCCTAGAAAACACTCTTTCCCAATACACATTTCGCTGCTTAGTTAATATTTTCACCCTGAAATACTAACTTAATGTTCGAACCAGTACAATCCACTGCCAGCTTGGCGCTGCTGCTGCGAAGGTAACCGTACGGCGCTTTGGAGAGCACTGGCGCTGCTGGTGGAATTGTACGATGGCCTTCTTGAGCATATCCGGAACCCTAGTTGACAATGATTAATATCATTAGTCATAGAATATCACTCGGATTCTCGGAGGGGCTGCTTGTTGAAAATGTATTCCGTGCCTAGGAGCAAAGTCCTAATACTGATATGAGTGTTATTATATATGTCACGATGTAGTCATATCTAGGCTGTTCTGGGCCAATGACTATTTGCATATATAAGGACTTGATATGCCCCCTGCATAACCACCATACAAGCCAATTACGAAAGTCAGTAGTCTTCGGCATTTATTATTATTTATTTATTTATTTTGGACAGAGCTGATGGCGGGGGTCCAAATACTTACAATTACCTGCACATTTAGAGCTTGATTTGGTGCAGGCGGTGATTAGCTGCCGGCGGAGGTGCCAGTGGTGGCGGAGGCGGCGGTGCGGGGTTGCGGATTTGTATTGGTTTCGCGCGTAAACGTGCGTACGCTCCGTAACGCTCCTTACCCAGACAGGTAAGCACATGTAGTGCTGAAGCATACAAAAAGGGTATTCGATGGGTGGTGATCAAGCACCCAAACGAAGCGTGAGATCGAGGCTAATATTACCGAATCCCGAGGCTGGGGTCAAGGCCAGTGATTACGCGACACCTTTTCCGGACGCGTTCAATGTAAAATATTCATTTTATTCTTGGATGGGATTAATTGGCATTCAATACTTCAATCGATACAGAAAAGTATCGTTATTATCCAGTTGCAGCTGCCGACTTGAGTAGTGTATTCACGCATTCAAGCCAACTTTGCAATGGCTTAGTCACCGCTGCGATCACATAATTACTGGTTGGAGTCTCTCTACGCGGTTGGTACTCCTGCATTTATTGATATACATGCTTTGTTATACATGCCCTCACGTTGAGCGTGGAGATACTAAATAAACCACCTAGTAGGAGCCCCATCTACACATTCTTTTCCAGTTCGGGGGTGGTCTTGACTGCCTCTTATTAGGCATGATGAGATAGGACCTGCTTCCACCAGTCAACCACCGCTAGGAGTCTCTTCTACGCGACTATTCCCCTCCGGAGGTAGTAAGTAACTCTTGCCTCTTGGAAGCGTCCGGATGTGCCCGTGCTCGACAGCACATATCCCTACTCCGTGGGTAGCGCGACGACGGCCGTGAGACGTAGGCGCGTTCTTGCGTGTTGAGGAGTAAGTCGAGATCGATGGATTCACCTCTACAGGTAGGCTAGCAGGCGAGGAAACGTGTAACAATTCGGGGCGTTTGCGGAGGTATCGGCTCAAGTGCACCCCCGGAAGCCTAGCCATGCAATGGTACATGACCGCCGGCTACCCGTTGGCCACGTAGCAGCTCTTGAGGTTAGACCTGTTGGTCAATAAGCCTGGGTTCTCACATAGCCAGTGACTGTCTGCCACTTCCCCAGATGACGCCATCCGCGTCAGCCACTTCCCCCCCTCCCTCCGCCGTGTAGTCGGGCGGCACTCGGACGTTGGGAGACTGCAGTCCACCGCCCACGAGCGCGCGTAGAGGATGCCTCACAGCCCCTCCCCCGATTTCTGCGAATTGTGGAGCGTGCGGGGTAGTAGGCTTGTTGGGTTTCTTTTGTTTCCTTGCGCGTGGATAGGGGGCATTGGAGCGTTGGTCGGTGGTGGTGCGGGCGGGGATGGTGTTGGGGTCGGGTCGCGTAAAGTGTATGGAGGAGTTAGCGGATTAGGTGGTACCTGCATTAGTCAAACATCAGGAGCGGGGGTAGGGAGACGGGGCAGTACCACCCGCGGGCGCGGGCACTTTGGGACCCTGTGGACTGTCACTCCACCGCTCTGCAGCCTTTCCTCTCTCGCTCGTCATGTCACCGTCCGGCACAGTAAGAACCTTCGCGCAAGAGTGAGTGGGCGAGCTTGTCGACAGGGCCCGGACCGCGAAAGTAGCGGAGATAGTTGCAGACGTCCCAGAAGTTGACATCATTGAGGAGAGGTAGGAGTCGACCCTGTGGTGGTGGTTTTGTCGGGGGAGGGGAAAGCACAGTCTGTGAGAGGGCGATGCTTGGCAGGCGCGCCAAGAGCATGCGATAAGATCCCGCGATAATAGACACTTTGCGCAAGTGGAGCCAGCTCTATATTTTGATTATATTATTGGCTGATGGTGGGATCGGCACCAATCAGGTCGCCAGAAAATGGAGCTGGCTCCATTTGCGCAAAGTCTCTAATGCAGTCGAGATTGTGGGGTGTGCAGGGATAGATTGTGTAACGCGTTAACCCGAGACAACCAAATGGGGCTCAGCTGTATCGTTCCCAGTCTCCCGTTGAAAAGGGTAGTGGTACTACTACGGAATTATTCTATAATTTATTTACGGGCCATGAAATAAGGGAGTGCAAAGCCTACAGAAAGCTATATCCATCCCTTACATCCATTATCACTTTTTCTTGGGAGTCAGTATGGATGGGACAGCGTGATAAGATAAGATAAGATGTGATAAGATCAGATAAATCAAGCAGCGCAAACTCCGAGCCAAGATCTGATAAGATAAAGGACAGCGCAAGATAAGCTCACATACCTACAAGCGAGACACCGAACCTGCCCCAATCCCGACGTGCAACAAAGAGCAATATCCGAACAGTTGGCGTCTTGTAGAGGATTAGTCCAGATTATTTAAATCATTACCCATTACGATCCTTCATCTGAAATTCCAGCGGGCGCCCCACTCCCGCCCATTTTGGGCTCGGTGTGATCTGATTTGTCTTTCCCAAGTGGGGTGGATGAATGAGGTCTCGTTAGTGGCAATCTCGCTTGTGCATAGCGTGCCCTGAGCCATATCGCGGGAGCTGAGGGAATGAGCACGTCTGCTGAAAAGTAAAGCCCCTCCACAAGTAAATTCTGTTTATAGCACAATGATGCAGTGATTCGTTTACGGAATCTGAGTTTCCCTAGGTTGACATGCTAACGAAGGGAGTGGTGGATTTAGTGATAAATTACCGGAGTGAAATGCACATCTTCGCGACCCCTCCTCTCGGTGCTGGAAATAAATAGTGGTGAAAAATAGTAAATTAGTGGTGAAAAATAGTAAATTGTAGTGAATAATAATAAATAACAATAAATGCGCAAGACGGCAACCTTCTTGATTGACTTGCATAAACCATGGGGGATTTCAAACCCATGTTTATACAATACTATTGAGCCTAGAACAGTCCATATGAGTACTAGGACTTTGCTCCTAGACCCGGAACACAAATCCATCACTCGGTCGCACAAATACACCGAGTGATATACCATGACTGCTCCATTCCACCCCTCTCGCCCCTGTCCATCCCCCTAATTCTTTTCAGGCAACTAAATATTAAAAACCGAGATACACTGCACTTCCCGAGCCATGGGTATATTTATGAAATTACCACCCGCTTACCGACTATTCCGCTATCGGGCGTAGATCAGCTGCTGGCACGCCGATACTTACCTCTAAACCTTTTTTCCAGAACAAGCGCTTTTTGTAATTCTTGGAGGTACTTTCTATCTCTTTTCCTACCGCCATGGCTAGATCAAAACAACCTACCAGTCTGATCTCACTTGCCAGGAAGGAAACATCTTGTGCCGGGAGCTACCCCTAACCCTGATTTGTATACTTGGCACACCGGGTGCACTACAACAAAACGTCATGTCGGCATTAGTTGAATTGGATGGCAAGATGGTCGGCTATTGGATGGAATGAGAAGAGTGGGGCTCTCCTCTGATAATATAGGACTATTCACTCTACTTGTAGGGACGTCGGTCGATATATGTATGTAGCTATAGCATCATCACGGATCGGAGAACTAGAATAAATCCATCAACACAACCTCTACATACGAGTTCTCTAAACCAATGAGTGAATCAATCTGATTTGTCGATTAGGCGCGGGCTGGGGAATCAGTTAGTGTGTGGTGTGCACGCTCTTACAGGTGGCATGGCAGCGTACGGATGTGGAACAATTGTGGCTACAAGATGAGCTCTAAAGATAATGCATTAGTGGGCCTGTTCCCAGCCATTTTGCTTTTGAAGGGGGGTGTAAATGGGTATAATACGGTTCCGCTTTGCTCGGTCTTGGCGCTTTTTACATATAAAACAATAGCCAGTTTCAATCTCGAATAACTTTTCACAACTAGGACAGATGTCAAAGATGTGGAAAGACAAACTATACCTCATCACAGGTACTTGACTTCGGCTCTCCCGATTTCTTTTAACCTTTTTCATCGAATGGCTCCTCGGCATGGACCCTGCGCAATTTTCGGTTGCCTTTAACAGTGGGCGCACCATATAAGGAAAAATATCAAATTGGTATAGGGATTAGAATGGGTCTACGAATCAACACTTTCACTGTCACTAAAACTTACGCAATTCCTAATTCGACATCAAAAACAAATACGAATAAATAAAAACCAGTTGGGAGGGATTGAACTTTGCCAATTTTGAATAACCAATGTAAGTGTTATCGCCTATGCCATTGATTATTTTCGATTCCCGACACCACAGACCTGCTCAGCATCTTTCCCAGCACCCTTCCCGATGTCTTTCCCGAAGCATTTGCAACCAACTACTTGACTGTCAAGGTTTCGGAGAAAATGGATCAAATGGGTGTGGGAACGACTCACTATTTTTTACTTTCAATCAACGCCCCCCCTGGAAATGACTCCGATGACTCGCTCCCAAAATCGCCTTTTGTAGGAAATGAAGCAATTGTTTTTTGATTTTTCCAAAGCTGGCAGAGAGTCAGTGGCTTGACGACAAGCATGGAAGATACGGCCAAAACCAGGTACAACCAAAACCAGATACCCGCTCACCTACAGTCCGTCTTCTTGGGCACTGATGCAGTCGCCGCGTCCGTGTGTGCCCGCTCGCGTGCGTGCAGGACAGCACCAATCTCTATGCCATGGTGGCGGAAGATGCCGTGTTGGCAGTAGTGTCCTTGACAGGTGGGCGCGCTCTTGAGTGTTGAGGAAGAGGTCGAGATAGATCCACCTCTACGGGTGGGTTAGCGGGCGGGAAAAGATGAAGGTTCGGGGGTGTTGTGAAGGTACCGGCTCAAGTGAAGTGCACCCCCGGCAGCGGTTCCGATGCTTGGAGCCGGTTCTATCGGGAGGTCATGCCATACCGGGCTGTGCTGAATTCCATCTTCAGCTGAACTGAACTGAACTGGATATTGGTTTTCTAAACCGGTTCAAGAACAAGAACGGTGAGGTGAGGTTCGGCGCCGTGCCCGTATAATATTGCGATACGGGCTGTTATCATGATGTTCGGCAATTGACGGTTGTGTCCTTAACCGGAGCGCTGGCTGTGGAGGTATTATTAAACGGTGCCTCTACGTGTAGTGCTGAAGGTGAATGTTGGCAGAGGGGGGAATAGAAGCGGCCGCCGCGGCGGGCAGGCTCCGGGAGAGCGGGGCTCGGTGGGGAGCTGGGTATGGGCGTGTGTTTGGGCGCGTTGCAATTAGTTGGGGAGATTCAATTCTGGATAGTTGCTAGTGGGGGTCGCATGTGGGTGGAATCCTGTGTTTGCAGCCAATCCCTAACCCACCAAAATGAACCCCGCCATCGTATCTCGTATCGACACCCGTTGTGAATATCGGCTGCATCTGAGACACCGATCCGGTGTTAT
Source organism: Morchella conica (assembly GCA_008079325.1). Lineage (NCBI taxonomy): Eukaryota > Fungi > Ascomycota > Pezizomycetes > Pezizales > Morchellaceae > Morchella > Morchella conica. Next base: position 415,828 of record VOVZ01000048.1, on the reverse strand, counting down.
CTCATCTTATCGGTCAGTCGGTGTCGGTTCCCGGTCCCCGGCACGGCCACACCTGCAGCTCAGTCTCACTCTTATCGCGTATCGCACGGGCCATGTGTATGATAGTACCCACAGAGCTGGACATGAGACATCACTCGACCGCGCATTTGGTGATTGGCGACGGCGGCTACCAGCGTCGTCGGTAGGTTGAAGGAGGAACACTTTGACTCCTCTGCTTCTATTTCCGGCAGCTGTGTAAACAGATGGACAAAGTGCGGAAAACAAAAACACAAAACACATATGTAAAACTGCACTTGATCACGTGCCCATGGCGTGGTTCTGGCGGGCTTACGCGTGGCTGTCGTGGGAATGAGGGAGGGGAGGGGCCGATCGAGGAAAACATTTTCACAACGGGGGCAACGGGTACAACGGCCTTGGCAATTCAGGTTCAAGAGGATTAGAATTAACATTTCTTCGTATCCTCTCCCATCCTCTCTCGCTGTAGCCTGCTAGAATAAAGAAAAATTCATATACACGTTTCACCCAGTAAAGCCCTTGCGACAAAGTAGACAAAAGAAAAAGATACAATAAGATAAGACAAAATAAAAAGGTTCAACACTCCGGACCCCCCCCCAATCGTCGCGGAAGAGGCAGGCTATGAGGAAGTCGTAGACGTCTGCACCATCTCCTGGGTGTTTCTGGGAACTATACGACCCACCGCCCGCTCGCCGGGGTCCATGGGCGCCCTCTCGGTCGGGCTTAGTTCTCGCTCGCCGGGGTATACGTATTGCCTATCGCCGTTATAGCCCCGCTGTTCGTAGCCCCTCTGATCATATACCCTCTCGTCGTATACCCTCTGCTCGTAGCCCCTCTGCTCGTAGCCCCTCTGTTCATAGCCTCTCTGATCGTTACCCCTCTGCTCATAGCCTCTCTGATCGTGACCCCTCTGCTCGTACGCCCTATCCTGGCCCCCGCCACTCCCGTAGCCCCCCTCCCTCGGCAAGCTCCCCTCCCTCGGCAAGCTCCCCTCCCTCGGCAAGCTCCCCTCCCTCGGCAAGCTCCCCTCCCTCGGCAAGCTCATCTTCCTCCCCTGCCCCTGCCCCGCATACGCCATGTCCCTGATCTGCCTGACGGACGGCACGCCGTTCCCGGCCCCCGTCTCCACGTCTCCGCCGCGGCGGACATGCGCCCTCGCGGGGGCCGCCACGAGGCTGGTGTTTCGCCCCGTCTCGTAGTCGTTGCTGTACATGTAGTAGGCCGAGGGCAGCGAGGGCTCGGGCGTCCGCAGGATCTTGGCGAAGGCGAAGACACCCCCGGCGATGAGGAAGCACATGAGGATGAGGGGGATGAGGGCGGCGGTGGAGATTCCCATTGCGATGCTGGGGCTGGGTGGTGGGTGGGGGGGTTTGGGGTGTAGATGGAGTGGGGAGTTGGGTTTGGAGTTTCTTCTTCTCGGTTTGAAAGGAGGGGGGGGGTTGGTGTTTTGGTTAATTGACTGCGAGTGAATGCGTAAGTGAGTAAGTGTAGATTTCACAACCCCCGGACCCCCGGACTTGGAGTATTCGGGTAGTGATAGTTATCCCGGCACCGAATATGTGCTGATACGGGTATCTGGGCAATTACTGAACCGTTCCGGACACTCCGAGCTTGCAAGTCATTAGAGTCTTTGCGCAAAGTCTCTTTGTCTCTAGAAAACAGCAGAGCAGTATTAGGTAGAGGCGTTGCGTAAATGGAGCCACCTCCATTTTTCCGGCAACCTGATTGGTGCTGATCACAGCATTGTTAGCCAACCAGATGGTCGAGATATAGAGCTGGCTGCGAAGTCGCTATTATCGTGTGTGTGTGTGTGTGTGTGTGTGTGGGCGAACGACACACACACCACACACAAATCATAAAATAACCGGTATGTAAACGTCGCATATATATATATATATAGAGTATTTATGTAAAGTATACATATATCGACCCTTAGGGCTGGCCAGTCCTTTCTTCTCTAGCGCACATACATACAGCTACACCTCGCTATACGAAACGCCAAGACACAGGCAGTCTTCGTTTCTTATAGCAAAACCTCCGCCAATATTTCCTCTTCTAGAAAGTAACATTTTGGTGTAGAGCTATCAGCGTGTACCCTATGCGCTGTTTCTTACAGAAAGGTTTTTCTTATAGCAAGGTTTCTCTCATAACGAGGTGTAGCTGTATACATCCACACCACCGCACATGCCGATTTCTTTGCTTACCACCACCAGCCCTAGTCGCAACACCCCCCATTGGCCGCCGCACACGGTGGTCGTGTTCGGATAGCCCGCAGCCGTTCCGGGAGGCTGTGGTGACGTTGTCGCCTAGCTAGCTGGGCGGGCATGGATGAGAGTAAACAGCTGCATGCGAGACAGGGATGGGGGACGCATTGATTATCCGGATGGGATGTGACGTGACGGTGGTACATGGTGGGGGTGGGTGATCGTGATGAAAGACGGGGATGGGGTGGTGAGAGCGGCGAGAAACGAACGGGTGAAACGACGTGGCAGTGCCTGTTGGAGAAAGGTGTGTACCGGTACTTGGGTAACGGCTGTCATGGGCAGTTACATATATTTGTAATCAGATCTAGAGAGTCGAATTGGCGGGTGCGGTGGTGTTGCGTGGACACAGTCATGGTCACGGAATTTATTGGAATAGTCGATTGAGTGATATGCGCATTCCTGGAGGTACAATGGAATGCACAATCAGTAACAAAGGCATAGTGCAAGGATTGGCCTCTGATTAGTTGCGCGCTCAATGCTTGGTATGTGCTGCTTGGATGCAAGTGTCTAGCCAGGAATGTGATCCCTGTCTATTACACTACTCTTGCATGCCATACAAAAATGTAGTCTTGGAGGAGGTACATACTATTCTTTGCGATTCTTTATGTGTGTGTGTGTGTTGGGTCCCGTGACAAACTCAGAGCTGGAGTTATGGTGCGCCCCCACTCAACGGCAACGGATCGCGACGACGAAATTTCAAAAGACTAAGGCTTTGCAACGAAAAGTGTTAAAAGAAAAGTGGGAAAATAGAACTTTAGTTAAAGAGATGATGTTTAGTTCTATATTTCCGGATGTTTGATATCTTGGTTGAGAAGCCTTAGTCATTTGAAGTTGGGGATTTTTGTGTAAAATGCGCCAAGTATGCGCCGAGTGAGACAGGCTTGGCAGGTGCGTAACTACACCCAAATGTGCAAGTGCTAGTCCTGGAACAGAATCGTTCCCCCTACAGCAAATAATATATTATAGTACCCTTTGGAATTCAACAATATACAATCCTGGAAATAATTTAAATTCAATCATCTCCTACCTTCTACCTTTTTTAATAATAAAAACGCAAATCTTATCCCTATGTGTTCAGAAAAAATTGATTTTAAATTTTCTATATAGTATTTGGATACCAGAAGATCACCTCCCAAGAAATTGATTTAATATTTATCGTTTGGTGGTTTTGCAGCAAAGCCGAATCCATTACTTTCCGGCGCCGTCGGACGTCGCTGCAGCACTACGCCAAGCCTGTCTCACCCCAAACTTGACTTGTCACCTTTCACCTTGAGTGTGCGTACCATACCAACTGCGTTTTAAACTTTGGCTGTCAGAAACTGCTATTTTTAACTCAAAATTACTCCAATCCACTACTAATTTCTTTAGAATTACCCTAACCCACTCTCAAAATGGCTGTTGAGCTTATGACCGTGACACCCAGGTTTCCGGCAGCGGGATTTTAACCAATTCAAACCTGTCTGGCATAGGCTCAATTTCAAACTACCGAGTGTGTGACAGGGCCGTGGTGTGTGTGTGTGAATTATTCGAATACGGATACGAGTATAGATGGAGAGTACAAACAGCATGTGGTAAATGCTCTAATATTCAATGCATGGGGGTCGGGGATGACATTTTGTCATCTATCCTGTATAGTTACCATAAAACAGACATAAAACATTAAATTTCCTCTTAAATACACGCCTCTATCTCTAGCTCAACCAGAACACCAGCGCCACCCCATCCCCACTCTATTGCCAAGCCCAGGGTCAATGATATCTTTCCCCTAGCGCCACTCCACCGCCAAGCACGGTGTCAATGATATCTTTCCCCCTCCAGGGTAAACCCACTAACCCCTAACCCACCCTACCAATGATCGACAGGGATGAAACCAGCGACCAACCACACGCCGCCATCAACACCACATGGTTTCTCCGGTCTTTCCGGACTCCCGGGACCTGCATATCTAGTGTCTTGAAGCGAGGGACCGGATCGTCAGGTACGAAATGTGAAACGGCAGTAGTCAGCCACGCACGTCTTGGTTGGTCTTGGGGCGCGGCAGACAGTACGCGGCTGTTACCCCTGCAGAGGCTTATCTGAGATTGCCGAGCGAAGCATGCGCAGGGAATACAATCATAGTATGGGGGATCACGTTCTGGGCAGTACTGTTCATCCTCTTTCATTAGGGCTTATTTGGTTCCTATCCAGGGTTCTTGCAGTGGAGGTAGATGCCGGTTATCAATTGCGAGCTACGGCGAGTATTATCATACATGAACGTTGGCTGGTGGTGTGGGGGGTGGGTGGGTATAGGCACCGCCGGGGCCAGGCCTTTCAACAGATCCCACACAAGCGGTGCCGGAAAGTGATGCAACGATTAAATAGCCCATACCTCCCAACAACCAGACTAGCGAACAGAATGTAGAGCGAATCAATGGCAATCTAAAACCTGGAGATTATATATGGTGAGATTTGATGTGGTTGAATGTTACTTCTCGTTTTATTACTGTCTCTTGTCACAAGTCTCTACCACGGCGGGAAATACATCAATCGATGCGTTGCCCACGTACGCGTGTCAAGTAAATGCATCAATTGACGCATAAGCTGTCGTGAGCTGTGTAAACTCGTACGGCTGATGCATTATTCACTTTTCCCTACATGCAATTCTTGTACTTTAATTCGTTGTGTCTCAATTGACTATCGAACTATATCCACTGATGGCTTATACGGTAAAATGCGAAATCCTCAAGCTTAATACTCCAGGTTCGATCCCGATAATGAATTATTTTTTAAATTCTATCTCGGACTCTCAAGTAATGTCAGCAGTAAAATCTTAAAGTGGGACTGGGGATGCATTCACCGATGCATAATATGGAGGCATGATGAGGATGCATTATCACTACACATTTCCCGACGTAGTACAGAGTGTTCCTCCTTCGGGCCATAACCGCAAATCAATGATGTGAAAAATTGCAAACTCTATTCTATAGTCTCATTTATCATGCGTATGATTAAAATAGCCATCCTGCTCAAGCATTGTGTCGCGTTAAAAGCCCAAGTTCTGAGTACCTTCGGCGTTGCAAGGTCAAGCGTTGCATCACTTTCCGGCACCCCCGGGTACAAACCTCCTTCAACGGTTTTGAACGCTTTTTTTTCTTCCTTTCTTTTATTTTTCGAGAACTTGGTTCTTCCCACCTTCCACCTTTGTTTGCAACTTGACAACTAAACTACACAGCTGTTTTTGAATCTTAAACTCTGTTTCCCAAAACCCACTTGCATCTAACCGAGTTTCACCAGGAAAACTGACAAACGGGTCCTTAAAACGAAAGCCAAAATTAAACGGAAGTCTTGTATATATACATACAGGACAGTCACGTGTACCCGACATATAGTCCTAGGCACTCTGGTTGGAATATTACACTTGTCGCGATCATGGCAACGCCGGTGGCGGGGGCTACATGATTACATGTAGCCAGCGAGACTATTATAACGCGGCTACTAGTGGCTAGCTCCTCCGAATGCAACGTGCTACGTGATATAGGTATAAATTGAGCTACCTTCATCATTGTGCTGTAGCCATGGGGAGCGAACATCTTGTATCGGCTGCTCTGCGTGCGCCATCCATCGGCCATCGGCATATCCGTACCTAAGTAGGTAGGCCGGAAATGTTTTGATTTATCTTGCTTCTCAGCATAGGCATCAAGCAATGTGCGTGAGACTCCATGTCCGGTATAGGTCATTGCCATGATAATATAGTATGGGTTTCCATTTCTAGAGATATGTGCCTTTATAACGCTGCATTACAATGCTGTTTATACTCGCGCGTTAATTAAAGGGTCGGAATTTTGTGTGGGGATTTGGTTGCAATGACTTCCGACCTTTTAATTAACGAGTGAGTATCTGTGAACATGATTCTTCAAAGAGTTGGATATATACCGGCACATACCATATTTTAGGACCAGGTCTCTAACCATACCACTTAGAGATTTGTGCTTACGTGTAGTATACCACAGTATAAAAAGGGCAGTGGAATCACTACGGTACTCCGTCAATACGCTAGTAGTGCGGTAAGATTACGGCTTGGTACAGTATTCTTCCTCTAATACTGGTTTAATTCAGTATTCATCACCAAATACCGTAGTCCTATGGAAGTGATTTCACCCCATTTCTTCATGCTGTGATTAAGCACCTTATACATAGATTGTCTATGTATGGGCCAATAAGGTAGGTTGATAGTTTTATTTTCTGCTCATACATATTTCCAAATATGTGATTGCCGATTGTTTTATTTATTTCTTAAAGCGAATACCCCTTGTATAGAGTCAACTACTACTCCATTTACAAGTATAAGGTCAAGGATTAGAAAGTAACTTGGGTTGTTCATGATTACTCTAGAGCTCTTGTCTTAGTAAATAGTTCTGGATATGCAACTACTTATCATTTTAAAAGCATGTATTCCCGGCAAGTGAATACCCCTAGTATGTTTGATTACTAAGTGTCTATAGTTCATAGTCCATCAGAGAATTAAGTCTCGCCCTATCACAATCAAAGTGTAAAGCGATAAACCAAAAAGAAAAAAGAAATTCTAAACGCGAGCCATCAGTTCGGGCGAGTGATATTTTGTGTTTGAGATCTGTGGGGGTCCGAGCAGGAGCGGAGCTAAGTCCCTTGAGAGTGACATGACTGAAGACGTTTGTAGTAAATTGCTTCACCTGGGAGTTATGATCCACTGGTCTTTGTGGTGGCCGTCCGCTTTCGTGCACGTCGGGGGGTAGACAGTTAGATGCAGTTCTGCCACCCAGAACAGCCGTAGTGCGTCAAAGCAATTGAATATTCCACTAATGGCTCTCCACCGCTCATTCATACCCTTGACCAGCCGTGATAAGAAAATCCGCACACCTACAAGCATAACCCTAACCCTGATTAAGAATACTATAATTGGATCGAAAAGCTCCAGCAGTTGTGGTCATGCGCCGGGTAGAGTCTTAAGAATATTACCGGAGCAATTGTTCAGTGGGGATACTCTAAACCAGGCTCAGATCTCTGAATTCCGCCTGACCCTGTAGTCGTTCCACTGAGAGCTGTATACCGTTTTTTTTTGTTTAACTCATTAATTACATACCGTCGTAATTGAGCACCCCTAGCAATTACCTAGAAACAAGGGTTGGTTGAGAACCTCTGCGTGTTCCACTCCGATGCCCGATATATTTGCTTGTTTGTTACAGAGTCGGCCCCAGAGAACACTCTTATGCCAAGAAGACCAATGATCTCCCTCCCTCTGCTGACGTAACCGCTGTGGATGATCGGAAGGGATGATTGTAGGTTCCTTGCTCATTTCCAAGCATGAGAGAGCAGTATATGGGAGTATAAGCCGACCCCTTTGACCAGTGGGGATCATAAAATAAGAGAATGTCGCTAAAGGGGTATGGTACGAACGAGGGAGCTTCGTATGTTGATCACAAAGGCCCCCTACCTAAACCATATATGTATATACCTATCTCAATCCCATAAAAGAAACATGACACTCACTCTCTACCGCGGTGGTAAATGTATCGTGATATTGCATCGAAGAGTCCATCCCTATCGAGTGCATTGGCGAATGTATCCCTAATCCCACTTTCAAACCTTACTAGCTACTGACATTACTTGATAGTCAGAGGTAAAATTACAAAAGAATGCATTGTCGGGATCAAACTTAGAGTATTACGCTTGACTATCCTGCATGTCTCCGTATAAGCCATTGGTAGATGGATATAAGTATGGCTGGATAGTAAATCAAGATAGGAGAAAATAAAGTTTAACGATTACGTGCAGAGAAAGTCGCCCGCAAAGTGGTTGTAGATCGATCATGCATCGACCATACTACTTTCCGCAGATCACGACAGCTTATGAATAAATTGATGCATCTACTTCCCATGCATACATCGGCAATATATCCATTCATGAACAAACCACTGTGGTAGAGACTGAAAAATAGAGTGAATCAATAAAAAGAAATAATTAATAAGAACCTCCAACTTTCGCTCTCTTTTCCCTTTTTTTTTTTTTTTATTTACCTAACTCATCCAATTCAATAGAGAGGCAGCCAGAGCCAAGGACGAAGACCATAAGACAGTCCAAGCCCTTCTGTGGACAAAGACTGGCATCGAGGGAACGCTTAGGATATGGAAAGAGTTTGCAAAGTGGAGGCACGGGAACGGGGAAAGGGACGAAGAGAAAGAAGAAGAAGAGAGAGAGGCGACGCGGGGATGGGAGGACTGAGGGAGAGGGAAGAAGGAGAAGCAGGTTGAGCAGTTTCTTTTGTTTATTCTACGTTTGTTATGCTTTATTGTTCTGCTTGCTTTCGGTACGGTTACTGTGAGAGGCGGTGGAGGAGTACGGGCAGTTCTGGGGCAGTGCGATATTACCATAGACTACGGTCTGCATGTAATTAATGAGTTAAACAAAAACAAAAACAAAAAATCCAATTCAATAGCTTAGGGAAAGAACACATGTAAATTTCAAATTTCAAATCAAAACATTTCGTATTGACGTTACTTTATACTCGGTATATAAAACTACATATCAATTATATGGCGATCATGTGGCCGCTAAATATGGATGAGTTTAATTCTAGCAGGAGAGAGAACTTTGAAGGAGAGCGTTGTGTGCCAAGGCGTACACCGAAATCTCAGGGTTAGGTGACTTGTGGAGTTGTGTCATTGAAATTTGTCTTTCAAATATGAATGATTTCCCTTCCGCTAAACCGTGTAGAGTCGGTACTAGCCCTGTATTAACGTAGACTAGAATGAAAAAAAAAAATGAAAAAAATGAGCGTGGACGAGCGACGTCATGTGCCTTGCCCCGACATTAGCCACCGTTAGTTTGGTAAATCAGTTATCCAAGTAGCCTTCAGGTATAAAGATGGTATTATTGGGGTCCTTCCGCTGCTCTCAGTTACCTTGAACCCGACGAGAAAAGGGTAACAGATATGATGAGAATCTGAAGCATGGTTTCTTGTAGGTCTAACAGTGTGGTCTTAACTGCGACTTGTATATTAGTAGTTGTAGGGGTGAGGTCATAGTAACTATTAACTAGAATTTGGGAAAGGGCATAGCATGGTTGGTGTATATGCTGATTAAGCTGTGTGCAATTCTTCATTGTGATGTCTTTATGAGCGACTTACATTTTCCAACTGAAATTTTTTGGGCATCGCATCTTGCTGCAGTAGTCGTGTATCAAGGGTGCCCGGAAGGGGTGAGAGCCGAATTTTACGCATCTAAAGGTTAATTCCTTACCGATGGATAGATCAGTAGTGTAGTAGCAATAACTCTACTCCGTTTCCATACCGAGCGAGATTCACATACAAACATCCCTTGGCTACAGGCTCGGCTGCTACGATTCTCGGTCATTGATAGGGATCAGGAAAATAGAGTATATACATCTTGTGAGCTTGCAGTATTAGTAGCTCTGGCCCTGAATGGTATACCAGATAGATTAGGAACATGTGGCAAGACTATATGTAGTAGAATCCCCGCCGTGTTCTTAGCCAGGTGTGTACCCGGGGGTGCTGGAAAGCGATGCAACGATCAAAAAGTCCATATCCCTCAATAACCAGACTAGCTACCAGAATGCGGAGCGAATCTATAGTAATTTAAAAGCTAGGGATGGTAGTTATGGTAAGAGTTAATACGAATCGCTATTGCATCTACCTTTATACTACGCAAATACTCGATAAATTGGCTAGCGCCGTTTGCACCAAAAAGTACCCAAAGTGCTGTTTTTTTGGTGTGATAAAGGGCAATAACGCTAGCCAATTTATCCTGGATTTGTGGTAATGGACACTTCCGAGGCTGGTCTATAGCCTTCAACCAATAGTTAAAGAGATAATCTCTGGCGGGAGGTAGCCTGTTTGTCGAGTTTTGGCGGCAGTATAAACCCTCTTCGCTAGTTACTTACCGTTCGGGATTGGTAATGAAGCTATAGATGTTCTATCAGGGCAGGGTTTGAAATGATCATATTGATGACACCCACGGATACCCCTAGAGGGGAGGGGGGCGGGGGCGTGAATGGATGGATCTGCGATCGGCTTTTCTTCTTTTCCTTCTACTTACTTTTATTCATTAATTACATACAGACCGCAGTCTATGGCAATATCAAAGCCACAGAACTACCCTACATCCACCGCCATCCTCAAAATTAAAGTCACAGTAGCTAACATCTAAAAACAGTTAGTGTGGTCGCCCTTATTCCCATGTCTCCTCTTAGGCTGATCAACTTCCTCCCCCTGTAATCTCTCATCATTACCTTGAAGTCCTCTGGCGTACATAAACCTCTTGTTATTCCCCCTTCAAATCATTTACATTGTCACTATTCTAGTTCATTCAGGATTACGGTTCATTCAGGAATATTCGTTAAAGAATCAGTTCATCCAGGCATGACCGGCTATTACGGATAATTGGCATTCATTTGAAGAACTAAATCGATTACGTTCAACGATACCCATGCAGAATCCAATCTCTACCCAAGCACTCCTCACAGCTCTTCTGCACATTTCATAGTTATGTGTTGCACCTCGATCGGTGTAGATGAATTTGAGAACCTGTCTCCATTGTGGACTTGTTCAATAATTGCCTGAACTCCGTTTTTTATAATAAATCGTTTCTGATAGGTTTATCATGCTTACATTAATCCATGGGGAAAGAACTTTTCGTATGACTTTATATGCGTCATGTTCTTATATCATTGCCTTCCTTATCATTGCCAAGCGGCATTCTCCAGGTTATTTAGGAGGGTATGGTCCAATATCTTCTTAACACATTCTATGACATGTCGTGGCCACCCCTTTTTGTATATAAGTTCTATTATATACCATCACATCGAAATAATTACGGTATTACGCACAGAAAAGCCACAGTGACGGCGGGCGAGTGAGACCATGGCTGGCGCAGTATTAGTTTTCTTTTCCTTTTAGTTAGGTAGCGGCGGCGGAGGAGTGCGAGCTTGCTGAATGCTCTTCATTGGGTGTGCCAGGAGTTAGCAGGGCAGTTCTGGGGTTGTGGCATTGCCATAGACTACGGGCTGCATGCATTTAATGAGTTAAACAAAAAAAAAAAACAGATGGTGATAGCGGGGGCGGGCGGAATATGAGTGATATTTGATGATCAATGTTCTGACTCTGGAGGCGAGGACGCGGGCTGTAGGGTTTGAGCTACGGCTTCACTGTAGAACCAAGTTAGGCTAGTACTATAGACAAGTCCAGAAATCCATATTCACAGTCAGGCGGTCCCCGACATAACATGAAAACCCGTATATCTCTTCTAGTTGTTTGTTCTGAAGAAGTGGTGAGCGTACCGACCCTAACCCTCTTCTGTGACCCGAAAGCAACCGAGACAAACATCTCAACCAACTAAGCCTGTGACACGCGAAGCAACTGCGAGTGTGTGCCGATTTCTCACCCTCATGTACAGGTTGTGGTAAGATTATTGTATGTATGTATAGCGCCATGTCAAAAGTCATGGGAAATCAACCAAACCACACCAAAATTCGTCAAAATGAAACCACCACACACAACATAGTTGCCATCAACAATGAATAAGGCTTTAGGGGATGTAATATCGGCTATTAAATTTAACATATCCAAAGGGGCACTATCTCAACTCAAATGTGTGACAAAGTACAGGGGCTAGAAGTAGAGCAATTTGGAGATTCGGCTCATCCCATACAAATATGTAGTCTTGGCGTATTTTCTGCAACTAAACAGACCAAAACCAATACAGCCCATGCAAGGAATGTAATATTATAATTTTGAGCTGATCAAGTGATTATTTTTATACAAAATATATGGTCTTCTAGTTCCCAGATAATATCTATCTTAATTGGTGATTGAGCGCCGGGTTGAAAAGTGGCATTTTTGGTGTAAAATGCATGATTTCCCATGAATTTTGGTAGGGCGCTGTACATTCTAGAAGTATGGGAGGAGCCCTATTGGCTTGACCAGCGATACAAACCCGGTTTCTAGAGCCCCGTTTAATTTTGACAACACTTTTACCCCTCGCTGTAGCTCATGTAGATACATACTCTACAGTGAACAAGACACCAACTGCATGGCTCGCTATCCACGATCCCATGGTCTGGTGAGACATGCTCAGAGTCTGATGCACTGCATATTATACAAACATGGCACTTAGGTTACCATATATATATAGTAATAATTAAAACAAAATACCCCACGAAGCAACAAACATTGATGCCAAGACACCGAATCTGCAGTGCACCAGATTCTGAGCATGTCTCACCAAGCGATGGGATAAAAACCTAGGGGTGTGAGTGACGGAGACAAGGATAATGTGCATCGAGAATTGTCTTGGCCCATACAAATTACCCTTGTCATTGGCACCTGCATTTTCAGCTTCTTATTTATGGTGGATAGCGAGTACAAACAAAGTGCAAAAGTGAAAGGCACAGAAGAATGCGATATAGATGTCGATTCCTTTGTTACACAAGACGCACCATTGGCGGGTGCGATAAACGAGTGTCCCCAGGGACAGGCTCGGGCAAGCAGACAAATTAGGACACCCCATGACGCCCCCTGAGGCCATGGGCCAATACTTTCTCTGTTGTCTGCGGGGGGCGGGGCGGGGTGTGCATGTGGTGGGCCATGCAAGTGATCCAACCAGTATGCTCTTTGCCTGGATTGCTTTTCGATCACGCATCGCCGTGCTACATGGGATCGTCGCCGTGTTGCATTTGATCGTCGCCATGGTTGCTGCATTAAAGTCTCTGGTATGAGCAGTGAGTTCTAGAGGCATTTGGCGAATACCCCATTTGACGAATAGGGATTACGGCCAATAAGAATCAGGATATCCAAGTCAAACTCGCAGTTTGACTGGTTGCTGGCTGGTTGCTACATACCAATTCGCCAAATGGGGGTAACGTATTTCACCGGGAAAGCGATCGGCAACCAAGGGCGACAATGGGATGATCCAAAATTGCTGAAGAAAGTTGGATTTATATACAATTATAGAACCAAGTAGCTAGAAAGGTTATTTAGATGTCTCCCAACTATTTTTGACACGATTTACCTCTATCTAGCGAGAGTATTGTTTCTAAGAAGTCATTGACTGGATTAGGGACTGTAAGCTCTATCGACTTTACCAAATTTTGGTTTATATCATTATATAACTCTAGGATTCGGAAAAGACATACTGAACCCTCTTATATGTGCCTCCCTTCATATATTGTGTTTTGATGCCCACAACCTCTTTTTATGAGGTTCGGTTGCTTTCCAGGTGATGATCGCTTTCCCGGTGAAATACGTTATTCGCCAAATGCCTGTGAACCGCTGTAGAGTAGGCTGCGCCGACTAGCTGGGTACAGTACCGCTAAATCTCGAGTTATTCCGGGGTTTGCCAAGGCAAAAAGCTGAGGATCTTCACCTTTAGCGGCATAAAACAGCCCTCTTCTGCAGGATCTAAACTAAATGTAGTTTGGCAGCTGAGCTTGGCAACCCCCGAATAACTCGAGATTTAGCGGGGCACGCACTGCGTTTGGTATATCCGTTGCTCTTAGTGGTTGAGAATAACCATAGAGCCAATCAAAAATGAGTGTTAGATACCTGCTTGGGCTAGTATTAGCTCAGAAAGGCAGGGGGCGAATTTGACAGTTTCATCCGTCCAAGGGATAATACGACTGGATGTGTCAGGCGGAAGAAATAATTTTAGTCACGTCTACAAACGTCATATGGTGGGGAAACCTTGACACGGAGTGCCGCGACACTGAGTTTGCTCACTAACACATACAAATTAGTGTGCGCCCACGCTTAAAGGTAGCGGATCGAGACGAAATCTCAAAAGCCCAAGGCTTTACAACGGAAAATGGTAAAGAAAAAGAACTCTACATCCTTTAGACCGGCAAGGCAGCGTTGCGCTATTTGATCTTCTAAGGATACGTATCGGGCCCATCTATCGGGTACAACCTCCCCGAACGGTTGCTTTATGTTTCTCAACTATCATTCATCTTGTATTTTTGGTTTTGGCCCGCGCTCACCTATCAAGGTTTTACACCGTGTGTATTACAGGATTTGGATTTGTCAGTTGCACGGAAAGTCGGATAGGTTGGACCGAAATCGTAGCGGTTTTAGGCAAGGGGTTACAGGGATTTAGCCAATAAAAGGAGGAGGACTTTCTGTCCAAATGTTCGACTTTCTGTCCAACTCGTGTAGCTAAAACCCGTTGTTGTCGCCGTTCAGTTCCTTCAGGTGAGAGCTGCCACAAAGGCAATGAATACCCTGGTAGGTATATGGCCCCATACCAGTCAATAAGTGCGGAATTCGAGGTAGGTACAGTGGTTCACAAGGTGAAGACGGAGATTAGGTGTTGACGGACAGAGGGTTAGACTATGGTGATAGAGTTCTTATTCGTTGAGGTACACCTGTCCGTCAACACCCAGTGTCCGCCTTCAGCCCGTGAGTGACTGTAGTGGTCACCAGCAGAAGCGATATTGATACTTACAATTATAATCTATGTACTATCAAATATAAACCTCGTGGAATTGAACATGATGGCCTTCGACCAATCACAGAGGGGAAATTCCCGGGCTAGAGATGGCTAGACCCCGGCTGGGCTGAATGTGTGCGTTTTTGATATTTGACAGTGTGCGCAGGGTCAGTATGGGTTTTCCTTCTCCCGTTATTGGCTGCGTTTCGATACAGCTGCGGCAGCACCGCCCCGGAGCACACCAATCGCTAAATGTGGCAAAAAGGCGTACCTACATATTGTGTGCAGGAAGGAAGCGACATTCGCGCCGCCCCTACATGCTCCATCTAGAAGCACATGTATATATCCTTCCCCTCTGAGATCCTAATCAATGCTTGAACACTTACTACTGCGCGCTAGTAGCACCGGTAACGAAGCGGGTAATGAATCATTTTCACCACGTAACGTTTGTGTGGGAAATGTGTGCCGGGAAAGTGACCATATGGGCCATAGGCCATGTCCCGAAGAATTGAATCCGATTTGCGTGTACAAAGGCATCCAGGAAATTAATCAACAGTCTCTTTGGACCACTTTCTTGAGCTGTTTCTTCACACAAAAACTTTCTCCTACTACCAAAAATGGCAGCCATAGGCGATACTACTTGGTGTAGAGGAAACGAAAAATAGAAGAACTGAACCTAGGTTATTTAGCTAACATAAATTATCTGGCGGTACAGTGGGTAAAATACGATATGATCACCTTTAGGTAACAGTGAGTACCATTCAGAAAACTGATCATAGAAATACATCATTAAATGCATCATTGAAATAAATCACGGGAATGCACCACCCGTCCATTTCCAAACGATCACCTCGATAAACGAATCAAACGATTGGTTTCCCGAATTTCCTTTGCAGGGAAAGGCATTGCTTGATTCGTTGAACAGGTTACTAGAGACGTGCACTTTTGAATCTTAATCATCTAGAGCCTTATTGCTCCCTAATGACCGTGGGATGGTAAACGCTAAATCAATGAACTACGTACAATTGTCCTGCGTGAATGAGAGTACTTAGCTTTGGGGTGGTATGAGTAATACTCGCAAAGCGTAATTCTTAGAACCTCGTATCCTCTAAACACCCGAGTAAGCGAACATTGAGATGGTAACCATACAAACCACCTAACAACATCAAGATTTCAAAGTCGCAGTCTCGAACTAATATTTTATCTGTGGATACTTTCACTACCGGAGAATCTATATCTAAGACTCCTTTGCTCCATTTCCTTGTAGTTGTGGAGAAATACGCTTTTGAAGTTGCATTCCCATACAGATTTTGGTTGCAACATGAATGTATGTACAATACAAACGACCTTGTAAAAGTGATATATGATACATATTCTCAAACATAATCATCCAGTACGCCATAGTATCAACTTTATGCGACCGTATTGTACAGCGGGTGTCAGAAAGTCAAGGCTGGCAACCAAAAATACACCAAAACTAGCTTAAAAGGAATGAAGATACACATCCCAATTACTATCAGGAAGCAACAAGACTCTATAAGCGAAGACTTTGGATATCAAATTTAATATATCTAAAAGGGCACTCTCCCAGGTCAGATGTGAAGGAAATTACATGAGCTAGAAGTAGAGCAATTTGGAGCTTTGACTACATCCAATACAGTGTTCTGCATTAAGTAAATGAACAGAATTGGGTGCTGACAGGTGAAAATGTGTTCACTTACTAAACACCGTTGCCTGGCAAAAGCATGTGGTCTTGGCGTGTTTTTTGGTAACCCAACACAATAAAATCAACACAGCTCATGATAGAAGCATAATAGCTAAAACCTTAATTGATAGAATAATTCCTCACATGCAAAAAGTATATTTCTCCAATTCGCGGGGATTATTAATAATAATTGGTGGTCTAGGGCCACCCTGAAAAGTAGCATTTTTGGTGTATTTCTAGCCATGACTTTCTGACACCCGCTGTACCTAGAAACAGAATTTACGTGACTTGAAAAAGTAATATGTTAACTATCCTGCATACACCAGTCCATGAGAATATTCACCACAGTGATCACTCCGGGTCTTCCTGATTAGAGGGATTGATATTGATTGCAACGTGCATGAGATTTCCTCTATTCCGGAGCTATCTATATAGAGTACAGCCACTCTGCAAAAGTGTTCGTGATTCAGATTTCGGAGTGAGACATTTCACTATGGAACCGTGGCGGACCATCAAAAAAAAAAAAAAATCCTTAGGAGTTTCCAAATGACCAATGGTACCCGGAATCAATGAGGAATGTGATTGGTGGCATACCTTCTTTTATCTATAGTTACGAACTCTATCATATATTTTTGTTATATTGAACCTTAACATAATGGGTGCGCCACACTGCGCACTGACATTAAAACCAAACCACGAGCCTCTCAGCATCCCATCTACATTTACAGCTTTATTTCTTCACTCACAAGCTACCTGATCAGTAGCTCATCGATGGGGGAAAGTGGCGGCGAAATCACTGTACTGTGGCTAGTCACTTCACGAGAATCTTATAAAGATGTATATTGCGTTCAGATACATATCGATAAATAAAGTGTGACCAAAGAAAGAAGGGGAGCCCCAGTTAGATCTAAGAAATCTTAACACACAGTCCACATTGCCCATCTCTCCAGCGAGCCCAATGGATTGTCATCGGAGACACACCCGTACCCCGGAAGGTGGTCATCCCTAGCCCCCTCCGTCCACATCACCGCCACCGTGACCTCCGAGGATTGTAGCTCCTTTCCGGTGCGCAACCACGCATCAATCAGGCTGTAGCCCTCTTGCGCGTACTGCATGAACTTCGCCCCCTCATCGGATGAATCGACGGAGCTACTTGCGTACGCCATCATGATGTGCAATCCATCAAAGATGCCCCTCCTCCTATCAAACACGTTCCCATAGCCCTGACCCATGTGCTGGTCTTGGAGCGGTCCACAGGCAGCAATGATGAGCCATTCAAGGTCCTGCTGCCCAAGCAATTCTCCAGGCGTTTCTGGGTCCGACCCGAATGCTGTGTAGTTGACGAAAGCTTGAGCGCCCGAGCCGGGCTGGGCCACCATCCAGCCGTCGCTGCTCGCATGGCCGGCGTAGAAGAGCATATCGACCGAGTCCGCCCAGGTATCGGCATCGTTCACGAAATCAGATTCCAGGACGTCCTGGTTGCTCTTCTCATAAGCGTAGTGGCCGGCTGGTTCAGTTAGGTAGATCCCGTTTCTGAAACCTGCCACGTTCTGGCTCGTGAGCCCAAGGCCGTATTGTGGTCCAAGCCATGCACCCGCCCCCTCGAACAAAGTGTCGTCGAGGCCACGGATCGCTAGCCCGCTCCTTTTCTGGGTCCTAGTCCTGGGGCCGCCTGTGGGCGTTTGGTTATCGCGGTAGGGCTGAGGCCGGATCGGTACGCCCTGGCCATCGACCACAGCTTCTCCGTCGAATACCCAGACCGGGTAGAGAGTCCTCTGCAGCACGCCGAAAGGCTCGGAGTAGTAGGCCAGGAAGGAGGTGAGATTAAC
The DNA here is from genome assembly GCA_008079325.1 of Morchella conica. Classification (NCBI taxonomy): domain Eukaryota; kingdom Fungi; phylum Ascomycota; class Pezizomycetes; order Pezizales; family Morchellaceae; genus Morchella; species Morchella conica. The sequence goes on along the minus strand of VOVZ01000048.1, from coordinate 397,563 downwards.
CACGGGGAAACCGCCCAGTGATGCAACGTATTGTGCGGTCGCCTCCTGCTGTGATATCATGTCGAATAGCCTTGAGCGGACAATAGGTCGCCAGAGCCCCTGGAATGCAATCAAATTCCCATTCCTCCCGTACGTGACCTGGAACCTCCCTCCCCCGCCAGTGAGTGGAATCCCATCCGGATAGTCTGGAAGTACAATGAGCTTGAGGACGTAAAATACTGATATATCCAATTTGAAGTCTTCGCGGGTATACCCCCCGGCGCCGTCCTCGTACTCGTGGGCCACATGCGTTCCGCTAACGCGATCGTTAGTGATGATGAGCTGATCATCTTCAGGCAGTAGCCCGAGGCGGCTGACGAGCTCCCTTCCCATTTCGAAGGCTTCCTCCTCACTGGGTAAGTCTACTGGGGGGCCATTGGCCGTGTTGAAGAGTTCGGCGTCGTCCGTTGCCCAAATTCCACCAGAGACGGTATCGCACTCGACACGCTTGGTGCCGTCTGAGGAGCGAGCAACGAAACGCTCATCGGACCGGGTCACAGAATAATCGTCCGCGCCAAACATGCCCGTTGCGTAATCGCTGCATTGTTCGCTAGTCATCAGGTTTCGTTCGAGTATGAGGATTGGGAGCGTATCGGCGCCAACCGTGAGGAGGACGCAACATAAGACTAGAAAGTATCTAAAGTCACCAAACATCGTTGCAATGCCTGGAACGTAGTGTGATTGTGGTTGTGGTTGTGTTGATGAGATGATTGTATGAGCAGCTGAGTTGATGTCGAGGTGAGAGCAGGAGGGTACGAGGGCAAGGTGAAGCGAACTTTATAAAAGGTTTTTCGAGTGCCAATTTATCCAAGATCTGTACGAGGATAATCCAACTCCAGGGCTAGGTAACTAGGTACAGTGTACGGGCATGCTGGGTTGGCAAACTCAGGAGGTGCAGTCCTACACCGTACATCTACCCAAAAGAATATCTACATGGCAGGCATAGGCAAAGTGCAATTCGTAGTCGGTGAGCTTACAGCAATTTCCGGAAAGAAAGGAAAACAAAAGTGAACCCCTTTCAGCTCGATCTTGGATCTTCTCTCGTTGCAATTTTGGACCAAATCACAACATTCTGCATTCACATCCCCCGAGCTGAAGGCTGTGGGTAGTACCGCAGTATTTGAGGAGATTTGTCGCGCTGCAGCAGGGGTGTTTTCTAACAAAACCTACATATTGATGTCTAGATACTGCCCCTGGTTGGCGTATACCCCTGCTGAGGCGCGACGAATAGAGTAGGTATCCTTAAATACTGCAGTACCTGCATTGCCTACTCGCGTCAAGGAAAAAGAACCAGAACATGCAAGTAAGAAAGCGGGGACTATCTGTATGGAGTGGCGCTGATCTCCCTTACAAACTAGGCATTTGTATTTTCCCGTTCTTGATCCTAGCCAGGATCGCGAGTACATACAGCGATAAAAAATGCAAGGGAGAAAGCGGGCATTATCTATATGGAGTCGCGCTGATCTGACATACAAACCAGGCATTTGTATTTTCCCAGCCAGGATCGCGAGTACATACAGCTACCTGGATAATCCATCGAAAGACAGGGGGGTAAAATTGTATGGCGAAATATCTATGCGCCGTATGACTATCGCTCTAGGTATTGCCACTCACCGCATCAAGTACTTGTCTCACTATATTGAACTTAGCTATTCCCTGTTAAAATTATCAAAGACCACGCTACGTCTTGATAAACGATCATAAAGGGAGAGGCTATCAGAGCGATATTACCATAGACTGCGGTCTGCATGTAATTAATGAGTCAAAAAAGAAGAAAGAAGGAAAGAGGCTATCAGATATATCTTATGAGACAGAAAAGCAGCTTTACGTATGAATCGATCGGCAGGGAGTCTTGAGAGGTCCGTATCCTATTCCTTAGTCTATTACCGAGAGTATTTCATTGGTCGTATATATATACATTAGGTATTGAAATAAGAGGGGCCGGGGCAGAGCGGTGAAGTGAGACACATATGTAATATTGACGCGGAAGATTTAAAACCGGAAGAGAAAGATAAGATAGCAAAGTACAGCACCCTACCAAACTTCGCGAGAAACGCGCACGGCAACGGCTTCGAACACCACCTGCTAGACCATGATTATGAGTACAACAACGTCGAATGATCCTTTGGAGAGCTGATAGTTTTGTAGAGACTCCGGCAATTTTCACTTGGCTTCTTTGGTATGGGGCGGCGCCATCGGGTTGTGAAAAACCTGTGTCCCGGCGTTGCGGTGTCGCAGCGTTGCTGTTGCCGCGGTGCTGTACAATAAGAACTTTGGAAAATATCATGCAGTTCAATAATGATTTGAACGCAGTGTTACCGTTGCGGCGCATTTCCCACGAATTTTGATAGGGCACTGTACAACGGAAAATATTTGGTCGGATTTTGGGGGTTAAGAGAGAGAGAGAAGATACAAATTGTTGTTGAGAATGTGTGACAGGACAGCTTGATTTTTTGTTTTTAGTTTATCTTTCTTTTTACTTTAGTTAGGTAGCGGCGCTGGATGAGTGCTAACTGGCTGAATGCCCTTCATTGGGTGTGGCCAGAAGTTAGCAGGGTAGTTCTGGGGTTGCGATATTGCCATAACTGAAAGGTTTCATGTAATTAATGAATTAAATACAAAAGAAAAAAGAAAAAAGCCACGGGCGCTTAACAAATTCAATGGGTTTTTGACCTTAAAGGCAAAAAACGAGAGGGTTTTGCCTCTCAGGGGTAGCAACTGGTAGAGATCACCTTTCACTGCTATTCTCAGTAATACCTTTCTGCCATATTTTGTATGGACGTGTAAGTGCAATTCGCGCTCTCGCCGTCCTATACCTTAACCTGGGAATGCTGACCCTTTTTCGTGGGGGCCAGAAGCCACAGCTAATACAGAACAGCAATTGGTGGGAGTGATTCAGATCAAGGAATTTGTTAACAAAGCAACACCTTTTGGCCCTACAGGAAAGGGCCAGCATTATTATCAGACTCAGGGATATAATACTTGCGAGACCATGTGGTTGGCCAAGGGGGCGCTAGCGTATCCATTATTCGTCCGTCGATCTCTGGCCATTTCATTACAACTAGTCACTCTAATCCTGGACGGTAAGTATTCTAGGCCTACGTCGCTGCAAGACGCGCGCGCCGACTTCAGCTTTGAGATGTGTGTTCAAAGTGCGAAATAGTCCTTGAGCTAATTGTTCCTTTCTTTATTTCTTTTTCTTTCATGATGTCCGGATTGAACCCCATCATGCAATCACTGCGCATGCTATCGGACCTAGCAGGCTGACTTAGAGATGATTGGGTGCTAGAAACAAGACTGGTGCTTTGATCATTATCCCTTAGACCTCAAAAACATGCAGATTCGGTACCTTCGTGGTATGGGAGGTAGGAGCAGTGGCTCAGTAACCTTGTCTTTGTGGCTCTCTTATGGCGAAGTCACTGAAACACCGCATATGCCCGCTAAGAACGGAAGGGCGTGAATCTGCTTCTCTCAGCAGCCGAAGGGCTAAGGGTACTCACATCACGATGACGATTAAAGACCTACGCCAAGCCCCGAGTTCCATTCAATTAGATTTAGTACTGTGGTTATTATTCTTTGTGGTACATAGCAGGTTCTGGTTCTGGGCACAGCTGTTAGATACTTATCTACTGGTAATTTCTTACCGTTTTTAAACACACCTGGGTCCGCATCTAACCAGAATTTGGAGCCTCGTCTAGGATTTGGAGGGACTGCGCACTTAGTTATGTTTAAGAACGCTGTGAAACTGCGAGTACCTCATAGCCATGTATGGTGCGCCCACTCTTGAAGTTGACAAGCCGCATATGCACGTGGAATAATTGTAGCTGCAATCTCACTCCAAAAGCCAATAAAAAGGTCCCTTACTAGCTAGCGTGTGGCCTCACTGCCACAGCTCAGGTATGTTTGCTTTTGGTGGGTATAAATGGGTATAATACTGTTCCACTTTGTACAGTCTTGGCGCATTTTACATACAAAAATGCGGAATTTCAAACTCCTAAGGCTTTACAACTAGAATAGATATCAAGGATCTGGTCAGACAAATTAAGGTTTATCACTGGTACTACAATCTGTCTAACCCGATTTTTTCTTACTTCCCTTGTTGAGGGGCTTAAGGTAATCGACTTTGCCTCATTTTTCAGTTACATTTAGGGCCGATCGCGCCATACACGCATCTCCAAAATCAGCTGGAATGGATTTAAGGCTAGTTGCCCCTCCCCCAAGACCTTGAAAGCCAGAAATATGTACCTCTATAGTATAGTCCGGCGCGCAAGACGCGGCCCTCCCCAGCAAAAGGAAACTGTTTGGATTTATTAACTGATCCTGCTATCTCTGTGATCAAATAATAGATCTCGCATACCGATTTAACTCCTGTATTATACCTTCAGCTGTTGATGTTGGTCCCTTTGCAGGGGTGAATAAGCCACAGAAAACCCTGGCGAGTCATTGGCGGGAGGTTGGCTCAGGATAAGAATTTGTTAGCAACGGCACACTTTGAGCCCCCACAAACAAGGGTCAGCATGTCTCGACATCTTAAGGGATATGGAGGTAGCATCACCGGATTATGGGATGGCTAGTGTGTACAAGATTCTCTTTGCGAACCTATGTGGAGTAGCTGTGTAAATCAAACTAAGCTGAGCGCGGAAGTACCGCTGTATTTGAGGCAATTCGTTACGCTGTAGCAGGGGTGTTCTCTACCAAATCTTACATATTAACGTCCAAATACTACCTCTGGTTGGCTTATACTCTTGCTGCAGCGCAACGAATTTTCTCAAATACAGCGGTATCCCTTTGACGGATGAAACTTGTCAAATTCGCCACCAGCCTCTTTGAGCTGTTACGTGCTTGGATTTGTTGTTTCTCTTTACCATAAAAAGCAATACAATTCTTTTACTAAGTGGTGCACGGTCCAGGTCGCGAATTTCACAACTATCATCCGTCCAAGGGATAACAGATGACCAAGTGAGTTCTAGAGCGGAGGGAGCTGATAATCTCAAGTTTTTTGCTACATATCCAATTAGCTTATTCACTTATCTTCATCGTTTGCTACCTGAGTGGGTTTCAATTACGTCATAAGACATGTGCACGTAAATTTGACTCTGGAAATATGTGTTCTACTCGGCCTGGTTCTTCTCTCTACACCATCATTTATTACCTCTAGTACGAGACATGAATGGCTGCATGGTCAAGGTCGGCGAATGCTGTGTCCCCTCGGTAACTCAGGCGGGTATGGCATGGTCAAAATTCAGGCACGGATGATAATGTACCCGGGATCTCATAGCGTTCCGAAAACGACTCCTACTGCATGAATTTACGAGTTGATGGCTTCCATGTGAAAATGTCCCGAATTACAGTACGATCAAGTGGTGGGGAATCGTATTCTAGTTCATAGACATGCAGTAGGATTGTGTACAGCCAGTCATTGATTTGATTTTGGTGTCAGTGCGCAGTGTAGCGCACCCGAAATGTTAAAGTTATCTTTAATGCTGATATTCAAAACAACGAAGAATGTATAATATTGTTAGTGATAAGCGATAAAGAAGATGGTCATTCATATTTGTCTTCATTAATGTGGAGTGCCATTGGTCGTTTGCGTTGGTCTAGGTTCTAGTATTGGTACTTGTGCGAGGCGGTGGTTGAGACCGGGCAGTTCAGGGGCAGTGCTATATTACCATAGACTACGGTCCGCAGGTACGTAATGAGTGAAACAAAAAAAAAAAAAGAGTTCCATTGGTCACAGGGAAAGTCATCGCTTAGAGGTTTCTTGATGGTCCGCCGCGGTTAAGTCGAGAAATGTCTTACTCCGAAATTTGAACCAGGAGCACTTTTGTCGAGTCGCTGTAGGTTCCACCCACCTCCAGCAACAAGACAGCTAGCGCCATTGCCCATCCTCCCTCCCCTCTCATACTGGCAAAGCTCTTCTCTGACTAGTAAGTAATATGATCTTATAGCTGATTGGCCATCGATCACTTCTCCTTTGTGCAAAACCACACAGGTGAATTTGTTTGGGTTTGTATATATATATGTGTAAGGCGCGGGTATCCCTCGTCTCGACATAGAACAATTCTTGAAGCACACGAGGTGATCACGTCGAATATACAACCTACCTAGCTGCCTTTTAACTTCTAAAATTCTACAGACAATTTCTTCGTACTTTGATCCTCCCTTCGATTTGCCGCATTATCAGGCGCCACCTCCAGCTAGCGATTTTGGACCTTCCACGATTATCCATCCAGGAACGCTTGACCCTTGAATCTCAAAAATGAAGAATGGCCAGGCATGGCGCCCATGGACAATCAGCAGAAGTGGGATGGTCTCCTTTGTAGGACTTTGCATCGGGCTACTCATTCTCAACGAACTCGTCATATTTGGCTGCAACAGGCATGATCATGGCTGCCCTATTTTTGGGAGCAGCGATGATGGTAGTGTGCCTAGGCTCTCCACGGTTGTGTACAACGTGCTCCCGATCGTAATCAGTATCGCTTTGAGTCTTAGATGGATCATTCAGCATCATGATATCCTACGGCTCGAGCCGTACTTCCAAATGAGCAAAGAGTCTGGTGCGCTAGCATCGAGCTCGCTTTTCCTGCAATATCCGTATGATTTTGTGTTTTTTTTGCCTTACAAAGCCATTAAGAATGGGTAAGTTCCCGCTAGTCCTGCTTATCATAGATATATACAGATCATACTAACCCGCGAGATGTAATTCCAGACACTTCATAGTGGCACTGTCGTCGTTGATCCTCATGTTGATGAACTTTGTGATTGTCCCCATAGTGCCTACCCTTTTCGACGAGCGGATCCTCAGCTCTTCTGTCACCACCCAAGCTCTCCGGGTCGAGTTTAACTCAACGGCCCGCCAGGTGCCTGCAAATTTCACCTTCTCTGCTTATGACTACGCATGGAGGAATGGCACTCTTGCCCAGTTTATGACCGAGGACTACGCGCTTCTTCCCGTGATGCCATTACCAGATGTTGAGGGCTTCCTCCCGAGGGAGAACTGGACAGTCCTGACGACGAAGTTCGAGGCCGAGCTAGAGTGTGAGACTGCTCGGCTGGCTCAAAACTATAGCTACTTTCCGGGAAATATGAGTCTCATCATAGAAGGCTTCCAGACCAGTTCGAACGGAAGTACTAGCACTAGTGCATCTGCGGTTGTGTGTGATGCTCTACAGTACAGCCAAGAATTTACAGAAAACAGGTATGGCTGCGGTGACCATGCGGCCTTCCTCGCACCATGGGCGAGCATGTACGCGGTGCTCAATAGGACAGTGGATATGGGGACGGAGTCTTCATATATGTTTGCATGGGCCTCTGGTTTATCGCCCCCTCCGGACTGGAAGGATGGTGTTAGATCCCCGCACCCAGCCAATATTACGGGAATCTTCTGCACGCCGAAATACTATACCCAGTTCGTTGAAGCGACCATCGCGATAAACACGAGGGAGATTCTTAACACAACCGCTATCGGCGAACGGACGAGAATCGGCGCGCTCTTAGGCTTTGACGCCATCATAGAGGGGAATCCCATCAGAAATATATCTCCTGATGAGGTTCTCTTCACGGAGAATCGGACCGTGTCTCACCCACAGGTTGCTCCTGTCCGTTTCGGGTACCCGGTTGACAAGATCATTGATCTCAGATACGATCTTGAGCAGAAATTCGGGACACCCGAGCTCGAGAACCAGGTAACTCGGGACGGTCTTGGTCGCATCAGCAAGAGCAATGTCTTCATGACGGCTACGGACACATTAGCGGCGTTCGCGCTCTATGACAAGGACAACACGACATTAGTAGAATTGCTAGATCCAGAAATTCTCCGGACCACACTCGAGAAGGCACTGAAACTGTGGTTTGCATTCGCGGTGGCCACGGAGTCAATGCAGAACGGCTTGAAGAATACTACTATTCAGGTAGAACGAATCATTCCAACTCCCAGGATTTCGGTGAATCCCCGCTGGTCCCTCGGAACGAGGATCGGGCTTCCAGTGCTCGTGGTCATGGCTATACTTCTCAGCTATCTTCTCGATGGCCGTCCCTGTAATCTCGAAGGAGAGCCAAACTCGATGGCCGCGGCCCTGAGGCTCCTCTCTGCTAGTCCGGCTCTCTGTGCGGTCATGAAGCACTCCGAATACCACCCTCTCTCTGATCTCATGAATGAACTTGATAGGAATAAGTTCCGTTTCATTATGTCCCCGAGTAAAGAGGGCGCTCTCCAGATACGTGTGTTCGGGGCTAGGGGTAATAATACGCTAGAGGTCGAACCGGAGCGTTTGACATTTTTAGACCCTCCTGGACGTACTGATTCTGTGCAAAAAGACGCAGAATTGATTTCCCCGGATTTTATTGCAGTAGGCGGTCTCGTCTTCTTCCCCATCCTCATCGCGTTATTGATTTCCACCAATGAGCTGTCCAAGGAACAAGACGGTATGTACAAGTCAAATATATTTCTTTTTCTTTTCACTATGCACCCATCTTATATATCATCAGCATTCTTATCCTACCCTGCTTGTTGGCTAATACTAGACCTCCAGGATTTCCGATGCCCGGTGACCCAGCCACGTTCCGATCGAAGGTCCTCTATGACTGGCTTCCTGTGGCGGTTGGTATTGCGGCCGAGTCGTTTCTGATAATGCTGGGATCCACTCAGTGCATGACGGCCCCGTACAAAGCGCTCATGAGAGGAAACGCTGGGATCAAGGCCCTGAGAGTAGACTATGATCGTATTCCACCGCATTTTCAGCTGGCCCCAGCATTCAAGCAACGCCACTACACTCTTGTAGCTTTGGCCACAGCCATTCTGCTCTCCAATGTTCTCGCCGCCTTTCTGAGTACCATCTTCCACCATTCCCCGCATGTACCAAGGGTCAGCAAGCGTCACGACGCTCGCGAAAACATTACCCTCGCCCGACAGGAAATAGTCTTCCAGATGGACAGGAACATTAACAGCGGCTACTACCCCTCGTGGACCACTAATGGCTACTACATCGACTCCCCCTTCCAGATCGCACCATTTGAAGGCGAGGATACATACGGAACACGGGGCTTTGGGGTGGACGTTGAGTGCGAGTTGGTCCCAGATGATAGGATCTTTTTCCCATGCAGCAATAGCACGCAGTATTCAATTGAGGACGTCGACCCAGCATTTGCGATGGAGTGCTTTCCTGAAGACACCTACTATGATAATCTCATGTGGATCACAAACCCATGTGGTGACCTGGTCAAGAACGCTGCAATATCCACGTGGCAGGGAAGCTGCGTAGACCTCATTGTCAACCACCCTAGATGCCCGAGCCGTATCTTTACCGTGTGGGCCGAGAATGAGAGGTATTTTCCCAATAAATCGTTTGTAACAGAAGACGAGTACCGCTATGTGGTCCTGAACTGTTCCATCTCCAACCGTGTCGTGGATCTGCGTGCCACTGTTCGGAATGGCAAGGTCCTCAACGTGTCAGATATACATCCAGCACCCTCAGCGCCTTCGGACACAGAAACCACTATATCGCTCGCCGGTAGCTACGCCGCGGCTCTTGTGAGTTTATCAGAGTCATATATGTTTCAAGGATCAAACCACCCGCTCGATCGTTTGAACGGGTTGATGGCTCTGGTGGATGGGTCTGTTGTGCAAGGACCCGACACACATGTTCCATCTGGTACTGTAGCAGTGGCGACCTTCACAGAGGTCCTGGAGCGGCTGTTCCCGCTTCTTGTGCGTCTAGATGCGAAGGCGATATTTGACGTGGAATATGTGGTAGATTTTGTGGAGTATAGGGCTGATGTCCAGATGCTGAACTTCGGCATGGCGCTTGGGATACTGCTGTTCTGTTTCTGTGTGATTGTGAAGGTTTTTATAAAGCATCAAGTGAAGGTAGAGATGGGACATCTTCCATGGAGCCTGGCCGGGCTGTACACGCAGCTCTATGCCAGTAATGCGAAGGATGGTATCAATAGCCATGTGCCGGAAGGGGTGGTGTATGTGTATGGGGAGTATCCTGTTGCATTGCAACAAAATTCGGAAAGGCATTATGGAGTGTATAAGGATGAAACCGCGCATTCCGGTGAAGGATCAGTTTAAGTGCTCGGATTTCTTTAGATAACCATGTCCTGAAATCATATACTTTATATTCTTTGTCCATATATACATAACTATACTTTCTTTAATCTATTTACGACGGCCTGCGCCGATCAACCCGACACGATACAGTGCAAATCGTACCTCAATCAGCTCGCCCAGGCTAGCGGGACCCCCCTAGTTACCCGTCCTGGGAAAATGGTTCCTTGGCTCCTTAATCCCTCAAGCAGTTTCATCAATTAAACTACCCCGTTCTTTTATACTGATTAGCCATAGATTCTGGCTCAAGTTTCTAGTGAAACCTAGCTTCTGTCGATCGTCCGGCTATGAATTCACTCTCCCTTCAATTCTTCTTTCCAAGGCCTCGCCATATATCGATCAGTAATAGCAGAAGCCACAACAGCAACAAAAGTCACCATAGTAAATAATATAATTTAGGAGTAAAATAATACAGTCGACTCTCCCTATAAGGGTGCGAAAAGTGCGAGAAATGGGGCATGGCGTTACCCTTCTAGAAGGGGTACTCTTATGTGATTCAGGGCTAGGGTTACCTGACCAAAGTCACGAAGCAGGTTTCCTCAAGTTCAAGCTCAAGTTTTAGGAATATCACAACAACGAGAGGAGCTATTAATTAGCTGCGAATCAGGAATGATTCATTAGGTATTATAGAATTGTATTGAGCGCAAATAGTATTTTTTTCCCCCTCCGTAAAGGCCTGCCTTTTTTTTTTTGGCCTGATTCTGTAGAAAGATATCTATATTTGCGGGTGTGACAACGGATGTGGGTAATGATTTCGGCCTCTCTCAGCCCTAACCCTACTCTATTTATAAAGGTACTCACCAAAATCCGTTAAGGTACTCTTCTAGCAGGTATTTGGGGATTTACCCTTATTTTTACACAGAAAATATACAAAACTCAAATTTCTACCCTTATAAGACGATTACCTTTGCAACCAGTACTTTTATAGCGAGAGTCGACTGTATACAATTATGTCATTGAGCTCTAAACCGCTAATCTATTATCAACGGTGGTCACAAAAATGTCGATTTTAAAAGACGTGGTCATTTAATCACTATATGACTTTGTTATCTTTATCCCTTGGACGGATAAAATTTGACAAATTCGCGACCTGGACCGTGCACCATCTATTAAGGCAATAGTATTGCTTTTATGGAGGGTTTTATAGTTGACAACAGCATCAGAGCCAATCAGGAATTTACAACAGTTGCCACAACTTACCGGAGTAGGCTAGTGAGAGTTAAAAGAAGTATATGCAAGTAGGTCGCGAATTTGTCAAATTTCATCCGTCCAAGGGATACAGTAAACAGCTTAGTCACTAGTTAACTTCAGGGTTCTCAACGCGATATGGTGAGATGTATTGATAAAATTCTCTGGCTGTATAGTGGGTAAAATGTGATATGGTATCTTCCTGTGTCGGTGATATCGTGGTGCGTGAACTAACAGTCTGACCGCCTTTTTTTACTTTTCTAAGCTGAGATTGATCCTTCCGATATTGTTTTCGCATCATGAGACATCACTCGTTTCCCTTGTGAATGTACGGTAGTGGGTAGTAAGCCATCATACGGAACGCCACCAAAATACGCGTTTGCAGGCTGAACTGTGGCTAGGTCATCCTATGACCTATTACCCACCGGTGTACAGTCGTCTTGGGGGGAACGACGAAACTAGTTGAACGACGAAGAGGGTCTTTGCCAGCCAAGACAGTGGCGCTCACGCTGGTATGCAACCAGGTCGCCGTTGCCCCAAAGTTGACTATACAGCCACCGATCGAAAGTATTCGTGATTCACATCAAAGTCGGCCCGTGAGTAATGTGGCTTACCAGACGTTATGATCAAATTGAAGAACTAAAATGTACCCACATAACTATATGCGAGCAAGAAAAAATAAGAATACCATGGATGTCTAATCTTGATTTTGACCACCATTGACTGTTGCTGTGCTGAGGTTTTGAACATTTAAATGGGCATTTTGATTCTTAACTTGAGCCGGACATGTCACATTAAATCCGAATCGCGAACACTTTTGATTTTGATGAGGGGCTATACATATCACATATTCCTTTTTGCTTTCTTTTTTTGTTTAATTCATTAAGTACAGCCGCGTCCGCACCCCAGTTTCGAAGCTCATGAATTTTAATCATGATATCAACAACGGGATAAGAACGAGATTTCTAGATAGGTATTTCTCTACTGCTGTATATCACAACACTTTGTAAACAATCTTTCGGGGAAGAGAATGAAATGTTTTGTTTGTTGCGATCGCGGGTGTTGCCCCCGCCGCAGGCACAACAACCACCGATAAATAAGACATCAAAGGCGCTCCCACTACCAACACCAGAGACAACACCAGAGCCACCCTCTGCACCAGATACAAAGACAAAGCTGAAACCGACAGCACCAACATTTATACCAAAAGAACATCCACAATCCACAACCGCAACACTCACCCCCGGCTGAAGAAACAGAACTAACGGTACACACATCCCCGGCTGAAGAAATCATAAAACAAGAATCTTGGAACAGTTACACCCCCTGTAGAAAGATTGTAAGCCAAGGTACACGACTGGAACAAGGCAAATGAAGCAGAACAGTATACGCTCAGAGGCTAGGCATGGGTTAAAGAGCGCGAAGAGGGAGAAAGCGTAATTCTATCGGGAATGCACGACGAGAACTCGGCTACAGGTGCATACCATCAACATATTAAATACAGGAATACTTCCCGGGATGGTTGGTGAGGAACACTACGATGGTATGAAGAAGGGTTACGGAGGGAAATATCTACTCGGCCCAAGGGGGGATATGGGGACAATTAATCCCGTGGTGTATCGGTTCCATAGTATGGACCAGTTTGAAGAGTAGGAATTGTAGTATAGTTGGTGCAGTTTCGACATTTCTACTGTATGTAATGTATCACGTTAGTATAGTAAGTGCCCTACCAAAGTTCGTAGGCAATGCGCGTAGCAACGGCTTAAAACACCACCTGCTAGACAACGATTATGAGCACAACAACCCCAAGGGATCCTTCGAAGAGCTGATGATTTGTAGAGACTCCAGCCATCCTCCCTTGGCTTTTTGGGTATGGGGCGGCAGCATGGGGTTGTGAAAAACCTGTGTCCCGGCGTTGCGGTGTCGCAGCGTTGCTGTTGCCGCGGTGCTGTACAATACAATAAGAACTTTGGAAAATATCATGCAGTTCGATAATGATCTGAACACATCGCAGTTGGTGCGATATAGCACGAAAATCACACCGATATGCATCATTGAGAACTCTACTTATCTTATGCTCCTAGAGCCCCAACTGGACGATAACCCTTTCATTCATGACACCATGCAGTAGTTCATTAACAAGACCGGGGTACTAGTTTAAGTCCGCTGTTTCTATAGTCTGCAAATATTATAGAGAAGTATTGTTGTCACAATGATTAATATCCTAATCAATAAAGCTTGTCAATACTCGCGTTAATTAAGACCTGTCGGGGTGGAGCAAAGTGTCACGGGAAATCGAGTGAGAAGGTGTGATGGATGGAAGGACAGGTAACCGGGTGGTGTGGGGCAGTCCGTGTACAACCACACCAGTATTATACTATTGGGCAGCACACTCGGAAGAGGTGCTGACGGCTGCAGGCTATTCTCCTTTGAGAAGGAGACTAACGCAATGATAGTACAGCTCGATAGCAGGCAATTGTGAGTCAGAGCGGTTACGCGATATAGAAAGGACTAGATAAAAAGCAGCGGAATTCGGTCTACAATATTACTTGTTTAAAAGCTACAGAACTATCGCTTAGTATTACCTTATCTTTGATATCCCTAAAACACAAGAAATGGGTGTTGAATCTTTAGATTTGGTTGCTACCAATCCCAACCACAAGCGGGGAACTTGGTTTATTGAACGGTTCGAGAGCTAATAAAACACATGTATCTGTACTGTGGGTAGTTAGTGGATGACAGGATACTATCAATAGAAGATCGCTACCCAAACCTTTTCACAGTAGATATCTCATCCATCAACAAAGCACTCCTATAGCAAAAGGGAAAGCGAGATCACAGGATGTGCAGGAGCCGGTTGAGGTGGAAGACCTCCTGGACGAAAATATGGAAAGGGCTCAACTTCATGCCTTTTGTTACGGAACAGGACAGGGAAGCAGGCTTGGAATAGTTTCAGGAAGGATTGCTATAACGTATTTTACCGGGTAACCGACCATGATCGGGTAACCGCTCACTTTTGCGCTGAGCTCTTAGAGGTATAAGATACAAATAATAAAAATATAGAACAAGTACTAGCAAAATTCTAACCTTATTTATTACTTTTTATAGGCTATTTCCGCTACTAACAAGACCGATATACTCACTGTAGTTTAATCGCACTGGCCGGTTAGGGAACCCTATAACAGGTATCAAAACACATATTATAGAAGTCACTACTTTTCAAAATACTCTTATACACTCTTCTGTTCATGCACATTATCAATTCATTTATTATATAATTTCTTCCCTCATACAAGTTGATTCGTGCATGGCCAATGTCTTACTTGGGCGGTATCCCGGTACTGGGCGGTTACGCCGTAATATACGTTAGATGTGACTAGCTGAAATTGACACATTGGTGCAAGTAGCTCGATACAGCTAGATGGTCGACAAAAGGTGAAGTATTGTAAAGGGGAAAATACAGAATACTCAAATAGAAAATATTTTTCATATGTATGATGAGGAAGGAATATTCGGCCTCAATCGTAGTCTTAGATTTATGTGCAATGATAGGTAGTAGCCAACTCCGGTTTACTTATAGTTCTCGCTCTCAGCAGTTAATGTACACGCATGCGGCACTAGGACTTAATATATCTATCTATATGTATATCTTTGCGGCCAGCCCAAGCCCTGAGTGGAGGTTAAATGATTACTCAATGTTTCCCATAAATACAGCCACTTAGAAAAAGTGTTCGTGATTTGGTTTTAATGTCAGTGCCCAGTGTGGCGCACCCATAATGTTGGCGCTACCATTACAGCGATTCACAAGCATTTGGCGAATACACCCATTTGACGAACAGGGATTACGTCCAACCGTAATCAGGTTATCTAAGTCAACGTCGCAGTTTGACTGGTTGCTGACTGCTTGCTACATACAAATTCGCCAAATGGGTGTATTCGTCAAATGGCTGTATTCGTCAAATGGCTGTGAATCGCTGTAATGTGAACATTCAAAGCAATGAAGAATATATCATCTAGATCGCGGCTAAGGACAGATAAGAGAAGGTAGGTCATTGATCACATTCTTCATTGATCTCGGTACCGTAGGCAACTTGGAAACCCCTGGGGGCCGGGGGGGGGGGGGGTTGATGGTCCGCCACGATTACGCAGTGAAATGTCTCATTCCGAAATCTGAATCACGAACACTTTTGTAGAGTAGTTGTATGACAGCTCGATATGACACCGCCAATCCGTGACAGGCATGAGGCACCAAAATATGCACGTCCTAATCTTGAATTTCCATCCGAGTCATTTTAATCACTCGTTTTACCACACTCCCAGCGTGAGTAGCCACAAATGCCTGCCCTCTCATCATGTCTAGTTCCACTAACATTATTGTTTTCCAGTTCCTGCCCAATGACCTCTCCCCTACACAACACCGGCTTTGAGACCGGTGCCCTTGGCTCCAGCGGGTCTTGGTCCCTCGTCTCCAGTTCTGGGCTCTCCTCGGCCAACACTGGCTTCTACACCGGCAGCCAGCGCTCTGGCACTCGTGCATTGTTAGTTGTCTTCCTCCCAGTCCAGTATCATCTGCATTGTGCTAACATGCCTGTCTGATAGCCGCGCGCAAGGTGCCTCCAACAACGGGAACGTGGGGATAGCCCAGACAGTGGCTGTTTGTCTAGGAACAAAGTATGCACTGGGCATGTGGGCCTTTACCCCCTCGGGGACAGGTGTAAACTGCATCGTCACGGCTTACGTTAATGACTCCCCGCTGATCACGATGACCCCGATGGCGGGGGCGTGGTCGGGTAACCGGGCGGTGTGGAATGCGGCGGCGGGAGTTAGCACTGCGCTTGTCCGCTTGGGATTCGCATGTGCTAACTCGGGGACTGTATACAGGGTCATGGTGGACGACGTCACATTAACGGCGTTGTAGCCTTGCTGCAGCCTCTTGTAGTGTGAGTATGGCAGTATAGGCTTTGGAACTCTGTTTTTTGGTGTAACTCATTAATTATGGCATGTAGACTGTAGTCTATTGTAAATAGGCTTTGACATTGGTTTGTATAGATATTATTAATTTGGGAAGCGCACATAAACACATAATAATATACATACATAATTGATCGATACCTATTCAAAGAACGTCCCTGGGGATATGGTTCGAGCGTTAGAGGATATCACGGTACAAGCCGGGTTATCGAGCAGTTAAGAGGGTTCATGCGAAACGATTTCACTAGAACGCAAGTCTTTAGCACAAAGCGCACCACGAAAAAGAAACGAGAACAATACAGGCCGAGGTAGGCGGATGTGTCACAATTGGGGAGTCGTAGAATTGCCATACTGATTCTCATTAGTTTATAGGACTTATGTTAAATAATATAAGACCGCATGTGATAGAGTGGCGTACAGAAGATACAGAAGGGGAACAAGTGTAGCTGCAATATCGCCTCATGGGCCCATAAGAGGGGGGCCTTCTGCTGCATCACTACCATGGCCTAATCGGGTTTGCTTCTTTAAGGGTATAAATAGGTATAATACCGTTCCACTGTGTGAATGCTTGGCGCATTTTACATACTAAAATACCCAATTTTAAATTTGAATAACTTCTTAACCAGGACAGATATCAAAATCCGGTGGATGAATCTATTTTTCATCACCAGTCCTTGAAATCTGTCATGGTTGAAAAGCTATTCAAATTTGAAATTGCACCAATCTTTGTCTACATTTATTGGTGTGCGCACCATATATGTTGGTAATTTGTATATATCTCATCTTCCTGCTCCTAGTAAAAAGGGTTACTGGCTGGTCAAAAGTTAGTTAAGTACTAGATTCATAAAATGTCACTCGGTAATAAGATGACGGGTCCAAATGCCACATACGAGTGCTGAGTGACTACAGATATCAGAATCAAAATCACCAAAAATGCCGTTTCTTGGTATTATACCAGAACTGCTGGACTCTATAGATGAACTATTTCCTGGTCTCATCGGTATGCGTGATAACCAAGAAATGGGACGGGAAGAGTTCCTCTGCCGGGTGTTCATTTATTTAAAGGTGACGAATGTGCTTCAGGACGGACTGAGCAGACTCACCGACAAGTCCCGAGAACCGATAAAGAACCCCACTGCCGGAAATCCGATCAAAGAGGTGCCCGAGGTACTTTGGTTGTCTCATAGCTCAGCAGCTCCAAAAGATGCTTCTCCGGTGATCGAATCGAACGTTTCCATTGCCACCCAGAAACAGGGGATATACGAAGAAGGTAGCTTCTGCGAAGGTAACTGATAAATCGCGCCATCAAGTGTCTGTTGCTAATATTAAAACGTCCTCTTAGGTCCTTGTGGACCTTAGTTTCACAAACTGCAGTGTGACCATGACCAATCCTCCAAATTCACCTACTTCCCGATAACTAACTGTTGTTCACCTCGAGAATGGTGTCAAGTTTGCCGCCGAGAGCCAGAAACGGGTTTGCGCAGCCGCATTTAGAGAAACCTGGTCAAAGTTGTACTCCGAGGACTCTGGGATCTTAGTCTCACTGATTGGGATTAGTGTAGCTGTCAGTTCATCAGCCGTGATCCACGAGAACGCCAGCGGTGCATCCCCGAAGGACTTCAGTCAAATAAAGCTT
Source organism: Morchella conica (assembly GCA_008079325.1). Lineage (NCBI taxonomy): Eukaryota > Fungi > Ascomycota > Pezizomycetes > Pezizales > Morchellaceae > Morchella > Morchella conica. Next base: position 379,621 of record VOVZ01000048.1, on the reverse strand, counting down.
GATTCCAAGAGGTATCTGGATCTGAGGGGAAAAAGACGTTAGGCACGTATTGGAAGTGGAGTGACAAACGAGGCATATAGAATCTGATCGATGAACAATGGATAGACCTTGGGCTCTAATGTGATCCCAGCCGAATACATCCCTCTACGCCATTGATGATGTCAACCGCTGGGGCAGGTTAGAAACACATTTGGAGCCGCTGATACCCCGATTTGCCATGGCTCTGGTCTGCACAATATGGCCCCGGATAATGCATTGAGAGAGGCGAGATAAGCGGATGCTCATGCAGCACAATACATAACAAACCCAGACGACGTCAAGGCTGCGGCTGGCGCATTTGGACCTGTTGGTGAGTTGAAGATGAATTCAAACAGAAAAGTGATAGGTGAATTAAGATAGCCTAATGGGAGTGTAGGGATCATTACCAAATTTATATACGGACTTGATAAAATGACCTACCAGTATACCAATCCAGGTGCTCTCGCATTAAGCATCCAACTTGCCATTCCACCTCCGGACGGCGTTGATGTTCCGGAGGGGCTTGAAGGAAGCCTTTTTCTTTTTTTGTTTAACTCATTAATTACACACAGACCGTAGTCTATGGTGATATCACACTGCCCCAGAACTGCCCGTTCACCTCCGCCCCCTTACATAGGTAACCGATCCATTTCAAACACACAACAAGACATCGCAAAACAGTAAAACACTCACAAAGGAAAATCGTCAAATCAATCGATCTGTTCCCCATCCCTGTCCTTGAGTCCGCCCCATCCTTGCGCTGCTTCCCTTTCTTTCTCTTCTTTTTCCTCGTCTCTTTCCCCCTTTCCGTGCCTCCACTTTGCAAATTCTTTTCCATATTTCGAACGCTTTATCAATGCCCGTCTTGGTCCACAAGAGGGCTTGAATCGTCCTGTGGTCTTTTCCTTTGGCTCTCGCCCCAGCTGTTGCCTCGCAGGCCTTTAGGACTTGGGCTACACTCTGTTCACCACCTCCGTATTCACATTCTGCTGTCTCTCTTCTCTTGCACCGGTGGAGGTATTGGTTGACCGCAATGTGACCTGTTCGTAGCCTACTTATGATGGTTCTGTCCTTCCTGTCTGCTGCTCCGAACCTTATCAGGTGGCGTTGGGCAGGTTTGTGTAGCGCGTTGTCGGCGTTCATTCTAGTCTTCCACTCTTCTCCCCAGTCTCTGATGGTGATCTCTCGCGATTCCCTTTCCAGGTAGGCAAAGGATATGAATGCGTCTTTGTCGAGGGCTCTTGAAGGAAGCCTTACGAAAGAGCGTCTTGAGGAGGCAGAGGCCGAGTTTGTCAAGAAAGCAAGTTCTTCCCATTCAGAGTGGTTCTGGTTTCCCTACCGATCTCAGACCTGGCAATTTGCATATTTTGTGAACATTGAACCTAAAATTATCTTGATCGTAACTAAAATGTAGAATACTCCACTGCACTGGCCGAGGTAGGAATCGGGGCGAGCAAGGAATATTCCTGTGACGTCAGTAGGAGACAGGAATCCTCCTCGCTCGTCGGACTGGTGGGGAATTCCTAAAATTCCTCAATAGGCAGACAATAAAGGAATATCCAGTGCAAAAATCAGCGGGTGGGCAATTGACGAATCCTCAATCTCACGTGTCGGTGTATATTGTCATATTTTGTGACTCGCTGCTGGTGAGAAAAATTCGTTCTAGCGAAGGTCGAAAACGATTGCCACCTGTTTTGAGTAGGTGTTCGTGCCAGGCCTGGCATGGCTGGTAAGAAAACGGTGTGGATACTATAATCAGGGAGGATGACATAGCGCAAATGGTACAGCCACTCTGCAACATTGCTCGTCATTCAGATTTCGGAGTGAAACGTAATCGTGGCAGTCCATCAAAAAACCCCAAGGGAAGACTTTACCTGTGACCAATGGCACCCGAAATCAATGGGGGATAAGATCAATGATCATCTGCGTTTATCTATAGTTACGAACTGTGTTATATATTTTTCACTATTTTGAATCTCAACATTAAAGGTAACATCGACATTTCGGGTGCACCGCACTACGCACTGACATTAAAACCAATCACGAATACCTTTACTGACTAGCTGTATATCTAAACGCCTTTATAGATTCAACCAGTCTGCTGTAAGTATGTGTCTGGTAGTCGAACATGAGAAAGGAATATTTTCACTTTGATTTCTGAACTATGTGGGGCGGTGAATGGGGTTTTCTTCCTTGTCTGACAGCTCAGGAACGCACTAAAACAGAAATAATGTTGGCGACTCAGGAGGATTCCTGTCTCGCACGGACGAGATAGGAATATTCCGCACTCGTTAAAGTACCTGTCTCGCCTAGTGCACCACCATAATTTTTAACAGGTTCCGGAATATCTATAACAGTCAAGGCCATCTCTTCATGATGCTCCGCATACACCTCTTTCATCATACATACCAATCTGGAGTTCAGCTCCGGAAGGTGCTTCACATGGTGAAGATTGAGCCCACTCTGATGAGTTTCCCTGCAAAACTTCACACTCTCGATACTGCAGCTCCTGGGGTGAGTCTGGGGTTACTAGAGTGGGTGGAGAAGGCTGGCCAGCTGCTGGGGCGGTTGCAGGAGCTTGCGGTGCTACTTTGGCGGGGTCATGCGCTTGCAGAAATGATAGAGTTAGTGCACAGGTTCAGAGACGAGTCCGGCAGCCTGTATAGCTGCTGAGATCTGTGTACAGCTTCTAGGTCGATTCCATAGCTACTGGAGCAAGTGCAGCTGTTGTGGAGCGAGTTCAGGGGCTTGCACAGTTGCTGGAGCGAGTGTGTAGCTTCCTGGATGAGTGTAGGAGCTTGGTATGCTACTAGGGTGAGTTTAGAAATCCTAGTGCGGGCCTAGCAGCTTGCGCTGCACCTGTTGCGAGTTTAAGGTTTCTGTGGAGGGAGCAGAAGCTCACATTGTTCTAGGGTGTCCAGAAATCCGGGGTCGGGTACAGCAATTACTCTCAATGATATATTGTAAACCCTTTTCATTCCACCTGTAGGTGCGTCACTACCCGTCCAGAAACGTTGCCAGATAGGCCTCCCACCCTGCTGTCATTATGAATGGGTAATGCCATTGGATGATGTCTGGTGAGTCGGTCGTCCTATATATTGATATTCCACTGGTCAAGTGAGGAGGCCAGACGAGATGGGAATCTGAGGAGGTTATTCCCCCATCGTCAGGTACTCCAGTAATTAACTATGGCAATGAAAAGTAATAGTTCTGTAGCTTTTAAACTGAGATAATATTGTAGACCAGATTCCCCTCACTGATGGTAAGAAAGACTCGATGAACTAGCGGGAATCCGCCCCTCTATTGATACATTTAGGAACCCGTATCAGGGCCCACTAGTTCTATCTAATCCTATTCCGACACGCAATCCCTTTGACTCAAAATTGCCGGCTATCAAGCTGTACCATACTACCAGCAGTGGCCATCTCGCGACCGCGAGGGTGCCGGGTGGGTTTAGTAGCGGGTGGCTGCCAGTGGTTGGGTCTGATAGCGGGTGGGTGCCAGTGGGTGGGTTTGATAGCGGGTGATCCGCTGCAAAAATATATTTGGCAGTTGCAACAACAAAACAAAATAAAATTGCCAATTGCAAAAGCCTAGAAAATAGAGATAAATAGAGCCATAATTTCCGCATTTTTTGACCGATCCAGATATTCAACCACACCCACACATTCACCATTCATCCTCCCGGGTTCTTTTCAATCATGTCCTCTCCCACTCCTATTTCTGCTGCTGCTCCTCCCTATGTTGCCCAGAAAAGACACCCCATCATGCCTTCTGTCGAGACTCAGGCAGCCGAGATTACCAAGAGTACTGAGCGCTAACCCTCCCAGGAGAGTCTCTCTCTCAGTCTGAAGTGGACATTGCCCATAAGCTCAATAAGGGCAACTAGCCTGCTCAGACTTCCAAGCTGAAATCCGCCCAATCCAGCATGATGCAGCTGCAAAGGCACTATTACAGGGGGTACTCACTACGGCGGAATGTTAGCAGCTTAGCAAAGAAGAACCATGGACTTATGAGTCAGGTCCATGAGTTTGTGTCCAGGCTACAACAGTGCCCTCCACCGAGGATACCAGATGAATGTAGAGCAACAATACAGGACGAAGAGGTACAAGAATACCCCTCCCCCAAGACCGTGGATAACACCAAGATGGAAGACACTGGTGAACCCCAACCCCAAATAAGCGAGGATAACAGTTACTACAGATTGTTCCGACCTAAGTCAACAAAACCAACACCACAGCCAAGCCTAGAATACGACATACTCCTAGACGCAGTAGAATAAACATCAATACCCACGCCCACACCCCCGGCAATACGATTGCAGACACCATTTCGAACACCATCACCTTCACCTTCACCAATACCACCGACACCTACAATATCAGAAGCACCGGAAACACCTACCACGATTGAGATAGAAGTGGCAGAAGAGGAGAACAACCCCCGAATGGAACAAACACCCCCATCGGACACTCCCACACTGGCAGATACCCATCCTGACGAGGAGCTCCATTGTATGTTTTGGTCAAGGATTGGTCCTTTTACAAAAGCCAAATCAATGATTGTGGGGCGGTTGTTATTGCTGAGGAAGTGTGTATGTTCTCCGGGTTCGTTGATTAGGTGGAGCCTTTGCCTCTCTAACCACCCTTTGACTCTTGTTGTGGTTGTTCGGTCTGCTCTTATCATGTTTTTATATCGATGGAGGAGTGTTCCGTACCATAATGTTTGATGGCAATGTGAAAATCCTCCATCGTCAGGCAGTTTTTTATGGTGGTTATGATTCTTGCCATGTTGGCAAATGGCTGGCTTCGTCATGGTAAATATATGTTGAGAATTTGTGTTCTGTCTTCCTGAATTTTGACTATGACTGAAACAATGAAATTATCGTGTGCAAAGTGGTGTTTAGGCTTTAGGTTGTGGTGTTTGCTTATGTAGACTGTTCATTTTGGGTTATTGTTTGCTGGTGTGAAAAGGTAAAAGAGTGTTGATTCCGGGGGATACCCGGATGTATTATAACTCGTTCAACTGATTCCCGGAATATTGAAGTGATTTAAGGACAGAGGGCACCGGAACCCATTTTCTGCTTCCTGTCTGGGGACACCAAGACAATTCACTCTTCTGTCACAATCAACTCTCCTGAAATGTTTATTAGCTATCCGATATCATCAATCTATGATTTTGCCTCGTTCCAAACAATAATTAGGAGCGGTATAGTGATAATCCAATGGCACCGGAAGCACATTTTGATTCCGGAGACCACGGCCTCGCTTTCCGCCCTCTTTGCGTCTTGGAATTACATCTCCATACAAGAATTTCACAAGTCGCACCAGCTCCAAACTTTGGCAGAAACATTTGAAAGCCAGGTTTTGCGTCGAAAGGGTGCTGAAAACACATTGGGGCAATATATGCTACAGACACAATTATGATGTATAATCAGCATTACAGCTTTTTTGTGTCAATTACACAAATCTTTTTGTACAATGCGTGAGGTGTTTGTAGGGGTGCTGGCATAGGGGCTGCCGGTGCTGCTAGGTAAGGCTTGCGTGGGTGGCGAATTTGCATGGGTTGCGCGTGAAAACGTATAACGTATTTCACCGGGAAAGCGATCATACCGGGAAAGCAACCGAACCTCATAAAAAGAGGTTGTGGGCATCAAATCACAATATATGAACGGGGGCCCATATAAGAGGGTTCAGTATGTCTTTTCCAGATCCTAGAGTTATATAATGACATAAACCAAAATGTGGGAAGTCGAGAGAGCTTACAGTCCCTAATACAGTCAACGACTTCTCTGAAGCAATACTCTCGCTAGATAGAGATGGCCCATTTCAAAATTAGCTAGGCGATATCTAAATAACACTTATTGCTACTTGCTTCTGTAATTGTATATCAATCCAACTTACTTCGGCAATTTTAGATCATCTCATTGTCGCCCCTGGCTGCTGTTCCGGTGATGATCGCTTTCCCGGTGAAATACGCTATACTCGTGCGTTCATTAAATGGTCCAAAAAGCTGGAGGGCAACCATTGCGCCCCCCCCAAAACGTTTGATATTGCACGCAACCAACCAACACCGAGACCGTTACCAACCGTAAGAAATCGCTAGAAAGAAATTAAAGTGAGAGGTTAAGCCCCGTACTCGTGGGCAGGTTAGGCGGTCAAGAGATGGACATCAACATACAGATCTCCGCAAGAGAAATGCTGTTGTCACACTGAAGATAGGAAGAGATCAATATGATAATATCGCAAAGATAATCGGAGTACCAATTCAAACTGCCAATGAAATCTATGAACATGTGATCCAAAATGAGCAGGAGAACAAAGAAAACCAAGATCCAACATCTGAACAAAACTTAAAGCCTGTTACAAATCACGGTTGCCCTCAAAGTTTCAATGCAGAACAACGACAAACCATTATTCAACTCGCCACACGGGATATTTCACACCGGCGGAAACCATTCAGACATCTGGTTCGCGAATGCCAAGATTTCTACTTCCTGGTTTATCAAGATATTGGCAGAGGCAGGTGATTGTCAACATATACGATGTTGGAAGCCAATCCAAAGTGACAAAAATATCGAAGCACAATACAATTTTCTGTCAATTTCGCAAATCAGCCTATTGTAGGATTTTGAGATGGGTGGATACGAACGAATGAGATGTACCTGATACTAAGGGCACATTATGGCCCTGAACATGTTATCCGAAATGACGATGAGAATGAGATTATGAATGCGTTGACAGGGAAAGGCGTGGACAGGTCCGAATCATGTTTTAGGGAGCGATTATATATAATATAGGATGCAAGGACTGTCCATATTATATATTTGAAAATAAACTAAGGCAGAAAAGGAGGTGGCAGCTACTGTCTTGTTATCTCAGAACGGAAAGGTTGAGGAGGCATCAAGTCAATTTAGAATGGTGGAGGTAGAAAAATGGAAAAATGTGCCTAAAGGTCAACACTCCCGAGGCCGTCCCCCAAACCCAGAAACCATAAAAAGGAGAAACTCACTAGGGCAAAGAATTTAAAGGGAGGTATTGATTGGTTCCGCTATACAGAAAAAATCATCAAACCAATTCTTCATCCTTTCTATATAAAAATGAAGGAGGCAAAATTGTATTAATGGAGGATGGAGCCGGTGCCCATAGTCACCAACATGTTCACGAGTATAATAAGAAAATGGGTATTAACAAAATAGACTGGCCTGCTTGTAAGTCCTCACTGACATTCTTGATATCAAATCCAAAAATCCCGGCACTAACATTGAATGGCCTCACCTGACTTCAACCCTATTGAGATTGTTTGGAATATAATTAGAAAGAAGATATCTGATCGAAGACCTTTTCCCTCTACCAAAGAGGCGACAAAGAGAGCCTGGATAGAGGAATGGAATGCGATATCTATGGAGAAGACAAACCATCTCACTGAGGAGATCAATGGCAAATTAAGAGAATGTGAGAGGCAGAAAAGGAAAAATTTATTCCCAGGTTAAAACTATGATATTTACTATTCATTTACGTATTTTATTATTCAAATTTTTGTTGTGGTAATTTTAGCTGTCTTCGTGGTCCGTTGTCTTCGTAGTCCGTTGTCAATAATGATTTTGGCGGGCGCGATGGTTGCCCTCCAACTTTTCCGACCATTTAATGAACGCGCGAGTACAGCGGTGTGTAATAAATCATCTGACAGAACGCCAGCAAAATCGTGGCTACGTCATCCAATGACTTATTACCCACCGCTGTACCGTCCGTACGCTACTCATCCATACAGGTACCGACTTTCTATTAACGACTCACTGTCGTACACGGAGTAGTGACAGACACTGGTGGGGGGCCTTCCGATTTTTCAGGGAAGGTTAGGCCTGGCCGTCTCTCCTTTTAACAACCCGTGAATAGATGAGCGAGAAGTGGGCACGCTGGTTTGTCATTAGGCCTGGATAGAGAGAGCTGCAGGGTAAAGTGTGGTATTAGAGACAGCCTGGAACCGCTGTAAAATCCCACTCATTAGTTAGGTATCTACTCCTCAATTCTTGATGTTTTTGAACGTAAATGATATTGCATACCAGACACAGATGCGCCAAGCTCATGGTTTTGGGTGCGGTCCAGTTCAGAAACGCCATTCCCTGGGTCTGCATATGGTGGACTGGCGAGACATGCATATTTCCCCCTTCCTGATTTGGGTGTGGCAGAGTGACTTCGCCATTCATTTACACTTAGCCACCGCGTGTAGTTCCCAGTGAGGAGGTCGGGGAATTTCCATGTCTCACCAGCGCAAGGGATAAAATCTAAGTATCGCCTGGTCGGCCGTAACCTGCTCATAGTCTGGTGCTCTGCATATCATACACATCTGGTACTTGGCTTTCCATATAAGGTACTGATCGAACTGAAGTCAAAACAAAAAGTACCTACAAACAGTAACCTTGGCTCTACCACGGCGGGAAATGCATCAATTGATGCATTGCCCACGTACGCGAGTCAAGTAAATGCATCAATTGACGCATAAGCTGTCGTGAGTTGTGTAAAGTCGTAAGGTCGATGCATTATTGACTTTTCCCTACACGCAATCTTTATACTTCAATTCGTTATGTCTCAATTTACTATTGAATTATATCCACTGATGGCTTATATGGTAAAATGCGGGACTCTCAAGCTTAATGCCCAAGGTTCGATCCCGACAGTGTAATTTTTTTAAATTCTATCTCTGACTCTCAAGTAATGTCAGCAGTAAAATCGTAAAGTGGGACTGGGGATGCATTCGCCAATGCATTATACCGATGCATTATACGGGGGCATGATGAGGCTGCATTATCACTACACATTTCCCCACGTACTAGAGTGGGGGCTAAGTTGCCAAGGTTGCAGAGCATCAGATTTTGAGCAGGTCTCGGCCGATCAGGCGATACAGGCCCAGTTTAGTAGCGGCCGGCAAGCCTCAATTGTCCAGCTGCAGCGGCAGTGTGGTGCTAAATTCTTACCCCCACACAATTGCCTACTTGTCTATTTATAGCGTTTCCGAACACGACTGCTATTGCATACCACACAAAAAAGCGCCAAGTCCACCCTTTTGTATGGTGCGCACCATCTTAAAGGTGACAGATTGCGAGGAAATTTCAAAAGCCTGAGGCTTTTCAACGGAAGATGTTGGAATTAATGTAGAAAAATAGAACTCTAGTGCAAGAGCTAAATATTAGTTCTATTTTTCTCAATTTTTCATATCTATCTTGGATCAAAAGCCTTAGCAATTTGAAAATGGGATTTTTGTATGTAAAATGCGCCAAGCATTCACAGAGTGAGACAGGTTTGGCAGGATGTGCACAACAACACCCCAAATATTGTAGATAATAAATCGTGATTTTGGAGAAGGATACTTGACTAGCCTATGAATATATAGAAAAAATTGGTTTTAATTTTTCTATATATTCCTAGGCTAGTCAAATATTCTCCCCTAGAATAACGATTTATTATCTACCATTGGCTGGCGCATTTGGGGTGTACCTCCTGCCAAGCCTGTCTCACCCGCCAAACCTGAATTGTCACCTTTAAGATCATATGTCATGAAATATTGGTCCTGTTCGAAAACGTCATGATAAATTGGCTAGCCAATTTATCGAGTAGTCGCGGTAGTATCTGCTCTCGAGCCAGTTTGCGAAGTTCGATCGCGCTTGCGGCGCCGCCCATCAATAAAATGTATGTGATCGATCAGCCTGGAGCGAAAATGCTGACCACCACCCCCCATTTAAAAAAAGAAAAAACAAAAAAGAAAAACTCGACGTAGGCCCCGCCATCTTTCTTATCGGTTATTGCGGGGTTAACATCAACAGCTTAAATTTTTTCGCCGGTCTAGGACGCCAATTAGAAGCTGAACTCGACGACACCCTCCGAGAGGATCAAAGCACACAAGGTTGATACAAGAAGGCCCAGCGATATAAAGTTTAGGCCACACCCACCGTCTTGGAGATCAAACTCGACACGCAAAACATCAAAACACATACTACTGCAACCAGCGAATACAGCCCAAGAGATGGAAGGTGAGTGAATCCACAGCTCTCTTTAGGGTTTATTAACGGAAACAGCGAACGATCGCGAAAAAACATTGACATGGTTATCATGTTCATCCTTTGAAACCGAGTTACGAGAGTTCGTTAAAGACTGGCTCCCTGGGACATGCAAATGGATGAACTCGCATCACGAATACATGAGGTGGGAGGATGCAAGTGCGGACGCCCCTCAAGCCCTGTGGATATTTGGGAGCCCTGGCTGTGGAAAAACATTTCTCTCACATGTAAATCCCCGCATCCCTTACGAACCAGAAGATTCTAGTGATAAAACAGTTTATTAATCAGATGATTCTAATGGTAAAATAGTTTATTAGGCAGAGGCTGTCGCGAGAAGGTGTTGTTATATACTTCTACTTTAACTCAAAACAAGGGGACAGCGGAAAACAGTCGGCCAATGTGTTCTACCGAACTATTATATATCAACTTCTCAAGGCGCTTGAAGGCACAGCTATATCTGCCGACTGCTACTCGATTGCACATGAGTTGAGGAGGTAAGCCACTTTGAACCCTCTCGACAAAAGCACGTGAGCTCATAACACCTTCGCTTAGTGGTACCGGAGCCAATAATTCGATCACAAACGAAAATCTTGTCAACACTCTAAAGGATATCGTGATGAGAATCGGTACAAGGGTAACTATCGTAATTGACGCTCTAGACGAGTGCAAGGAGGACGACCAGCATTTGGTGGAGAGAAGCGTTTCATTGTGCGACGATGTCCAATCCCTCAAGATCGTCATTACGAGTAGACCGGAACTGAACATACTTGATCGTTGCAAGAAAATGTCGTCTAAAATTAATACCCAGCTCAGCTTTTCAAAAACGGAGTCGAGTCAAGATATTAATCTCTATATCGAGCAACGTCTCCAAAATTCCAAAACATTGAGTGACGAGATGTTCCCGGCAATGACGCAAGAAATAAGGTGGAAGCTCCGCACGAATGCTGGTGTGAGTAAACCCATATCCGCCCACGGGACCTTTGGAGTCTCGCCTCTATACGGCAGTATTAACATATAAGATGGATTACAGGGCATGTTTCTCTACGTAAAGCTCATGCTCGATATGCTAGAGCGGCAAGCCACAGAACAAGGCATACGGAATGGATTGGAAAGTCTGCCAGAGGCTCTAGCTGGCACCTACCATACTATCATCCAGAAGATAGAGCAGAATGCCTCGGAAGACTTTGGCGAGACGGCAAAGCGTATTCTTCTTTGGGTGGCTGCTGCACAGCGACCACTGACTCTCGAAGGGCTTATGATTGCGCTTAGGGCTGAGAACCTGAAAACCAAGGAGAACACAACAATCAGTGATCTAGGCCCCTTCATACCAAACTACCGCGAGCGACTTTGGCAGATTTGTTTCCCACTTCTAGAGGTCCTCGAAGATAATACAGTACAGGTGATTCATGTATCGTTGAGGCAATACCTACTCTGTGGAAAAATCATCGGGCACGGGCCCGTGGCTGCTACACGCGAACCTTATCATTACTTCCGGTTTGTCACCCCCACGGAGCATGTCCAGCTGGCTCACACATGTGTTGCTTATCTACACGCCCACAAAATGAGGCCAGTTGGCTCTCCCCGCGCCGGGAGTGATGGGAATGCGAAGAATACCGAGGTTGGATTAACTGATCTCCCCCATCGCACCCAGTCACATGAGCTAACTAGTGAGGAAGGACATGAGAAAGGACTTCTTTGCGTACGCAACTCTTGAATGGACCAGACATTACCAAGCGTCGGGGGACAGGGTCAACCTCCAGGAGCTGAATGACAGACTCTTGAAGTATTTTGGAGTGCATGATCAGTTCAAAGGTTGGGTTGAACACCGCGCGGCCTTTGATGAAAGGTTTGCCAACTACTTTGGCCTAGAAATTGGCAGTGGGGGGCTTATAACGGGTAATGAAACACTCTGTCCATTGCCAGTATAGACTCATTCCTTATTCTAACATGGAAATACATCTTCTTAGGCAATCTCCCACGGTTAATCCACATCTGTGCATATTTTGGATTAGCTGTATTGTCCAGAGAATTGCTCGATAAAAACTGGGGTGATATTAATCTCAAGGACTCTACCGGTAGGACTCCGCTCCACATTGCCGCGGAGAAAAACTGGGCGGTCCTAGTCGATGATTACATCGATAGGGCACAGAAGCTACAGAGCAGCGGCTCGGGAGATATGCATAAATATAAGAATTCCAAGGACAACACCGGGAAGACTGCCCTTCACCGTGCTGCTGCCAAGGGGAACCGTCTCCCCGTGCTTAGCCTACTCAAAGCTGGTTTCAGTAACAACACCCCCGACGATCTTGGCCAAACCCCTCTCTTTTTAGGCGCGCTATCCGGAGATTTTGTTCTCGAATTATGCGATGCAGGTGGGTTACTGGATTCTGCGAGTAAATCCGGTCTTACTCCGCTTGATTGTCTCATAATGCATGGGCATGAGGAGGCACTTAAAGCCTTGCTTTTGCCGGGAAGAGTGTGGGGAGCCCTGCCCAAATCCGCAAGCTTGTCCTTTATCACTGCGGCACGTAAGGGGTTCAGAGGTGTGGTTGATATATTACTACACGCAAGGATCAACGTCAATGCCAGAGATGATCTTCACCAAACCGCCCTTCATAGAGCAGCAACATGGGGGCACACCGAGGTAGTCAAATTACTTCTTGGGCAAGAGTGGAGGGCGGATGTGAATGCAGAAGACCAATCCTATAGGACCCCGCTCTATTTTGCCGCGGCAGGAGGGCATATAGCTACTGTGAAGTGTCTCATACAGGCTGGAGCCGAGGTCAATATCGGCGATACACATGGTCAAACAGTGCTCTTTCAACCGGCCAGGAGAGGGCACACGGCAGTTGTAGAGGAGCTACTAGGCGCCGGGGTTCCAGCTGGACATGTGGATTATCGGGAACGTTCAGCCCTCCATTGGGCTTCTCGAAGTGGCTGTAAGGAGGTGGTAGAGTTACTGCTAAATGCCGGAGCGGATCCGAATGGAGAGGAATGGAAGAAGGAAACACCACTGCATTGGGCTGCACAGAACGGGCTAGATATGATGATTGAACAGCTCATAAACGCCGGGGCCGATCCTGAAGCAAGAGATGAACAAGGACGAACACCACTTCATCACGGTGCATGGCGGGGGATGCAAGCTTCCTTGTATCCTCTTCTGAAATACACACCGGACGTTGTCGACCATAATGGGCGTACACCTCTGTACTGGGGAGTGGTATCTGGGGATTTAGGTGTCGTGCAGACTCTGCTTGATGCCAAAGCAAACATCACGGGTGGGGATACGCAAAAAGTAACACCTCTCCATATCGCCGCTGAATACGGGCATGACAACATTTTAAAACGGCTTCTTGATACCGGACCCAACCTGGAAGTGAGAGACTACAAAAATAGAACTCCACTACACTTTGCAGCTCAAGAAGGAAAGGATAACGCGATCCGGCTCCTACTTGATGCCGGCGCATCTCCCATAGCAATGGACTTCAAAAGGCGGACACCGACATTGAAAAAAACCAAGAAAAAGGATGAATCAGATCGAATCGCTTCGGTATTAAATGAGGCAATGGAAGATGCGGAACGGGAATATCTTTCGCAGCTCCCAGGTTTACATCAGGCTGCGAGGATGGGGGACAACTCCGCTGTCCGGAATCTCATCGCCGCAGGAACAAGTATCAATGAAACGGATGCTCGTGGGCGGTTGGCTTTGCACTGGGCGGCTCTCGGAGGCCATGAGGCAATATTCTTATGCCTCGTCTCCGGTGCCAATATTCAATTTTCCGATGACTCCGGGCAATCAGCGCTCCATCTAGCTGTCGAAAATAAACACCCTGAAATAGTAAAACAGTGCCTACTAGCTGGGGCAGATGTCATGATAAAGGATACCTGTGGGCGAATTCCATTGCACTTGGCTGTGGAGAAAGAGCATGAGGGAATTATAACACAGCTACTCGAACTCCCAGGCTCCCCAGAGTGTGTAAACGTTGCAGACAACTGGTCTCGAACACCACTCCACTTCGTGGCGGAGAGTGGATCAGCTCACGTTCTCGCAAAACTCCTGGCGTGCGGGGCCTCTACCATAAATAGCGGCGATTATAAGGGCCAAACGCCTCTTCACCGAGCAGCTCGCAAGGGACACCGCGACCTCTTTTGGGGACTAGAGGGGGCGAAGCGTCATGTAACCGATAGCAACAAGCGGACAGTTTTGCATCTCGCAGCGAAACATGGGCACACTAATATGGTCCAGAAGTTCAGAGACGAAGAGGATATTAAAGATTATGTGGATAAAGATAACAGAACAGCGCTCCATCTGGCGGCGGAAAAGGGGTACTCTGCTGTAGTCGAGCGCCTCCTATCAGCACGTATATACATAAATGCAACTGATAAAGATAACAGAACAGCACTTCATCTCGCGGCGGAAAATGGTCTCAAGCCCACCCCGGAAGTCGACGCCAAAGTCCGTAGTTACATTCCGCCACTCCACCGCATGGCCGAGAAGGGACCGGCAAGTATGGTAAAACGTCTTTTGGGTGCTGGAGCGACCGCGTGGGCTCAGGATAAACTTCAAAGAACCCCCCTTCACCTTGCTGCCCAGAGCGGTCACAAAGAAATAGTCGATGCCTTAGTAGATGCCAAGGCAATGGTTGATGCCAGAGACTATTGGGGGAAAACACCGCTGCACTGGGCCTCAGGAAATGGGAACCCTACAATCGTCCAGAGACTGCTCAGTGCAGGTGCCAATGCTCGTGTCGCCGGTGATGCACATGATACGCCTCTGCATTCAGCGGCCGAAAGTAGCCATGAGGAGATAGTCAGATTACTGATAGATACTGGAGCTGACCCTAACGCTACACTCTCTCAAACGCGGGAAACGCCTCTTCACATCGCGGCCAAGAATGGTAACGTTGTAGCGATGAGGTACTTACTCGATTCTTATCCCGATGTCAGAGCCCTGGACGCTTCTGAGGAAACACCGCTGCACCATGCAGCCCGTGAGGGTCATGTCAATGCTGCGAAACTGTTGGTAGAGTACGGTGCGGATACGGAGGCGCGGAATGCCGAAGGAAAAACACCAGCGGATATTGCAAAACTATCACAGCAAACCGAAATCATGGAACTCTTTGTCCGGTTAGATTGACAATGGACTACTACCGATGGGAAGGGCCGGATATAGCGAAATTTGTGGTATACTGGAGAGAGTGTGGGAAACGTTGAGGGGTTGATCTGTCTCTTTTCATATTTCTTTTGTAGCTTCCGCGGGTATATTCCTTTTGATTGTTTGACATTGGCAGTGTTTTAAATGGGACGAACTAGTTGTTATTTCTCTGAAAACTGTACCAACATTAGGAAATCAGAACAAAACCAACAATTGAACTGTCACTACTGGTGGGACTAAGCATCAAAAAGCCACTGACTTAATGAGACTAATCAGTAGTGCTCGGCACCTCTACTCTCATAATGATAATCATAATCAGCCTGAATCAGGGTCTCGGACCAATATTTGGGCCATTTTGTCAGTCCCGATAACCTCCCGAGTGTTAATGGGACAAACAAGTTTCGATTCACGGTACCACTGATTTAACCGGCTTCATAATCTGGCCATCACGTACCAACTGTCTCGTTAAATGAACAGGGCGGACCAATGGACAAGATGACAATAAGAGGATGGTTTTGGGCCCAGGATAGGATATTGATGGGGAGAAAGGAAGTACATGGGCTATACGGGAGAGAAGACGGAGAAAGGGTAGAGTTTATTAAGGCGGTCAAGAGAGGAAACACATACAGGATTGACGCGGAGAAGCTGAAGCCGGAAGATAGGGACGAGATAGAAAGGTACAGCGGAAAGTACCTGATCGAGTACCCAAACGAACAAGGGGGAAGAGACAGAACACAAATTGTATATAAAAAAAAGGGTAGAGGACAGCCTGGTTACGTTTTTATTTCTTTTCTTTTTAGTTAGGTAGCGGCGGCGGAGGAGTGTGAGCTTGCTGAATGCGCTTCATTGGGTGTGGCCAGGAGTGAGCAGGGTAGTTCTGGGGTCGTGGTATTGCCATAGACTACGGTCTGCATGCAATTAATGAGTTAAACAAAAAAAAAAAAAAGACCTGTCTCGTTAACATTATGTTTGAAACGGTTTGTACTATTAAACCACTAAACCATTGCAAACACTGGACGCTGGACATGAAGGGGGCCTGTGACTGAGAGATGATACGTGATCGAAGGTGCCTTTTCTCTGATATGTAGCGTACTGGAGTTGAAGGAAACGATATTCATCAACACATTGTAATTCTTGATTTTGTGATGACATGCGCGATTAACAGGCGTACATATAGGTAAGCTACCCGTAAATGAACATCACCCACCCCACTGTCACTCACAGATCGACTCTCGGCCTGCGGTGTCCGGATATCCTCACTGATCCCCGACAATGGGTGGCGTCTTCGCGATAGTTGACATTATCAAAATTTCATTACTTGCCCTACAGAAGTTCAAGTTGTTCTGAGGCACAAACCTGTCGCTCCCCATACAATGATATTGCACTGGCCGATATAGGAACTCCGAGTACCGAGCAATCTCGGCCGGTTGCTCCTGTGCCGTTTGGGGTTCCAGGAATTAACCTACGTTCCTCGTTCGTCAGACAAGTGAGGACTAATTCTCTTGAACATTAGTATTCAGGGGGGATTGAGGAATCTGTTACGGGGAGTCGAGTGAGTGATGCCAGGAAGGACGGGCAACCGGAGGCAAGTATAGAAAGGTATAGAGGTGGTGTAGGGCAGTCCGTGTACGACCACACCCGTATTATACTATCGGGTGCCACGCTCAGAAAGCGGTGCTTACGGCTGCGGGCTGTTCTAGCTTGAAAAGCAGGTCGACACAATAGTATGGTATAGCCTGATAGCTGGCAAGTGTGAGCCAAAGGGATTACACGTCGGGAAAGGATCAGACAGAAAGCGGGCCCTGATACGGGTTCCTCAAATGTATAAATAGCGGAGCGGATTCCCGCGAGCTGAGGGGGGATTTCTCCTCATCAGCGAGCGGAATCCGGGCTACAATCTTACTTCAGTTTAAACGCTACAAAACAATTGCTTAGCATTGCAATATCTTTGATATCCCGTAGCGCGGAGCGTTAGCACTTGTAAAAAAGGGTTCAGACGGTGCTGAGAAGCTGAGGGAACTGATACTGCAATGAGATAAGGGACTGCAGATCGCTCGAACAGAAAAAGGCAAGGAGACCATAGTAATTCTCAATTCCGGAAATTTGTTGACAAGAGGTCAATCCAAGCGGCCACTAATGAAAGAAAAGAGCTGAGAAAAACTAGCGTAGTTACTACTGAGGAGCTTGTGAGCTTCAAAGTGGATGGAGAGAGTGCTGGTAATTTAAAGACAGCAAGGTCACTAGCTAGGGAAATCAAAATAAATATCAGGAGGGGTTCCGGAAGAACAGCAGGGCAAGGGCAAATGGGTTCGGATATGCGATCAGATTACTCTATATACTATCGAGCAGACATCTCACGAGCAGCCAGCTGTGAGGGGAGGTGTAGCAGGTCGTGAAGAACATTGGGTTATTATTGATGACATTCAGATTTAGCTGCTAAAATCGGCACTGGAAGGTCAAACAGGGTCAGGACCGGTTTCATCAGCATATAGAAATATATTTGTATCAATGAGTTTGTAAATCTAAACTATACATGGGATTTGGAGTTGCCAATTGATATTCTTCGGGATCTTCGGTGAGGAAGGATAAATTCGCACCGCTTGCAGGCTGTGACCCGGTCACGGGCGGCTTGCCGGTAAACGATGGTATATCCATTGATGCATAGCCTGCCGTGGTAGATATTGAGGAAATAGTTTATCAAAGAAACCTTCCGCCTGTTGGATGTACGTTCTAAATGTTGGGCATACCTGCGCGTGGCTGTTGGTGAATTGACACCATGCGGTACGAACCTTAAGGTTAGCAGCTCACCGTAGATACCGGCAGCGCCTATATCATAAGGTCGTGACAAAGAGAGGTCTTGACTATACCTCTACTTCTACACGCGGGGGGACGCGGACAGACAGCCGGAAGCTGGCTGTTCTCACGCGTTTCATCTTACAGCTTAGCCTCCTGCTAGACCCCGTCATAGCGTATGAAAATACACCTTTCTAGCCCCATGAAAGGCCAGGGTCGAGTATACCAGCTTGGTTTCCTCCACTATAGTGAACGGCGATTTCCGCAGTGCAAACCATGCAGATCTGTGGTACTTGATGGTGCAGTTTTACCCTCCCCCCCCCACAGCTAAATGATAGCGGTTTCATGGCACAGTCCTGCGCAGAATGTAACTCGGCACGCCCTATTGTATTTACTGAATAGGACTGGGATGCATTTCAAGATACATTTGTGACGCATTACTGCCGTGGTAGAGCCCGCCACTAACGATATCAACCATTACCAATCCTGCTCCAGGCGGACCTAAGCAGGCCATCCCACAGCCCCCCCACCACAGCGCTCTCCAAATAGCCTTACAGTCAGGCCACCAGCAGCACTGTCAAGGCACCGCCGCACAGCGCCTGCACCACCGGGCACACTTCCGCAGTGACCGCCCGTGTCAGCGGTACCTAAAACACCGGCTTACCCGTAAGCGCGCCTTCTTACCCACGCCAGACGAAGCGCCAGATTGGCAGCTAACCGTCCCGAGCCTCGCTCGGGACCAAGACAAGACCGAGAGTAAAGGTAGCGCTACTGCTGCCCAGCGCGGCGGCGCTGCTGTACTCGATACCTGCGGGCGCCGGCTGTGCCACACGCACTGAGGACGGGACTGTTTCGGTGCTCGATCCCATACCTGCGGCGGCGGCGGCGCCAGTCTGGTGCTGCGCCGGGGTGCTGCGTTGGTGGCGGGAGTCACAGTGTGTCACTCGCGCGCGGCGGCAGAGTCGGTGCGGTGAGCTGTTTATTTTTTGTTTTTTGTTTAACTCTGCCTGCGATCGCTGATGACGCTCTGCCGCGGGAGATGAGTTGGTGCATGCGGAGGAGCCGCCGGTGTTGTGCCGGTTGTGCATGGCGCGGAAGCGGCGCGGGTGGCTGCGTGGGTGTACATACCATGTGCGCGGGCAGGCGCGTGGTAGTTACCCACCGGGAGCGTGCGGGAGGAAAGTACAGCGCGCAGGAGGGAAATGGGGAGATTAGGTGCTTGGTTTTGTGGCACTAGGAGGGTTCGGGGTGGTGCTTGGTTCGGGTTGGGTGCTGGGAAACGGGGCGGGTTTGGTTTGGTGGAAGCGGTGGGGGAGGGGCTTGGTTCTACAGGTGGCGGTTTGGTGCGGGCTTTCTTTGCGCGGGTTTGTGCTGGGTTGTGTGAGTAACCTGGCGTCGGCGTGGTGCGGGCGGAGGTGTGGGTTGGGGTGCTGGAGGGAGGAGGCGGTGGGTTTAGTGCTGGCGGAGGTGCGCGGTTGGGAGAGATGGCCTGTGATAACCTGTTGGTCTGGTGCTGGCCTTGGTGCTGTGCGCGGAGGTGCTGCATGCGCTCGATCCGGGTGCTAGTGACGGCGGCGCCGGAGGTTTAAACTTTTTTCTGTTTTATGTAATCGACCATTGGCGGCCGTGGAAGTGTTGACCGAGGCGCTGACTTGGCGCCTGTCCTGGTGCGAGTGAAGCTGACGGTGCAGGCGGTGGCGGTGGGCGAGACGTTGGCATGCCAGCAGCGTCGTTGCTCGTGTGCCTGCTCTCCTTCTCCGGCGCTGATGCAACTGCGCTCTGCTGCTCCGGCACAGGCGTACTCGCGCCGCAGACGGAGATGCTGACGTAGCCGTGCGCAGGCCCTGACGCGCAGGCAGCAGTCTGGTAACACGTCTCGTGTGATTGCAAGCCACGCGTCCTGCACACCGGTCGGCTATCCGCGGAGTCGTGGGGCACGGGGAGCTCTGTGGGCGCGCTGGCATCTACTCCCCACGCCCCATGCTATCTACGTCTTTCGGGGAAACACAGGCTGCTGGTCTACGCCCCAGTATCATCTGTTTGCTGTATATATACCCACCCCCGCCCACCGCGTACTCTGTGCTTACTGAGTCCCGCCCCGCCGCTTCCAGCCGACCGCCACTGCCCAAATTTTTTAAAAGGTGTGGTGAATTGGTGTTTCTAGGTACATGATGCTCGCGTAAAGCTGATACTAGGCTTGAAGAAAACCTATATCCGGACAACGACCTTTCCCCGCAGTCTTAAATTCAAGTGCTAGCCTACCAAGAGGAAAGTACGAAACCACGCAACACTAAAACGCGGTGCCCAAGTTCGTGGTAGCACGGTCGTGTGGTTGGTCGCTGACGTGAGCCCACACCGTGCCTGTTTTAGTCCAAGCGTTGGGTGGGGTGGGTTTCCTGTTGCGCTTCCTGCTGAGGCGGGAGGTAACGAAGCTGTGATGGCTTTCATTGCTGTCTACGCACTTGGCAAGTGTGATTTCGCAGCAGATTCCATTGCTCCCTCACACAATCCGCCTGAGCAGCGGTGGTCCAGGAGCTTGTGGGGGAGTGAGCAGAGGGGGCAGGCAGCTGGTCTACTCTATCCTTGCGTTGCGTGTCCTAGCCGGCAGTAGTTCCTGGCGTGGGTTGTGGGGTGGCTGTTCCCATGACGTTGCAACATCTTGGGCGGGAAAAATGTCGGATGGTGGTTCCTATGGCCGCTGCCTCCTTAGCGGTCACTGAGACCATTACTGAAGTGGTGGGCTTGGAGGGGCGTGATGTGTTGTCCTTGGTTGGGAAGCGGATGGGGGCGGGAGTGGTTCCGACGGCGAGGGTGAGAGCTTGCAGAGGATCTCCTCTAGCGATTCTTGATTTGGGAGCTTGTTGAGTGGGACGCTATGGATGGCGAGGTCGGCGTTGGTACGGGTGGGGTGGAAGGTGGCGTGTGGGTTATCTGGGAGGCTACTTCCACGCTGAGGATCGTGGTAGGTGCCTCAAAGAAGGGAGTGTATACCATGTAAGTGACGGTGGGGGGAGCGAGGACAGACATGGTGCCTCTGTTGTTGATGGAGATGGAGAGGCAGGTGACGGGGCGACTTGATGGCTTCGGGCCAGTACTTGGCAAAAGAGGTGGGGAGGGATTCCAACAACCTTTCGGCGCTAGCGAAGGCTCTCGGGACTGTCCTGGTGGCGTAGATACGGCGGTGGGCTGTCTTCTCGTTCGGGGAGGGCCATCGGGCTGGGGTGTTGGCCGTATTGGCTGCCTTCGTGGCTCTTGGGCATTGGGCGGTGGTGATGGACCTTGCCGCTTGTGTGATTGTGCAGGTGGCCTTTTTCTGGTCCTGCTGGGCGTGAGGAGCCATGCGTTGTGGGCCTGGGTGGTTGGTGGCTGGCGGGGTGGGAGCGCTTTTAGTCGCTGTCCCAATCTCTCCAATTTCTTATGGATGAGGGGTTCTGAAGGTTTTCGGGTGCTGTCTGTGAGGCCAACTATCAGCTCCTTGATTTCGGTGGATTTGGTGTTCATACACTTGACGACTTGTGCGGTGATGTTGTTCCGGTTTCTCACCCCCCACGAGCACGGGGATACTGGCCTTTTCGGTGTAGAGGGGGCCGTATGTCTCCTCCACCTTGGAAGGAGGCGGGAGTGACGTATAGCCTTCTGTAGGGGCCGAAGCTGACGTCCTCACTGGGGGTGTTCGCCAGTGCAATGTCAACGCTGCTGACTGCGATTGCCGCAGCTAGTGGGGCCATATTCACCGGTGTGAAGAAGTTATTCAGAGGCAGGATGCCTAGAAATAAAGCCTTTTTGTGTGGTAGTTTCGGTTGCAGGTAGGATTGGAGGTTGTTTTCAAAAATCAGGGATAAAGAAGGGAAAAAGAATGCAGCCACCGCCCATAGCAACAAGGTAATATATCTCACCACCGGGCAGCTATTCCCATCCCCCGCCTTGCCTCCCCACCTCCAAGGAGCACCGAGGACGCGCGGGAATTAACTACGTAACTCTCGGTCACTAATGTCACAGGTAACCCTAGTGTCATGAACCATCACTCGAGGTGGATCTCCGATCAGGGAATATCACTCGCATGCCCGTGACTTCGGTGTAGTCACGTGTCTTTTTTTTCTTTTTTCTTTTTTCCTTTTTCTTTTTGTTCGGCTCGTTAACTACGTGCAGGCCGTACGTACCGCCAAAGCTCGAAAAATTAGTTTTCTCCGTCCAGGGATTATCCCTAAAACGATTGGCTGACAGGTATCGATCAGCCTCGGAAGTACATATCCGTTTGTGGCAGGTTTGGTTTTGTATGCATAGCCGAATTTTTCGAGTCTTGGCGGTAGTATATCGTAATATCGCACGGCGCCCCTCCCAATACTGCATGTCCTCAGCCACCGCCTCGCATAGGTGCCATTACGAATAAAATGTAACGAATAAGGCCAACTCGTTTATGCGATCTGTGGTGCAATCAGGTGTCGGATTAGGGGATCGGATTTAGTCCTCGGATCAGCTGTGAATTCAGGCGTCGAGTGGGTGCTGGTGGAGGTGCCGCAGGCGCTGGCGGAGGTGCTGGCGGAATGCTTGTTTTTTTCCCGGTTTTCTTAGTTCATTTGTTACATTTCGCGGGGGCCCTAGATTTGGTGCCTGGTTCGGTGAAGGTTTGGTACTAGGTGGTGCAGTTAGACACTTGATTTGGTGTCTGGTAATGCCAACCCGGTGCCTGATTTTGTGCATCTACGCGCCGGTTCGGTGCTGGCGGAGAAGCCTGTGGAGGCGGTGGTGGGGGCCCTAGGGTACAATTTCAAAAAGATAGTCTACCTGCAATAGCCGTGATTTTTAAAGTGAAGGGTATATCCTCGAGGAGGAACCTGTTTATCAAAAATAGGAGGTAACTCGGAAACGAATTGCGCTGAATAGGGGGTACGCTACATTGATCAAGATTAGTTACCCTGATCGATCCATAAGGTATCAAAACATCAGATCATGAGGCATTAAAAAAATAGAATTTCCGGGAGTTCGAACCATGGCCATCATGTGTTGTCAATGAGAGTCTTGTCAACTATACTTTCGTTTTCTTTACTCACTAATTGTTTTTGATCTGACCTAGTGAGCTATCAAAGCAGTTACCTCTCACAGGCGATCGTCATCTTTTATAGCAGACGGCTATCCTGTTTTTAGCGCACTCGCTTGTTCTATCCCTTTTGGGACACCGCTAAAACCAGCAGAGATAAACCGCCACCCCCGGAGGCTAATCACATTTCCTGGACGACACCTCTGCCATATATCGACATTACCCGGTAAATAAACCGAGTTTGGACCCAAGGGTCGGTCTTTGACCTTTTCTGCCCCAATCACCCTCCTCGCGCGATTATTTCACCCCACGCACCAGAAAAATTCTAGCGCAGAGGTGTAGCGCAGGCGGTGGCGGAAGCGGCGGAAGCGGCGAGGCTTTTGTGCGGTTACGGGGTTGTACGGGCGTTGTGGAGGTCGGCGTTGCGGGGCTGGAGACAATATATTATTGTGATGGGTCATGCTGTGCGGCGGCGTTGCTGGTGGCCGATACGAGGGCTGCGCTCCGGCAGCCTTCTTGGCGGTGGGCTCACGGCTGCGACGTTGATACACTCCCAGGCTGCTACGGCGTGAAGTTGCATGTTGCATGCATTCTGGCAATACACCTCGCCTTGGCGGAAACTCTTCGGAAGTTCGGCGCGGCTAACGCATACGGTCTTGGCGATCAGGGGTCTCGGCGCGATTGGAGTCGGCATTGGCGGAGTGGCAGCGGTGAATGACTTGGCAGGTTCGGTAGAAGGCTTGGCACGAGCCGGAGGAGGAGGAGGCGAAACAAGTGCAAAAGGGGTTACAGCAGGTGCACTGCAGCTGGTGGTAGATAGTGGTGGACGTTTTTTACTGTGGTAGATTGTAAGAAGAGGCGGGCAGGTAGACGAGCAGGAACTGATTGAAGAGTGCAAATAAAGAGGAAACATGGGCTATTTATCTCCTGCGTGCGGAATTATTCACGGTGGGCATTCGAAATCTAGAGCTACTTACACTAGGTGTAAACCAAAAGAACTCGGCGACAGACGACTACGCTACGGACCAGCAGCGGCGCACCGAATTCCAGCGCGGGCCCAGAACCCAGCAGCGAAACCGGCGGTCTTCGTGGTTGCGAGGTGGCCCACTGATAGTATATGCGATTTACTGAATATTGTTACCTAGCGCTCCTTGTACCCTCCGGAGCAACATTTGGCCGTGAAAAACATGCCAAGAACCTGGCCTAACCCCCATATCATTTGGAAAAATAGTAAAACCGGTTTTAGCATGTTGGAAAAAATTGTTAAATCGTCACTATGGCTTTAGGGTCCTAGGGGTACGGTTGGTACCATATGTGGACATTTGAATACTAGTTTGTACCATTGCAGAAATAGACGAATAATGAGCAAAGCAAAAGTTGACGAATAATGAGCTAAGCAAACATTGACGAATAATGAGCCAAACAAAGAAAAATAAAGAAAGCGTTGACGAAGATACAGAAATCACGGGAAACCATCAAAATCATGAACACCCTAAACATCGTATTTCCATATTTTAAGCATGTCTGATAAGAAAGATCCCCCTCAACGGATTGACAAGTAGCGCACCGAGGGTGATGGCCCGCTGACAATTGTGCATCTCCTATCTCTGTTATACTCAAGGAGAGTGTGAACAACACCCTAATTTTCGCCCGTCGAAGCGCCATTGAGTGCGGTCGCGCCCTTATTGTTCTTGGCATTGACATCTGCGCCGTGACTGCGCAGGACCTGAACGACGTCCATGTGCCAGCCTGCCGAAGCGCCATTGAGAGCGGTCGCGCCCTCGTTGTTCTTGGCATTGACATCTGCGCCGTGACTGAGCAGGACCTCAACGACGTCCTTATGGGCGACCTCCGAAGCGTGATGGAGAGGGGTCGCGCCCTTTTCGTTCTTGGCATTCACATCTGCGCCGTGAGTGAGCAGGACCTCAGCGACGCCCTTGTGCCCGCCTTCTAACCATAGGGGGCGGTTGCGGCGCGGCGGCCCATGATGGAGTGCGGTGTCACCAGCAGTGTCCTTGGCGTTCACATCTGCGCCGTGACTGAGCAGGATCTCAACGACGTCCTTGCGCCCGCCCGCCGAAGCGCCATGAAGTGCGGTCGCGCCGTCCTCGTCTTTGGCATTCACATCTGCGCCGTGACTGAGCAGAGCCTCAACGACGCGCTTGTCCCCGCCTGTAGAAGCGCCATAGAGTGCGGTCGCGCCATTGTCTTTCTTGGCATTGACATCTGCGCCGTGACTGAGCAGGATCTCAACGACGTTCTCATGCCAGACCGCCGAAGCGCCATGAAGTGCGGTCGCGCCGCCCTCGAGTTTGGCATTCACATCTGCGCCGTGACTGAGCAGAGCCTCAACGACGCGCTTGTGCCCGCCTGTAGAAGCGCCATAGAGTGCGGTCGCGCCATTGTCTTTCTTGGCATTGACATCTGCGCCGTGACTGAGCAGGATCTCAACGACGTTCTCATGCCCGCCCGCCGAAGCGCCATG
The DNA here is from genome assembly GCA_008079325.1 of Morchella conica. Classification (NCBI taxonomy): domain Eukaryota; kingdom Fungi; phylum Ascomycota; class Pezizomycetes; order Pezizales; family Morchellaceae; genus Morchella; species Morchella conica. The sequence continues at coordinate 354,078 of VOVZ01000048.1, read as the reverse complement.
GAGTGCAGTCGCACCACATACTCCCTTGGCTTTGATATCTGCGCCGTGACTGAGTAGGACCTCAACGACGTCCTTGCGCCCGCCCGCCGAAGCGCCATGAAGTGCGGTCGCGCCGTCCTCGTCTTTGGCATTCACATCTGCGCCGTGACTGAGCAGAGCCGCAACGATGCGCTTGTGCCCGCCTGTAGAAGCGCCATAGAGTGCGGTCGCGCCATTGTCTTTCTTGGCATTGACATCTGCGCCGTGACTGAGCAGGATCCCAACGACGCTCTCATGCCCGCCTGTAGAAGCGCTATGGAGTGCGGTCGCGCCCTCGTAGCCCTTGGCATTGATATCTGCGCCGTGACCGAGCAGGACCCCAACGACGTGGGCTTGCCAGCATGCAGAAGCGTAATGGATTGTTGTCCAGCCCCACTTATCGTTGGCATTTACATCTGCGCCGTGACTGAGTAGGACCTCAACGACGTCCTTGCACCCGCGCGCCGAAGCCCGATGGAGTGCGGTCACGCCGTCCTCGTCCTTGGCATTGACATCTGGGCTGTGGCTGAGTAGGACCTCAACGACGTCCTTGTGCCAGCCCGCCGAAGCGTCATGAAGTGCGGTCCCGCCCTTGTTTTTCTTGGCATTCACATCTGCGCCGTGACTGAGCAGGGCCTCAACGATGTCCTTGTGCCCACCCGCACAAGCGCCATGGAGTGCGGTCGCGCCGTCCTCGTCCTTGGCATTGACATCTGGGCTGTGACTGAGTAGGACCTCAACGACGTCCTTGTGCCCACCCGCACAAGCGCCATGGAGTGCGGTCGCGCCGCCCTCGAGTTTGGCATTCACATCTGCGCCGTGACTGAGCAGAGCTTCAACGACGTCCTTGTGCCCACCCGCACAAGCGCCATGGAGTGCGGTCGCGCCCTTGTTTTTCTTGGCGTTCGCATCTGCGCCGGGACTGGGCGGGGCCTGAACGATATCTTTGTGCCTGCCCGCCGGAGCCCCGTGGTGTGCGGTCGCGCTGTCCTCGTCTTTGGCATTCACATCTGCGCCGTGACTGAGCAGAGCCTCAACGACGTCCTTGTGCCCACCCGCACAAGCGCCATGGAGTGCGGTCGCGCCCTTGTTTTTCTTGGCATTCACATCTGCGCCGTGACTGAGCAGGGCCTCAACGATGTCCTTGTGCCCACCCGCACAAGCGCCATGGAGTGCGGTCGCGCCGTCCTCGTCCTTGGCATTGACATCTGGGCTGTGACTGAGTAGGACCTCAACGACGTCCTTCTGCCCGCCCGCCGAAGCGCCATGAAGTGCGGTCCCGCCCTTGTTTTTCTTGGCATTCACATCTGCGCCGTGACTGAGCAGGGCCTCAACGATGTCCTTGTGCCCACCCGCACAAGCGCCATGGAGTGCGGTCGCGCCGCCCTCGAGTTTGGCATTCACATCTGCGCCGTGACTGAGCAGGGCCTCAACGATGTCCTTGTGCCTACCCGCACAAGCGCCATGGAGTGCGGTCGCGCCCTTGTTGTTCTTGGCGTTGACATCTGCTCCGCGACTGAGCAACACCTCAACGATCTCCCGGTGTCCACTACCTGCAGCATGATGGAGTGCAGATTCCTGGTTACCGTCCCGGGCGTTAACATTTGCCCCCAGCCCAACTAGGATCTCAACAGCCCACCCGCGGCGCGCCAACAAGCCGGTACCGACTGGGTATACCTTGGCGTTATCTTCCTCGATATCTTCACAGAGCACAAGCACCAAGTTCTCACCACCTACTCCACAAACAAGATGAAGTGCATTACTGCCCGAGATTAATGCTGAGTTGATATATGACCCGTTTTGAGCTAGCAGCTTAAACAGAGCCCAATCTTCATCCTTCATAGCCTTCTGGATAGGAGTTTGACCACTCCGGTCCTTGGCACCTGCGTCACCTCCGCACTGCAGCCAGATCCTCAGGAGCGTGAACTTGTCAAGCTCCCCTTCGGAACTATTCCTGTTCGAAGGATTAGCTGCGAGCATCGGGTAGGCCGCGCTCATTTTCTGGACGATATTCCAGGGTATGTAGTTGGCAATGCTCTTTGCAGTCTCCGCATCGCTCTGCTTGAGGGCAGTCTTGAGATCTTCTGCGAAAGCTTTCGTGAGGGAGGCTGGTACTTCGGGTGTGTTAGGCTCAAGGGTGTCAATCGGGTGAGGTTTCGTGTACCAGGTTGGGTTATAGAGATCTTCCGGAGAGATAGGTAACGAATAAACAGCATAGTTTGATACTTCAGAGAGGCTAATTCCTGAGAGTACCGACCATGATTGTTGGATTGATGGAGCGAGCCCTCGGCTCGTTGCCGGCCTAGGGTTACTTACACGCTCTAATAGTGCTCGCCTGTATACCCTACTATTTTTGAGGGTGGTCGAAAAGCTCGTCCGGGTTGAAGAGATGGAAAACACACTTCGTGTTATACTGCCCGCAATACTGGCCCCTGACGTTGAGGCGGATCGAGGGGCAAGGTTACGTGCCATTTCGCGATTAATTTGTACCAGCTCTTGTACTTGCCTTTGTAGGTCATGCATGCCATTCAGAGCCTCATCTTGTGATCCGCTGCATCCCATTCCACACCTCAGCGTTTGCATCTACATAATGGCTATAAAGTTGGAGGAGAGAGTGGGGGCAAGGGGTAGCACTCTCTTATCGTGCATACCTGGTAAGAATTAACAGCATGGAACATATCGTGCCCTTGTGGTTTTGTAGTCGTTGGACAAGGTCCACAAACGTAGACTTTGCTATTGTCCACCGCACCCGCCCGAGCGCCCCTGACCTTGACTGTTGGCGTTTGGCTTCCCTTTCGAGCTCCGAAAATGTGAACATGCAACCCATTATGACTGACACAACCTGATCCAGGTCGATCATGGACCCTCGGGCAACATTCATCGACTGGGAGTGAACGTATCTATACAGTTGGAAGAGAATAAATCTGAAGTGATGTATCTCATCATGAACCGTCTGTGCGTAGTCATAGGCTGATTTGAGCGCATCAAATAGCTTGATTACCTCAATAGAGGCGGTTAACAATCCGGTGATGGAGGCGGCGACTGAAAGGGGATCCATGGTGTTGTGTTTGAGCATTCGAGGTCTCGACAACGTCCTGGGCTGATATTCGGTGTGTTGTCGCTGCTGCGTTACGTAATCTAGAGGAATAGCCTCGATCCCAGCCAGGAGCGCAATGACCATCAAAAAAAGGGTTTGCATAAAAACACACTGTTTTCTGTCAGATGATTCTTTGAGTAGCGCTAAGCCATTTGCAATTTTCAGATTTTCTGCGCGAGCTCTGGCCGCGCGATAGCGCGCGCTCCCTCAATTTCAGAAGGGAGAGAAGTTGTGCTGAGGTAAGCACAACCTTCAGGCCTGGGATCGAGGATAAATCGCACTCGAATTAACAACGCTATTATGAACTAACAACGCTATTATGAAGTAACAACGCTATTAAATAAATAGTGGAAGGGCATGTATTTGATTATCTAGAATTCAACATCTGAGTTCGTTTCATAATATCATCATTCACAACTTTAGCGAGACCAGAATCATTATTCTTACAATCATATAAATAAGAATTAACAATAAGGATTATACAATTGATAGCATATACCCCTCTAGAGGTAATTTGATCTTTTCCGTTTTTTTCACTTCTATTTCTCTAGTAGCCACGGAGGAAGAGAGGTAAAGAGAGGATACCGAGGGTAAGAAAGGGACGTTTCGGGCTGCCTCTTCTGTGTTCCCGTCATGGCCTGGGTTTGTCTTGGCTCTGATGTGAAAACGAAAGATGTCATTGGTGTTATCAATGACGATGGGTTATGCATGTGGGATAAGCCCGAAGTCAAGGTACATAAGTAACAGGTTTGTCATCCGACCACTTTACACTCAATTCGCCTCACGCCTCGCCTGCGTGACAACGTGGAAGAGGAACAAGAGTCGTTTAATTTATTTTTTTACACTGTTTTAAAATGGTTTTGTTTTGTATTGCGCACGGCGGCGGAAGACGGGAGTGCGATATTACAATCATCGAAAGGTTGCATATAATTAGTAGTTTTACATATTTGTTTCGCAGGTAGTGGCGGTGGATGAGTGCCCTTCATTGGGTGTGTCCAGAGGTTAGCAGGGTAGTTCGGGATTGCGATATTGCCGCCAGAACCGAAAGGTTGCATGCAATTAATCAAATAAAAAAAAATTCACCAATCGATTTATTTCCCCGGGCACCTGTGGAAAAGGTACAAAAGATCCATTTCCGTAGCCGGAAATGCCTTTCTTAGTGCCTTTTCTTGCTGCCTTTTCCACTACTGCACCGGGGATCAGAATTATATTCTCTCAATCCAAAAGTCATATGCCACCAGTACAGAGGTTAATATATCATTCAGTAGTATAGGTGATAAGATGTGGACTGTCTGATCGCAATCCCCCAGGCTCAAGCCCGATCCCCATTTATTAAGAACATAGCCTTTTAATTAATTCTCGGGTATTGGCAACGTGCTTATTAAGGTAGCATATGGGACTCAAGATTCATTTCCGGATTCGTTTCAAAGGATTCGGTTCCTCATTAAGGACAGTGCACTTTGTGGACGCACATCCGACGATTGATTTCACATCGAACCTTTACTTGGCTATATGACGCCTTTTTTGATTCGTTCCCATGTTGTAGTTGGCGGAGGTTTAGAGAGGGGGTTTAGAGAGGGTATTAAGCGAGGGCATCGCTCAAAAACTTCTACCATCACAATCCCCATAGATTAGAATATCTTAAAATTTATTACGCCCCTGGGGTAGGTGCAGAGTTCAGTATTAAATACATGTACCCGGGAGTGCTGGAAAGTGACGCAACGTTCAAATTGTCCGTATCTCGATGAATCTGGGACAAAAGATTTCAACCAAAGAGGTGGTTGCATACCAGCCTGAGACACTGTCGTGACCAACAAAGACCCTGTTCGTCGTTCAACCAGTTTCGTCGTTGCCTCCAAGACCTCTGTAGCGAACAGAATGTAGCGCGAATCTATGGTAATCCAGAGATTTTAGGATTAATGTGATTGACTGTTGCTTCCTCTTTTTATTACTGTCACTTGTCACAAGTGCTCCTTCTGCAGGCCGGGGGCCCCGAGTCAATGAGCTGAAAGATTGCAGACTCTATTCTAGAGACTCATTTATCATGCGATGACTAAAATATCCATCCTGCTCAAGAATGTTCTCGCGTAGTTGAAGTTCTGAGTACCTTTCGGCGTTGCTAGGTCAAGCGTTGGATCACTTTCCGGCACCCCCGGGGTGCATGGACCCAGTCAATGGTTGGACCCGCTTAGGTGGCCGCAACTGTCAACTCAAATCATGTCGCCGTTCACTTGAATTATGCTGGCGTTTATTGTCACAACTCTATCAAGATCAAGACCTGTTCATCAATCATCATATTACTTGTTCATCAACGATTCCAGCTTGAGGAATGTTAATTACGAGTCGGGTGGGAAGTGAGCGCAGTCAATGAAGATGTGTATGAGGCTCTAACCCCTGTAACAGGTGCTTGGCGCTTTCTGTAGCCAACAGTTTGGTACCGCATTTCGACCAATTGTGCCCGCATTTATACACAGGACAGGCGAACATTTGATTTCTTTCCATACCAATTTGATGCATTTGACCGACGCCTTTCCCGATCATTATAGGTGGTGGGAAAGGCGTCGGGAAAGGTGCTGGGAAAGGTGTTGAGCAAATCAATATATGTAGGCTCACGGATGTATTGAACCCGTTCTTAACATCGGAAATAATTCATCGTGTAGGGAATAACACACCGGTGATTCGGAGTTATCAGAGTTCAATCATTCCAAAATGTATTTTTAATTTTAACAAGTACTCTTGATAGGTGAGCCCGGGCTTGAAACCAAAAGTACAGGGTTAATAAACCTGCGGTCGCTTAGTAACGGGACACCTACCTGCTCTCGCCAAAATTCGGGAGACTACCTTTTTTTTTAAGGTTTCTCGACACCAAGGGATAACTTCAGGTTTTATGGACTTGTAGACATGCTCATGCTTTATTGAAATAATTCTGATGGCCAGAGGTCATTTTATTATCGAGCGACTGAATTCTAAACCAAAGCCTCATGATTCTACCGCAGTGGCAAACCTAAATTATTTACTACTTTATCAAAGCAAGACAATAAAACTTATAATGATTTTTGAATCTATGTTTATATTCCGATACCTTTTCAAAAATATTGCGATCTTATTTTCCCTGTAATCGTTGGGATGAAGGTTTGTGATCTGACGGTTGTCCCGTTACCAAGCGACCTTGGGTTTAACAGTCGAGAAACTTGACGCAAGCAATCAGAGAGCTCGCATTCGATGGATGAGCCCTGGCAAGTTTCGTTTGACTATAAATTACGTGTACCTGCATACCGTGTTCTGCCAGATCTCGCGGATCTAGCGAGAGCGCGGGGTACGGGAATCCCTGCCGGCGCGGTATGAGAGGAGCTAGCCAGCTGTTCCTTGCCTTTCTTTCTCCTTAATCTTTCTTCCACGTCATTCGCCCGCTTTTTAAATTTTTTTAACAACTCCAGTGCACTCTGCTTCCCTCCTCGCACCCTGGTTCCCTCCCCCGGATTCTTATTTCTCTCTCGCTAGCTTTTTATGCAGCGTGTAAGATGGTGACGGTAGGCTGAACGTACCGGCAGACATCCGGGAGTCCGCTCGCTTCTAGTAATAGCAGCAAACACCTCCCGCAGCCGCATTGGCGATTCACGTCTTGCGGAAGGGCACAGGCCGCTATTCAATGACCTACCATCCTCTGTCTGATTGTATATTTCTACCCACCACACATCGCCCCCAGCTCCGACCCCATGAAGCCACACAGAAGTTGCTGTACCTCAATGCGCGCCCTGTTGCCACACAGCGTGTGCTTACTAACCGCCCCCCTGTCTTGTCGCGTTCCACCGACAGCCACAAGGTGATATTTCAAGCTCGAGGCAGCAGATTCCATCACTCACCTTGCCCTGTCGCGACCGCCTAGGACGCTCGGGAAATCACCTCGTCGATCTCGGTCACTAATATCACACAATACCAAAACCGTGGATAACCCTAGTCTCACGACCTATCACTCGCATCGCGCTGGTCACACAGTATCACTCGCATGTGCCTGCTGATTCGGAAGCAATAAGCTGATGATAAAGCGCTGGAGGAAGCGGTGTGTTGGTGCAGGCGGCGGAGGCGCCGCTTCGGTGCCTGATATTGTTGCGTGTTTTGGTGCCGGAAGCGGTGCTCGAAACGGTGCTTGGGGCGGAGCTCGCAGCGCTCCCAGCAGCTGCTTGACTGTGTACTCTGGCAGGCGCCTGTTACCTGTCAACGCGCCAACGCGCAAGAGAAAATAAAGCGCGCAGGAGAAAAATGAAATATGGGGAGAAAATTTAGTTGGAGAATTGGTTCCTGAAATACCGCAGATGCGGTGCAGGTGCAAGCGGCGGGGTAGGCGATCGACTCTACGCCTGGTAGGTGTAACCTGGCGCCTGGTTTGGTGCAAATTGGATCTGGGTTTGGTGCGGATCTAGGAGCTGATTTAGGAATTTAATGTTCGCGGAGGTGCGCGTGGGCGTACTGGGCGGGCGCGCTGGGTTTGGTGCTGGCGGTGGTGCTTAGTCGAGAGTGGGTGCCTATAATTGCCCGCTGACTTGGTGCTGGTTTTGGTGCTGCGCGGCGGAGGTTTTGCAGGCGCTTGATCCGGGGGGCTGGTGGAGGCGGCGGTGGAGATTTAATTTCTTCTTGTTTTCCTTTAATGTATGAATGCCTACGGTACAGGATCCTTGGAGTACAGGGGTCGTTGCATCCTCGTGGGAGGGATGGAAATCGGGTCCTTGGGGTAAAGTCGTACTCTTTTGATCTTTTTCGTTAAGTTACCGCAAACTTTTGATGTCGGAGCTGGTCTTTACTTGCGAGTGATAATATAGAATGTACAGATTGATCGTTCTCCATTGGGGGATTAATAAGATAAATACTATCTTTTTGAACTTAGCGAATTTTCTTCTTCAAGAACACGGCTTTGTAGCCTTTGGGGGGTTCTCAATTGGGAAGGGCGAACTGCCCTCTACCTACTACTCTCCTCTATGATATACGCATAGAGCACATCCCTATTGTACTTCCCCATAGTCCAGATGGGATATTGTTTATTGTATATCCTAAATGATACATGTTCAACCCCGATTATTCCTGGAATATATTAACTCTTTAATACAGCACTTACATTCTTGTGATCATACCATGTAAGATGATATACGCTCTTGATCGGCTACTTCATCCAACTAGATTTACTTATGTTTGCTAATTTCATCCGTAAATGCTAGTAACATAGGTCAGCAGGTATTAATGCTCGATAATTTGTTCTTTGCAAATTGTACCCTGCGGTAATGGCGGCGGTGAAGGTGCTGATAGAGGCGCTGATATGGTGCAATTCCCTGTTGGTCTGGGCGTTGATTTGGTGTTGGCGGCGGAGGCGCTGGGTTGGTCCTTGTCTTTTGGCATTAGTGAAGGTAGTGGTGTAGGCGGTGGCGGGGGTCCAGGTGGCGGCGTTGCCCAAGACGTTGACGATACGGGTTCTACACTGTGGCGGCATTTCTGGTTGTGGTCCGTCTATGTCTACGATGATAGACATAGCCCGTCCCTCAGGTTCAACCCTGGACTATTTCCTACTTCTATTTCCCAAGAACTTAATCATATATATGCAGCTACTCTCCAAACGCGTTCGTGAACCTGGTTTCAGAGTGAGTCATTTCTTCATATGTAACCGTGACGGAGAATCAAACCCCCCGATAGAAGAAGTCTTTCAGAGTGACCAATGGCACCCGAAATTAATGGAGTTGTTTGATGACCCACCTTTTCTTTGGATATATATAGTCACGAACTACATTCTATACGTTTGGTTGTTTTTAATCTTAACTTCTTTAGCAACATCAACTTTGTGGTGCGCCACACTACGCACTGACCTAAGACTAAATCACGAACTCTTGTTCAGAGTGGCTGTATATAATTTTTGCTTACCGCTAATGTGCTTATTATATTGAAATGTCATCAATTCTCAAATAATCCGCTGCCACTGTATTTTTATATGGTAAGGCTGGGGCAAGTCGAATTGGCGCAACAGACTTCACGGATTCGCGCAGATCCTTTTCTCACCTGGTGTTAAGATTTAATGGAGCATTAACGGCAAGCTCAAAATTCATTTCCTGATTCATTTCCCCCTACTAAAATATTTATTTCCTCATGAAAAATAGTGCATTTAATCAAGACATTTCCCATCCTTCATCTCCCACCAAACCTTCACTTGGATATATGATGCATTTTGATTCGTTTCCACAGTTGGTAGAGCGCCCTGAATGTCCGCCGGTAATCCGCAGCCAATGATATTTAAGGAATGGGACCGAGTCGTTACTGCAGTACTACGTCTCACTAGAGATCTGGACGGTCTGAAGATCGGGAGTACCGGGGACGCTGGTGGCTTCTGGACTCGGTGTAGGGTTTAGGATAACCTGCTCCGTATCAAGTACTGGAAAATCTGTCCGGTCATTCTCATCGTCTGCTTCCATGGTAGCCCCCCTATCCAACAGGAACTTTTCCAAATCCTCGTTACTATTCCTTGCCGCAACATGCAGGGGTGTTAGGCCATCCTGATCTTTCGCTTGAATGGCTGCCCCCCGGTCCAACAGGAGCTCCGCAACACGTATGTTCCCATTCCTTGCCGCAATATGCAGAGGCGTTTGGCCATCCTTAGCTTTTGCTTTGCAGTCTGCCCCTCGTTTCAACAGAAGCTCCGCCATATCACTCTTCCCAACCTTACACGGAAAGAAAAGAGGTGTATGTTCGTTTGAGTCTCGCGCTTCGATCTCCGCACCATGGTCGAGCAGTAGTTTTAGGATTTTCTTATGACCATTGCTCGCGGCGAAATGTAGGGCTCTATGTCCTTTTTCGTCTCCCGCTTCGATCGCGGCACCACGGTCGAGCAGTAGTTCTAGGATTTCCTTATGACCAAACATCGCGGCGAAATGTAGGGCTGTTAATCCGCTTTGGTTTCCCGCTTCGATCGCGGCACCACGGTCGAGCAGTAGTTCTAGGATTTTCTTATGACCATTGCTCGCGGCGAAATGTAGGGCTCTATGTCCTTTTTCGTCTCCCGCTTCGATCGCGGCACCACGGTCGAGCAGTAGTTCTAGGATTTCCTTATGACCAAAGATCGCGGGAAAATGTAGGGCTGTTAATCCGCTTTGGGTTCCCGCTTCGATCGCGGCACCACGGTCGAGCAGTAGTTCTAGGATTTCCTTATGACCATTGCTCGCGGCGAAATGTAGGGCTCTATATCCTTTTTTGTCTCCCGCTTCAATCGCGGCACCACGGTCGAGCAGTAGGTCTAGGATTTCCTTATGACCATTGCTCGCGGCGAGATGTAGGGCTGTTAATCCTCTTTCGTCTCCCGCTTCGATCGCGGCACCACGGTCGAGCAGTAGTTCTAGGATTTCCTTATGACCATTGCCCGCAGCGAAATGTAGGGCTCTTTCTCCGCTTTCGGCCCCCGCTTCTATCGCGGCACCACGGTCGAGCAGTAGTTCTAGGATTTCATTATGACCATTGCTCGCGGCGAGATGTAGGGCTCTATATCCTCTTTCGTCTCCCGCTTCGATCGCAGCACCACGGTCTATGAGAGCCTCTGTGAGTGCTACTTGCTTGCTCCCCACCCCTTCGCATAAAGCATCATCCAAGATCCCCGGCTGCATGAGACTCCCATCTGTAATTTTGTCTAGAAATAGTACTACCACTTCAACCAGCCCTTTCCGAACGGCGTCAAGGAAGAAAGAGCTATCGCCGACCAAGAAGGAACTGATATGGTCTCTTTCCCGAGGGTTGGATGGCTTCTCTATGTCGGAGTCATACCACTTAGGGTTGAAGACGGAGGTTACCGGCAAGGTCAAGCTACGAATTGATGGTATGTCTGCCAGACTTGTACCCGATACTGATGCGACGGATAAAGGCAAGGAAAGAACTGAATTGCCGGTGTTTGCAGTGTACAACGACCACCCGCCCTTTGGCCGCTGCGATGTCGCCACAGATACTATCGATTGGCCATCGTTGAATCTCCTTTCTCTGATGTATGGGCGGCTAACGCGCAATGTGGACTCGAAGGCATGCCGATATAGGTTTCTAGTGGTGGTAGATACACTCCTAATAGAACTTGAGTCGCCATCAATAGGGCTAGAGCTAGGTCTGGACAGGTGTTGGCATAGGGTCTGCTGGCTGTTGATTGCATCGGAAAATGGTCCGCTAGCGCATTCCGGAAACATAACCAAAATCAGCCGAATGTATTAAAACAAACAAGTAGAGTACACTGGTACTACAATGAGATAAACTTACATTAGGATTGTCAACATCAACGTCAAGGAGCTCTTATGGTTCTGAACCCGTTGAATGATTGAATTAATAGTCCTTTCGGTAAGAGACCATTTCACACGATCCCATATACCCAATTTACCACTAAGTTTCAGGCGAGTAATCTCTTTCTCCAGCTCGGAAAACGTGCACATACATCCAACCAGTGTGAACGAAAGATGGTTGACGTCAATCATCGATGTTCTTGAGTCGTTGAGCGATGTCTCCGGTGCCCTGACGATGAGATCTTGTATTCTGGTAAGGGCGTAATTAAAGTCGAGCATTTCTTGAAGGATCGATCGAGCAAAGAGTGGTGCATTATTGCAACTGGATACGAACTGATGGACTGCAACAGTTATTTTCGCTCCAACCGCAACTAGTCCGACAATGGATGCGCCAACTTCCATTATCGCTGAAGGGTAGCTTAAATCGGCAGTATTGTAGGGGGTTGAACTTGTCCTCTTTACCTCACGCTCACAGTTGATGAAGTGTATTTATCCAGCAAGGCTGGGCTGTAGCTGCCTCTCGTGGTGTTGTGTCGTGGCTCCAGCCGCACCCAGCGAGATGTCTTACCACCGGATGTTGGAGACAGTTGAGGTCTATGGAGAAAATGATAGACCGAAATAAACCAATAATGCGTGAAGCTCATGTATTCTATGAACTAATAATTCGGGGAACAGCTTACCAGGACGTCTTTTTTACGTAGGGGAACATACATCCATACCTTCGTTCAAAATCTTCCGCTAGAATGCCAAGCCTTCCCACACTGCCCAATCATTGACACCCCCTCGCGCCAAGACTGAACCGCCTAAGCGAGACGTCTTTGCCTATGATTGAGGACTCTCCCTGGCCTATGAGGCTGCACGATGTTGGCGCCGTTACTGCGACATCTGCTCTCCCCGACGCCCTCGCAGCTGTGCGGGGGCCAGATAGCAACAGCTCCTCTTCCATATCTCAATATTCGCGGTGTTGAGATCCCGTTCTGGCTGCTGATCATGTTCTGCAGGACAGCCTCTCCTCCTCCTGGTTGCGAGTGTGCCCGAAACGTCTCTATCAAGAAGAAGGGGATGCAGAGATTGAGAAGAGACCGCCGAGGGGAAATCTCTATTTTTATCATCTGGTACAAGTAACCCCCCCCTCCCCCCACAAACCTCCCTCCTCCCCATCCTCTCCCAAGTCCCAAACTCCCGGATTCCCCAACAGCCCAAGTACGCCATCAACAACTCCGGCGACTCCAAGCAGCGACAATGCTACGGTCACAGACCCCGTTACTGCTGCTCTCCGTCTCTGAGCCCCTCATCCAAACCGTCGCCACCCACCCCCACTTCCTCTGTCCTCCCCTCTTTCTCGACCGCAAAACACCTACACCACCTTGCCTCCCTCACCTCCGCCCACCGTGCTCCTGCCGTGGTCCTCTTCCAAGCCTCAAAAGCAACGACCTCCTACTCGCACTCTCCTCGGTTGCCGCCAGCGTCGGCTCCCCGACCACCATCTACCTCCGTACTCACTCCACCGCGCCGCTGACTACGGATACGGAGTTTCCGGTCGCCATCCTTCGACACTGGCGCACTTCTCAAGCCGGCTGCTAGCTACAGACAAACACCTCTCCATTGTTCTGCGGGCACAGTGCAAGAGGGTTCGGTGGTGATGGGCGGCCTGGTAGGTGCAAGGGAGAGTTTCTAAGCGCAATTCGGGGGAGCTCGTGGGCAGATGTTTATAACTGAAAGGTTGCATGTAATTAATAAATTAATCAAAGATAAAAACAAGAAGGAGGACTAAAAGTGAGCGCCTCCACCAGCAGCATCAATTCGAACCCCAAGTTCGCGTGCTACTACATGTAATTGAAAGTAATTACACCTCCACCGCCAGGAACCCTTTTGGTGGAAGCGAGTGATATTCGATGACCGGGAATGCAAGTGATATTTTGTCAGGACGGGAATTTATTGTCAATTAGGGTTACAGATTCACACTTCTGCTCTCCCCCTGCTGTTCACATTGCGCCCACGCACTGTATGTACTGGGCATTCACGGTATGTGTGAAGAACCCACTTTTAGGAAATTTTATGTTTGACTGGCCTGCGACTGGTCGAAATTTTCGTAAAGGGACAACTTGGTGGCCAAGCAGGTGTGTATCTGAGGGGTAGACGCACTCCCGGGGGTATGGTTAGACTGGGGGTGTGGGTAAAACAGGGATATAGCAACGAACGATCAGGTCTTCTTGTAAGAATGATCATTTAGATAGTCCTGTATATACACCATATGTTATGAAATTGGAGTAGTGAACAAATTCGTTGAGTTCAAGCGATGTTCGTTGTTATATTCCTGTTTTACCCACACCCCCAGTTTAACCATACCCCGGGAGTGCGTCAACCACCAGCTTTTGCAACACAACCCACCGCAATTTGTCTCTTTTTCACCCTTGATCTTTTTGAACTCCACCAAAAATCCCTTTGATTGCGCAAGGCAGCATATAGGTGAGTTAGGAAGCGAGCTCTTTCTTGTGGTTATTATTTTGTATTTTTAGTTAAATATTTAGACTTCTTAAGCGAGGATGTGTAAAAGCTCTTCAGACCTCTTTCCATCATGTAGGTTGTGTGGCTAAGCACTTTGTAACTCTAAAAATCATTGGTCACTTTTGGTTGTCATGCGTGGCGCCCATATAATTTCGATCCAATGTATCGATGTTCTCGGTATTTAAGGTGCACCAGGACATACAGTTATCGGTAGAATTATTGCGGAAGCAGGGACCGACGATCACGCCGAGAGCAGGGCGATTTTCCAACGCCACATTTCCGCAATAATTCTACCGACAACTGTAAGTATATCACCGAAAGCGCGCCACGGTGCAACGCCGCAACGCCGCAACCATCAGAAGAAAGGATTTCACAGTTTTTGGCAGAGATACGCGAGAACAGTATCAGGTCAATCTTTATGCAAGATAATGCTAAAGTACAGACTGCCGAAAGTACCACTCAATGGGTGGAGGAGAATGGGTTGATGTTCTGGAGGATCGACTGGCCTGCGTATGCACCTGACTTAATTAATCCCATTGAGCATGCTTGGGTACACCTCAAGAAGCTCTACCATCAATACTACCCCCATTTAGCATATGATACTGGATCACCTAAAGTAGTTAAGCCCCTCATCGTGGTAGCTCTTATTCATTGCCGGGAACTGCTATCTGATGATTTATTTAGTAGGCTGGTTGAAAGTATGCCGAGGAGGATGGAGGCTGTAATAAAGGCAAGGGAAGGGGTTGGTACACAGGATATTAAAAATCATTTATTCTCTCTTCATACACTAAATAACTATTTTAAAATTGATCAGCTTTTCAAAAGATGGATTGTGGCTGTTGTACTCCTAATCATGGTCCAGCGGGTTGTGTCGAACCCCGTAGCACAGCGGCAAGACCGCCAAGACCCGCGACTGTGTGGCGGGGGTGGCGTATACAGATTTCGACAATGCATGGCCGATCATGTCAGGGGGCTGGAATCATGAATGTGTGCGGGCTGGGTGCTAATTGGCTGTATACGTGGCTGGTGCATGCAGGTGGGCTGGTGCAGGCGGTGGATGAGAGGATGTGCAAGTGCTCTCCAGGTGAGACGTTGGGGTGAGCCTGCAACAGTTACATATATACTTACATACCTCTGCCTCAGCACCCAGTACTCCGATCTTGCTGCCTTCCCGGCAGAGGCTGTATAAATCCTTGATAATAATGGCAAACTACCCTCACCCACACCCCCGATACAGAGAGACATGGAGCCTCTCTAGTTGGAAACTGACACTCGCTAGCCGGTCTGATCTATCTTCCTCATTCATTAACAACGCACAAATCACCGCGAGGTGTTTGGAGCCGAAGCTACAGTCACATGTGTTTGAGGCTACCGGTGAGTAATGTCCGCCATAATGTAATCAATCCCGAAACATCGTCGGCCTGCTGCGGGGAATGCGATGTCAATTCCTCCGGCGGGTAGCTGTAGTCGGAATCCCGCCAGGTATACAGATATAGTTATAGATGCAAAGCCTGGGCCTGATCCGGATGTATAAAAACACCTCCTCTCCCCCCTCTCCCCGACGTCATTAATAAACCACGCGAAACCACACACTCTTTAATCTATATACACATCCTCTTAGCACGGTCCGAGCGCCCCCACATTCATTTATATCTCCATAGCCACACAGCTCCCTCCTCCCACCCTTCGCGTTGACCACCACCGCCGTCTCCGCCAGCGCCCACCATTACGCCTCCGCCGCTCCGCAGGCCGCCCCCGCCCCGCCCCCGCCATTCCCGACACCCACCTCCCCCGCCGCGCCCTGGCGCCGCCACCGGCTCCAAGAGCTCCGCGCCCTTCTCATCCCGCGGCAGGCCCCACGCGCTCCTCATCCCGCACCAGCAATCGCAGCACCGACGGTACCCGCAGCAGAGGCCAAACCACCAACTGCAGCACCACCCGCAAGAACAGCAGCCGCCCCGGCAGCAGCCAGTGCTGCCCTCGCCCCGCAGAGGCTCTAGGACAACCCGCAGCAGGAACAGGATGGATATCCAAAGAACGGTGGTATGACGGTGCGGAAGGCACCCCCGGTGTCCTCGAGGCGCGGGTCGACGGAGTCGTCCGGCTCGTCGAAAACTCGAAAAAATGATGATGGATTCCTAGCTTAAATACATGACCTCTTTGGAATTCGCACGATCCAGGGCTGCGCAGTCATCGTTCCTTTGGTCGTCCTGGTTCGCCACATAAATCCCACTTGCAATACTCATTACGAGCACAGTCTCCACCCCGGTCTCAGGATGTAGAGCACACCACCAAAGGTTCGCGCGGCAACGGCTTCGAGCACCACCTGCTGGACCACGATTATGAGCACAGCCACAAGTGATCGTTTGGAGAGCTGATGATTTTGTAGAGACTCCTGCCATCCTCCCTTGGCTTTTTAGGTATGGGACAGCGCCATCGGGTTGCGACAAATTTGTATCCCGGTGGAGCCGTGCCGCAGCGTTGCCGTTACCGCGCATTTCCAACGAATGTTGGTCGGGTGCTATACCAATGCCCTGTACTCTTCAACTAACGGATCCTCCAAAATTGTCCGTGCTGCACATTCTTATCCATATCTTCGATTATAAAAATGCATGATTACGGCCGGTCTGATCGCCTCTGTAGTTATGCTTGGAAGATCAAAGAACGGTTCTTGTGCGTCTTCTGTTCGCTTCTGTGAATTGTTTGTATGACTAGAGAAGAGGTCCTGTCTCAGGGGTGGAGACAAGCGTTACCTAAGTAGGATGCATTCGTAATTAAGCGCGATCATATATCGCGCTATGATTACCGGACGTATAATATCCTACATAGCACTGGTGTAGTTGTGCTCGTAACAGGGAATGTCTTGGTCTCAGTCGGAATTTTACGCCGATTCGTCTGGATGGGAAGTTGGGATAGTAATGTAGTGGTTCCGGACCATGCAGGAACAGGGGTCACTCAAGGTAGTAAGGGAGTGGCCTGCGCAGCATGAACATATCCACAGGTGGCCCTCGTACTTCCGCAGCCGTCCGAATCTCTATTTGGCTTGTTTATACAGAAATAGCAAGAGTAACCCGATCATTTCTGAGTTGCATATATATCATTTCTGGGTTGCATGTCGATAGATTATGGAATTATGGCGCCGGTATTAAAGAACCAAAAATGAACAAAGATGAACAGGTGAATGAACGTTGGTGTATATACACTCATATGTAAATCATCTAATGCGTCGACGAAGAAGACGTTTATCTGGCCAACGACCTCTTTGCCTGAACAACGTCCTGAGCAATTGTTGAACCAATGATCACGTTACAATTGCCGATATATAGTAGTGAACATTTTTTGTATTTTTCTTTAACTCTCTCATTAGGTACATGCAGACCGTAGTCTATTGTAATATTGCACTGCCCCTGAACTGCACGTCCTCACCCACCGCCTCGCACAAGTACCCGTACTAAAATCTGGCCCAAAGCAAAACAAAAATAGAAAAAGACCAAACATAACCGAGCAAACTCATTTAATAAGCCTGTTCCCCTTCCGCGTCACTAAGTCCTTCCCAACCTCATCCCTCCTCTCTTTCGTTCTCTTCTTGCTCTGCGTCTCTCTCGCCTCTTTCATGCCTCTATGCCACTTAGCTCCTTCCAGCGAATATGTCAATGATTTCAGACGGAGAGTGGCCTATCATAATTCCAAACGCGGGTAAGGAGTAATGATATGTGTTTCCGCAATTAAGGATTCCAAAGGCAATAAGTGGTCATATAATTCCGTCTCTTTCTTGACAAGGTGTCGACGCTGGTTCGACTATATTGGTGAATGTGGTTTCTTACCAAAGCCACACCAAATACACTCTATTTCATGAAGTTTCCGGACTGGACTGGGCCTGCATATGCGCGCAAATGGTGCATAAGAGCCATATTTTGGTGGAATGCAGACCCGGTCCAGTCTGGAAACGGCATGAAATAGAGATTATAAGATTTTTTTTGGTGTCAGGGCTTTCACGAGAGCTTAACGGGTAGTTAGGCGCCGCATGATGAATTTCTGAACCTCCATGTCAGTGTACTCTCTACTACGTCGGGAAATGTGTAGTGATAATGCATCCTTATCATGCCCCCATATAACGCATCGGCGAATGCATCCCCAGTCCCACTTTACGATTTTACTGCTGACATGACTTGAGAGTCAGAGGTAGAATTTTAAAAAAATACATTGTCGGGATCGAACCTGTTGAGGATCCCGCATTTTACCGTATAAGCCATCAGTGGGTATAGTTCGATAGTAAATTGAGACATAACGAATTAAAGTATAAAGATTGCATGTAGGGGAAAGTCAATAATGCATCGACCGTGGGAGTTTACACAACCTACGACAGCTTCTGTGTGAATTGATGCATTTACTTGATGCGCGTACGTTTGCAATGCATCCATTGATGTATTTCCCGCCGTGGCAGAGACTGATTAAAACCAGATAACCGGTACACCACTGGAAGCCCTGGCGCTGACCCGATATGAAATCCGCTGTGCCTCCGGCTCTCGCGCGTTGTTGCTTGCTGTTGAACGGAATCTGAAACCTCTGATGACTGGGGTGAGATTCTCAGTGCAATCCGATAACACAGTCAACTGGTGTTGGAGCGTCCGGATGATACTTCCTGGCGGATAGGACACTCTTACGACTCGGTCAGACCTGCACCGGTACAACCTCACAGAAACTATGGATTCATAAACATATGTGTACAAGGAGCATAATAGAGAAAAACACAAGTTCATTCTATGCTTCATATTAGGTAGGGAAATCTAGATGATCATCCTTCCACCGCGTATGCATCCAAAGCTTTGCCCCCAATCTTATAGACGCCATAATGCTTTCCCAATTCGCTCGGATACTCCCCATATGCATATACCCCTACGTCGTCAAACGCCTTCCCACTACTGCAGATATCATTCTTTGCGTTACTCGCATAGAGATGCGAATACAACCCCGCCAGGCTCCATGGCAGATGCCCCATCATCCTTTCTGCATGCTTAGTATACACGACCACAACCACACAGAAGCAAAACACCAACACTCCTAGCGCCACTTGAAAGTTTACGCTCACAAGATACACCCTGAACCCCTCATAATTTCGCTCAAAGGTCACCCCAAAAACTTCCTCCGCGTATAGCCGTGCGAGCTGCGGAAAAAGCAGCTTCAGAACGGCTGCGAAGGTCTCCGCCACGACTGAAACGGAAGGAAGGTGGGTGTCGTTACTTTGCACGATGGCTTTGTCAACCTGAGCCATTAACAAGTTGATAACGTCGAGCGGGCAGATTACATAACTTGAACGTTTCACCACGAAGTCTTTCACAACCCGGATGAAGCTGTGCACGAGAGAGGAGGTGGTATTATTGGCGAGCGGCTGAAAGACCACATCTGACACGGAGATAACCTGACCGTCGTGAACGGTGGCGCGCAGATTCGCAATGGAGTCGGTGACGAGGCAGTCAAGCACCACGAAGCCGTACTGATCCTCTGACCCGAACTGGAATGTAGATGTGTTGTAGAATGGCCAGTAAGTTATCCTATCAGGCCCAGGCACTGTATACCTCTGGTTCTGGGCCCAGAGAGGAAAGATACGATCCGGGCACTTGGTATCGTACTGAATGTAGTCCGTAAAGGTTCCGTTCCAATAGGTGATCATGGGTTGGTCAGTGCCACCACATGGGCTCTCGAGGAACATGAGGTTGTCGTGGTACCTGTACGCTTCAGATTTGCACTCGGGCGGAGCACTGGTGTTCTTGAGGTCCGCACTTTTGACACAAGGGAAGGTGACCCTGTCTTCCGGGACCATAGTGCAGCTGACATTCACCCCGAACCCAGCCGTTTCATATGTCTTTGTAGCATCCCCGTCAAACGGGATCGTCCAAAAAGGGGAGTCGATGTAGTACTCGTCCGTAGTCCACGAAGCCGAGTACCCACCAGTAAGTTTCTTGTTCAGCCGGTAAAACACCTCCTGCCGGGCAAGGGTAAACTCATGCAAGGCAACATGTGGCTTCGGGATATTTGGCAAATAGTGAGAGGGGAGGAACATGCCACTCATTAAGACTGCGAGTACGTTCGAGAGCAGGATGGCCAGCGATAATAGTACCAGGGTGTAGTCGCCAAGTCTGAATGACTGAAACGAACGCATCACTTGAAAATGCGGAGGGATACGATCGTAGTCTACGTTGATAGACTCGTCAAACTTTGCTTTCTTTGTAATGAGGGCCTTGTACGGGCCCATCATGCTCTGGGTGGAGCCAAGCAAGATGAGAAGCGCTTCAGCCATCATCCCAAACGCCACCGGAAAATAGCCATAGAGAAGCTTTGATCGGAAGGAATTTGGGTCTCCAGCGACTGGGAATCCTGTTAAAGTAGGCGTATTATCAGCGAAGCTCAGCAGGAGAAGATGAACGATATATGAGTGTTTCTAACGGGGTATCGCTTCCGTGAGCTGCCCCAGGACCTGATCTCAATCGGGACTAAGCCAGGAATATTGACCTCGATCAGGGACTGGGATTGCAGATTGGACTATCAAATAAATAATCCTCAGGTTTCCCTCAATATCTAGCATATCCTCCGCATATTTGGAAACTTTGCGATATATCTATAGACTGCCAATGAAGAGGTTTCAGGTCTTGGATAACTACATACCGTTTTGTTTCTTGGACACTTCATTGGTGGCAATCAACGCTACGACAAGGACGGGGAAAAGGACAAGGCTGAGTGTGGCGATTAAATCGGGCGATACCAATTCAATGTCTTTTTGCACCTGAGAATTAGAAGCGGGGACCCCAAAAATCTTCAGGTCATCAGACGTTTCCAGGACTTCCACCGCATTCTCTCCATCTCCTCGGAACACCCTGATCTGAGGAGAGCCCCCCTTATCCCGGCCCATCCTGAAATAGAATTCGTTCTTGTCTAGCTCCCTCATCAGCGTCGCCAGTGGGTAGTATTCGGCGTGCTGCATCGCAGCACACAGTACTGGGCTGACGGAGAGCAGCTTCAGGGATGCGGCTATGGTATTTGGTTCTGCGTCCAGATGGCACGAGCGCTGCTCCGAGAGAAAGACGAGGAGCACGGCCAGGGACGCCACCAGCGGAAGTCCAATCCTCGCTCCCCGGGACCAATATCGGTTGACCGTGATCCTCGGCTTCAGGACCTTTCGCTCTACCATGATAGGAGTGCTCGTCTCGTTGCTTCTTGCCGTTTCTGTAACCACTGCAAAGGCAAACCACAGTTTCAGTGCCCTCTTGATCGAGCTCTCTAATTCCCTTGCATCCAGCAATTTTTCCAGCATCGCCGTGTTATTCACCTTGTCAGTTAGCGCGAATGCCGCCAAGGTGTTTGTGTACAACATGTACACATTACTCTCGCTAGCGTCGGGAAATCTCTTAGGTTTAGCGGGTCTATCGGCGTTTCCGAATCTTTCCACAAGTTCACTCCCAACATTTATTACATCGTTAGGGGGGTATCCGAAACGAATGGGAATAGGTGAGGGAAATACTACTCGATCCTGTTGCTCTACAAAGACTCCGTCCAACGGTATGTTACCCTCGTGATTGAGATACCCGCGTACAATCTCGGTGAATCCATTGAGCGGTTTTATCTCCTCCCGTTCGCCGATACGATGTACACCATTTAAATCTACTACCCCCGAGGGCATCGATACGGTAGCACTTACAGTCTGAGTGTAGTATTTCGGCGTGCAGAAGATGGCCGTGATATTAAGCGGAGCTGGAGATCTGACGTTGGCGGTGGCATCTGAATAACCCGACGAACCAGAGGCCCAGCCAAGCATGAACTGAGTCCCATCTCCATCCGCATAAAGGCTCGACCATGGCGTGATGAAGGCCACCAAGTCCCGGCAATCGATATGGAATATGCGGCCAATTTCATCTTCTTTCTCCTGCATGAGGGCATCACACACCTTTATAGATGAATTGCTACTTTCGTTCTGGAAGATTTCAATGACTAGGTGCGCGTTGTCCGGCCAGTAGCTATAGTTGAAATCAATATGGTGTGCCTCGGCGCAATCAAAATCCGCCTCGACCAGCGTTGTCAAGACGGTCCAGTTCTCTCCTGGGAGGAATCCCGAGAACCCGTCCACTGGCTTGATTGGAAGTAGCGCGTAATCCTCAGTCATGAACGGTAAAAGCATGCCATCTCTATGTCCCCGTGCGTAGTCGTAGGCTGCGAAGGTGAATGTTGCAGATAGTCTCTGGGTGTTTGGGTTAAACTCGACTCGAGTGCCGTTTCCGGGGATCGAAGAGCTGGTGATGGTATAGTCGAACATTGTCCCAACCAGTGGGACTAGCGCGTAGTTCATTATAAGGAGGATTAACGATGACAAGGCCACAATGTAGTGTCTGTGATGAACACGGTCAGGAAGTATTCCCTAGCTAGAAGGTCCGACAACCCACCCCTTTTTGAAGGCCTTGAAAGGCAAAAGGAATATAGCATCATATGAATATTGCAGGAAGAGTGAGGTTGAGGCTTTTGCGCCGTACTTTGTGCTCATTTGATAGTATGGCTCGAGCCGGATGATATCATGGTGCACCACATACCATCGAAGACTCAGAATGATACCTAGGATAGTCGGGATTGTCGTATAGACAAAGGTGGAGAGTGTAGGCAGATTACCATTAGGGCTGTAGCCAAAAACATAGCAGCCACCACTTCGTGCGCAGCCAAAGGTTACGATCTCGTTAGCAGTAAATAGTCCGACGCAAAGCCCAACAAAGGAGATTAGTATAGGCTTGCGGAGAGCCCGGGGACGCCACTCATGGTTGACTTCGGGTTTCTGAAGCAAAGGGACCGTGGTCTCCGACATGTAGAGAAATTGCGGTGGGGTTCCAGGGAATGCGGGGATCAAGGTTGAGGGTAGTGTAGTGGTAGTGTAGTGGCAGCTGGCTGTCTAACGACGCCTCCCACGTGCTGAATCCTACTGTTATATACACAGTGAGTGCGCTAGCCACACACTGCGCACCTGTCTTCTTTTTTCACAACCTAATTAGTTGTGCCTTAGGCTGTCAGGCCAAATCGCGATGTGTTACCTAACATGATATTATGAATGCGCTCTCCTGAACTCTGTTACTGGTTGTGCCGGTAGAGGGCTATTATGGGAATTCCGATTCCGCCTGACCGCTCAATTGATACTAGCCACCATGTGCTAAAAGGTTATGGTAGCGTCAGCACCAATAATTCGCTTCACCATGCGGGATACGATCTAAGAACTCCCAAGACCTCGATGCGTGCATGAAGGGGGCATTGGCCTGCATGGTATGAGGAACAGCCGCAAAGAAGAACTCTAAGGATTGGTACTGATTGGTATTCTAAATACCTTGAATGACAACATGCAAAAGGTAATATGGTATGCACCGGAAACTAGCTTATTCCAATGTCAGCGGCTCTTGGAATTGTGATTGGAAATCTAAAATCCTATCCGCTGCGCCCGCCTGTCGGCCAAGGCGATGGACAGAAGGAGAAGAAAGCCTTAGAAAGAGTTTCTATTGCATTGCTAGCTGAGGCTGAACTACGGTGGTGGCGGGGCATATATTTACGCACGTGTTGTCCCCAGTCGGAGTTACGGTATGGTTTGGGACGGCTGTAACCGGACCACTTTCAGACTGCTAATGAATTTCCCCAACCACACCCTGCTTCTTCTCTACTCTACAGCCTAATTGAGCCAGACCTATTTTATATTTCGTTGTGGTGGAGCTATTCGTTTGTAAAGGCTTGATTTTTAGTGGGGAGCCGAACCAATGTCAGTCCTGTAATTACCTATTTGGGACCAAGAGATTACCAAATTTAGCTTTAACTATCCATATCAGCTAAGATTAAAGGGTGTGCAATGTCAAGCCTCGGTATTCGCACATCTTGGCAATCAATCTCGGACTAAAATGATTGAATAATTACCCGATTGGAAAATGATATTTAGAGACCAATGTGACAGGACTCCGGTTACAGGGGATGTCTTTCAATCCTGTTTTCACTGGACTGGTGAGACATGCAGATTCCCCACTTCCTGGTTAGGGTGTGGGAGAGTGACTTTGCCATTGAGGAAATGATCATTTTTACATGGGCAAAGTTACTGAGCGACCGGATAGTTCACCAGTGAGGAAGCCGGGGAATCTGCATGTCTCGGTGCCATGGGTCTTTCCGATCAACTCCTTTTGACGTATGATAACTCGGAGCGTAATGACGATTCCAAACACAACCAATCTTGCATACCATAAAAAAAGCGCCAAATCCACCTTTTTGTATGTCATTTGGTCGTGTTTGGAAACGTCATTAAGCTACGAGTAGTTGAAGCTGCAGAAAGTGATACATGGCGCCAGAGAGGTACTTGAATACCTAGGTAGGCTGCCCCCATCTTTTACAATGCAACCTCCTAAACCGCAATTTGACTGTTGTTTGCACCTAACCCCACTTAGAAGCACCGCAGAAGGACTTATAAGTTCTAAATATTATCCAGATTGGGGGGTCTGGAGCCAGCCCAGCGCTATTCTGCAGTTGGTCTTCTGTATTATAACAAAATACTTAGATTTTCGAGTGGAGACAGGTGCGCATACTGATAAAAGTGATGGGGTGGCGTATAGAAGATACAGAAGTGGAACAATTGTGGCTACGATATGGCCTCATGGGCCGATAAGAGGAGGGCCTTCTTCTGCATCACTACCATGGCCTAATTGGTTTTCCGTCTTTACGGGTGTACTCTAAATGGGTATCCCTTGGGCCGGTGAGACACGCAGGATCCGGGACTTCCTATCTTGGTAGTGATTTCCAGTGGCAAAGTCACTGAGGCTGGTGCTTCACCACTAAGCCACGCTCTATTATTCGAGGAGGCGTGACTTGCCTTTGCTTGAATAGGAAGTGATGGATTCTGCGTGTCTCACCGGACGAAGGGATAATACTGTTCCACTTTGCTCAGTCTTGGCGCTTTTTACATACTAAAATGCCGAGTTTCAAGCTTGAAACATCTTTTAACCAGGAGAGATATCAAAAGTCGGGTCGGTAAAACTATTCTTTATCACTAGTATGTACTTCAAATTTACCGATCAGATTCTTGATATCTGTCAACCTCGCCCTAATATTTGGCTACATTTATGACTGTGCACGCCATATATGAAAGTTCTTCAGACTTTTTACCCCGGTTGATATTTGGTGTCACGCAAAGGTCGGTGTGATTGATGCTAATTAGTTGCCGTTTAATTTGTGGCTTCCATCTTCAATCGGCTAATGAAGCAGAGTTCTGTGCACACCCGGTCCGTACGGGCGGCCGCGACATCCCCGTCCACGCCGACCACGCCCTCCGCCCAACGCCGCAAAGAGGCCATGCACCACTATCGACACCCCGTTAGCCCTCGACGCAACCTATGACACCACACCATGACGTCCCACAATTCTTACAGTCAATCGCAGCATATCACTCGCGCCAAGACTCGCAGCAGGGCGGGGGGTTGCAGTTCTTGGCAAATCAAAGCCCGGGATCGATTACGTAACGCCTGGGCGCCAAGACAACCGCCGACACGGCGTGATGAGGCTCTGTTGCTGAAAAGCTTCTACCCCTCAATGTGCTCCGAGGTAGCGCGCCCCTCTACCAACTCAACTCTCAAAGCTCCAAACCCACCACGCCGCCCACCGCCCCATCCACCACCACCGGCTTCCCCGTTATCTATAACCTGCTCAGTGTATCACTCCAGAACACTCCCTATTGCAGCCAACACAGCGCCCCGAGCCGCTAACGCTGCACTCGCATCCCCGCTTAAAGTCTACCTCTGCCTCTACCTCTATATCCGCCTCTACCACTACATCTACATCTATATCCGCGTCTCCGCCTCTAAATCCATCTCTACCCCCACCTCTATCTCCACCTCATCTCGAGTATCTCTCTACTTCTCTATTTTGACACCTAACTATACTAACGTCTCTATCGCTCGTGAATTCGGCCCCTAATTCTGGCCTAATCGACCCCGAAATTGACATTTAGACACCTACCCCGGCGCCTATCCGAGCACGTCACCGAGCTCGACACCGAGGGCAGCATCGAGCACCCAGCCCCATACCCAAATCGGCGACCTATCAGGCTCTAAATAGAACGATTAGTCGAGCACCTAATCGAGCGCTAGGTCGGAGGTAGTCGCGGAGGTGGGTAGATATGGAAGTAGGCGCCCCACACAATTCAGAACCGGATCGGGCACTTCTGAAGATAGGTCGTCGCGCAGGTAGCGGCGGACATCTAAAGTTACATGTATATATGAGGATTAGATTAGGCAAAATTCAAAAAAGACCGTGTCGCGCGAGGTACCATCCGCTACATCAATTGTCTAATCGCCACCGTGACGTGATGTTTACCAGCTAAAAAGCGGTCGGAGCATTCTCTCTATTGCGATATTGAACAGCTGTAACCAACAGTGACAAAAATACCCTCCCCGCACTCCCTGGCCTCTGTGTCCTCCATGTTCCAACACAAAATATCATTTAGGGGCAGCGAGTATACAGGTCTCTGTCCAAAGATTGTAATAGTTGAGAACTGGGCAGATTTAAGATTAACGATACACAGACACCGTTGAATAACACCCCTTGATTTACCTCGAAAGAAATACCAGCTGCATCACCTTCCGCCGAAGAATCGGACCCATGGTCATCGGTAGAAGATAGGCACAAACCGCTGTCAGTGCGGACCTCCGCCGCATAGGACAACAGAAGCCGCATTCCCGTCCCAATGCGCCTGCGCAACCGCTGTCCAAGCTCCAACGGCGGCAGGGCGGTAGTTGTCCTTCGCACCGGCCTTGACTTGACTAGCATTCCGACAGCCCCCCTGGACCGCGGACGTAAGTGGAGGAACCGATGAATTCCTGGCCATCCTGTTGGGATCAGCGCCCTTGCCCTCGCAGTAATTATTGATCTTAATGGCGAGCAGGCAAGCCATTGCATAGCACTCTCGGGCAAGGAATGCACACCCGCGCCTGTTGAGGTAGTTCGCAATAGGGAGGAGAATTTCTGATGACAGCGACAGGAGCAGGCTGGGTGGTGAAGAGGACATATTCGTGGGAGGTCAATGATATAAATATATATATAGTGGGAATGAAGCACTCCGAGTCGGGATTCGGTGGTTTGGTTGTAATACTTGCGGTACATTTGCAATTGCAACTGTTGTCAAGCAAAAAACGTAGCTAGCTAGCTTTTTCCCTGATTTCATTCGTTCCGCGAACCCCGAGGTCACATGACCGCTAATTTACGTGTGCGCGCACAACTCGATATCGATGGATATGGCGCTCCTTTTAGCCGCAGGTGAGAAACTGTACTAACTGTCAAATTTCCAAGTTCCTAAAACGAAGCACGAGCTTACTATCATAGAGTAAATAAGTTCCGACTTGGTCATTAATAACATTCGCAATAATACCGGGATTGAACAACGGCGCACCCGGAGCCCATTCTGCTGGTACGCCAGGAAATGGATCATTTGATGCATTGGCAACACATTGCCCATATAAAACCGAGCGTGGAAATGTATCTCTTCATGCATTACCTGTCGAGGGCTTTGCTCACCGGTGAGTATGATCCAGTTTGCGACGACTTTACCGCTCTCTACACCATACCCCAAAGCGCCTATTGCGCCAGTGTCCGAACGACTCCATGACCACTTTCTGAACGGCGTTCTGTGGCAACATTGTGAGTCGATTTTCTACCGACCTTCTTGACGACTCTTCCGACGACCTTCTTTGCGAGCAATTTGACGCTACCGTCAGATGCGGCGGTGTTGGTAGTGAAAATCGTCGGTGGTTTCGCTGGTAAAGTTGTAGACATAATCTACTTCAGGGTTTGTTGCTGATTTTCCTTACCAGCACCGCTATATCCAACGGTAGTGTCCAATTACTAGCCAGGAATGCCGTTGGCAAAGTGCTTCAGAAATTTGTTATAGAAAACCGGTTAACCGTTTAATTTATTATCGCTGGCGGTATTGATTGGTAGCAGCTACTCTCATTTCATGGAAGTCAATGGCCTACCTTGCGAGCTATGCGATTTTCAGCGGAAAAAAATACAGTTCGACCGCCATATCTATCAAAGCTTTTTCGAGGAACATATGGGTACACACGTACTGATGTCCTTTGTAATACCGGGAGATCCCCAGTAGTGGTTTATGACGGTTTGTGTAGATATTATCCAGTCTGCTTGACAGGAACTGATTGTGACCTCTCAATTGTGTTCTGATAATAATGCGGAGAGCTCTCCCAAAGGTACTATTTATCAGTATTTCAACACGAAATGGTAAATGGTTTGATTTTCTCATACAATACGAATAGTACCCGCATGGAATATCATCCATTTGGGGCCAGGTAGAACCATGTCCTCCCCTCTTTATCCGGTGCCTTGGGGCTCGCGATAGTTACTTCTATTGTATATTATTAATATTCCTGGGTACCAGAATGCCACCCTGACGTTGGGGGCCAATGCACGGCTACGTCTACGCCTGCCGCGTAAGTACCCCTGCGCTGTAGAACCCAAGACTACATCAACGTTGTAGAAGTAGACCAAATACCATTAGCAACGCCTCCGTCAGCGTATCCCGCGCAGCGATTAATCAATTAAATAAAAAGAAAATGAAGTTTAAACCTCGGCCGCCGCCTCCGGCAGCTTCCCGATCGGACGCCTACAGCACCACCGCCGCGCAGCACCAAATCCGGCACAAAACCGTGTTTACAGGTAATCACACTCAAATGAGCACCGCTGCCAATACCAAGCCCAGCGCCTCCGCCGGCGACTTCCCTTGCCCCTCCCCCGGTGACTCCCCTTGCGCCTCCGCTAGCATTAAATCGACCCCTGACTCTGCACGGAACCTAGACCGAATCTGCACCAAACCCAGCATAAAATGGGCGCCTAGCAGGCGTAGGATCAAGTAATCATGCCGAGTCACTGCGGTCTGCATGTTATGAGCTAAATAAAGAAAATGAAAGAAAGAAACTAAGCCCAATCGAGCGTTAAAGCAAATTTCCTAGCACCAAATCAAGCGCCAAATCTACCGCTAATTTTCTCCCCCGCATTTCGTTTTTCTCCTGCGCAGTCCACACTTTTCCCGCGCGTTGCCGACTTGTCAGCTAACAGGCGCCTGTTAGAACACATTGCCAAGGTGCTGGGACCGTTTCGAGCACTGTTCCGAGCACCGAATCATGCGCAGACTCAAGCACAGAGTCGCAGCCACCCCCGCCGGTAGCATCCCAGCACGTTTCCCAGTACTATGATATTATCTAATTGCACTAGATTGAAACAAAGAAAAAGGGCTAATTTTACCAAATCAGCAGGCGCATGCGAGTGATACCTTGTGACGTGCCAGCACCAGCTCAGCATCAAATACCGCACAAAGAAGCACCACGGCCAATATCAAATCAAGAACTGCCCCACACTGACCAGGAACACAACTTACTCGGGCAACATCCCCCCAATAAACCGTTTACCAAGTAACACTTTGAATATACCTGAAATCCATGGGTTCCTACAGTCTACCAAGGAACATTGAGGCAGTCTTGCCAAGAACACACCATTCTGATAAGCAGTGCTTCTACAAAGCAGCTTCAAGATTAACCTCAGTCTCTCAGAAGGAACCCCCAAAAGAGTTGTGATTTGGCAATGGTTTCGAAAGTACAATGAATAGAGCACAACGCTCGCAATAATAAATCCAGGAAACCATCTTCAGTCCTGAGGCTCATTTCATTATGTTGAACAATCCAAATGTAGGAACACTTGCGATTTATTAGATATTTAATCATCAGAAATTCGAATCTTCGAGCTGCCTTCCTTTTCACATGGAGGTCTTTATCTAAGAGTGTTTTACACTAAATGATAAGCAGAGTGAAGTATCTTGAGGTCCAGATTAGGAGGTGGTTCTTTACTGAACTACGCCCACTATGAAAAGAGAAACAGCACGACCACTAGTACCATCCCTACCAGTAAAAATCGAGCACGAAAGCAGCAACACCTTCACTCCTTCGCAGCCAGCAGCACTGCTCTGACACACACGCGGGTTCTACCTATTTCCCGGACATATATTGAATGGGTATCTCATATAATGGTAACTTTTACTATTCCCAATGACAGCTTGATTGGTAACCCACTAGCTTGACATTTTAGTGGATTTTGAACTTGTACACTGTGAAAAACTCTTTCCTTGACAACCAATGAGTACGAATAAGCGACTAATCAGCGATTGCCACCTAGTTCTCGCAACACTAAGAGAATACCCTCTTTGAGATTCTGACCCACCATAATCCTCCCTCTCAGTATCCGTTCGGTTTCAACAATGAGATATCAATAACCACGAGCACAAATATCGCCGAACTGGAGAGAGAAGGAAGCCATGAGGTCCCAGACACTCATTGCTGCTACAGCAGACTTGCACCTCAAGCTAGCTGAAGAGATCACAAGGCTACGAAAAACGTCGGTTGTTTAGCAAAGAAAAGCCATTGACCTACGGGGAAAGTCCATGAGCTAGGATCACAATCATGACCTTACCCTCCTCAGAGGATACCAGAAGATACGAGACCAACAAACCAAACCGAAAAGCTGTAGAGATCACCCTAGCCCAAGATCGGAGGAGAAGACATCGAGATGAAGGTTACCACAGCATCAATCCGCCAAGGGCAACAGCTATCACAGCATGTTCCAACACAAGCCGATAACGAGTGCAGACACACTTTCACTGGATCTGGAGTATGACGTACTCCCAGAGCTAAATGTACGTACACTATAACACTCCCACGAAGGATACCAACACCATCTTGACAACCGACACAGCGAATTACGCCAGAGCCACAGCAAACGCCAGAGAAACTAAAGCTGAACAAATAGCAGCCCAACGCAGAAGGCAAAAATATACAAATACACACCCCGATTAGATCGGACCCGCCCAACGGAGACTCCCGTACCGGTCGAAAAATACCCGCAAGACCTTTTTTTTTTTTTGTTTACTTCATTAAAAGATACCCGCAAGACATAACACGGACGAATACAAAATCAAAGCGGTGTAGAGAGATAACACTTCCGCTATCGATGTGGAGTATATACGGTCAGAGGACAAAGATGAGATCGCAAAATCCAACAAAAAATACTTGGTCGGGCATGGGTGAACACCGAGAATGCAACTTGTAATCAAAACTGTTTATAGGATAGTTTTTTCTTCTTTTTGTTGTATGTTGCGGTATATGTAGCTTGCTCGCCGAATACCATTTACTCGGCGTGGCCGGGACTTAGCGGGGTGGGGGATCTAATCCGCTTGGTTAGAACATGATGCAACCATCAGTGCTGTTACGATGCCGTGTTTCCATCATGCCCTCAAGATGACGTTCATCAAGGAGAATGCGGGGCTCTTGTAGTTTGCGAAGCTCGCTGCAGCAATTTAGGGAGCGTGGTTGCAGACACTAACTGCTCATCTCACGATATTTTAAAATCTGCACAATCGTGCACCAAGGCCCTGAGTTTGAACTGAGTTTCATTGAGCCTTTCCAGGTAATTAAGTTCAAAAGTTGCCATTGCTCTATATTTCTTAGACGAGTGCAATATACCAAATTATCGAAATAGGTATTGCAAGGTGACCAAGATAACTACGCACCCAAATGGGTACTGGAAAAGAGCATTTTCTTGACCTAATACCTCCGAGAATGCGAATACTAACTTAATAACTTATTAGAAAGACCTTTAGAGCTCTAGAAACTCACATATACATTTATCTCTTCCACAGCCTATATGGTTATGCAATAGCTATCATTTCGGCCTTTTTGTTGGTAATCCACATGGCAACCATACCAGAATTGATAACTTCAATTCTTTGTAACTCCATGAGTCAACAAGACATCAGAGAGATAACCGTATCTCTAAGATCCTGGAGCTTGGGAGATTCACTCTTTCCGATATGAAATTTGTGGCGGTATGTTTGGAGTAACTAGGTTCAAAAAACGTTATTTTCCATAGGAATTTGGTTGCGTAGTTATTTTTGTCACCCTGCAATAGCACCCAAAATGGGTTAGAATAGAGCCCCTGCCCTCAGTTAGCATCAATCAACAAGCCCCAATACTTTACTTCTCTACATACATTTCCTTGACATCATCGGTGGCCAAAACGTATCCCCCCAATTTGTATTCGCCCGAAACGAGTGACAGAGTGTGACAGATAAAGACATCAGTAAAGCGGTTGGTAAAGTCATTTTTGGTATTTAGAAACGTCACCAAAATCGTACGATTTCCCATAAAACGCCCTTAGCCAAAATATAGACATTACCCACCTAGGTCCAAACCTGACAAGCGACTTTACCAAGAACCTACTGAACATTCAAAGTGCAGTAGTAAGTAATAGGTCATGAGGCGGAATGCTAACAAACTACGCGTTTGCAGGCAAAATTGTGGTTAAATTGTCTAATAGCTTAATACCCACTACTGTACATATTTCCACGGCCCCTAGAGCGTGAGCAACCTAGAAAACAATTATAGAGACCATACAACAAAACTCTCATATATCTTTCAAGATCTTAGTAGTGCTGAGATTCCGGACCCCACTCATATTCGCCGTCCTGATCGGCTTTGAGGGCTTCAATATCAATTTTATAATGGGTTATAGGTTTAAACAAAGGTGAAAAAGACCACACTTACTGTCTATATGCTTACATTCATGAGATACTTTCTATCAGCCCTAAGTAAAAGCTCATCGACCTCGCGTTTGTTTTTGCATTCTTTGAGATTATTGGATAAAATCAGGATATCTTCCGGGACATCACCCAACTGGTACTGTGGATTCCTTTTGCAGTCGTAGCGTTGATGATGAGCGAGTTCAATGACTAAACCGACACGTAAACCACATGAGTCGCATCTCTCAGGCCTGATATGCGCTATCAAAAGGTGGCATCTACAGAGATTGTGAGACAAGGGCTGCCGATATAAAGTACCAATGGAATTATTTGATATATCTTACTTGAATATTTCCAGGGAGTCCTGTATCGCTCTCTGGCAGAGACAACAACCTGTTTCAATTATGCCTACCGGCCCCAGGCCGCTAGGGTTATCACCTCCCCCACTCCCCTCCGCCCAGCCCACAGGCGGAGCTTCGGCCTCGATCAACTGGGGATGAGATATGCTTAAGAACTCAGACGTGAGTAATGCTGTGGGTTCAATGATGGAATTCGAGTGTTTCTCCGGCTGTAACAACCAAGGGGTGTCCAGCGCTTCCCTTGCCATGACTCTGGCTGCTGGATCGGCCCTTAAAAGAGCCCGTACGAGTTCTATCGCATTCGGGCTGACGCCAGACCGTTCCAGCGCCCCTACAGGCAACGGTAACTGACCTTGGCAGTACCCCATCAAGCTAGCCATATCTGCTTCTGCGAGTATCTGATCGGAACCCACCTCCGAATATACATCTGTAATATCCGTATCCTCATCCCACTCTCTAACGAACGGTAGCTGCAGTGTCAACAACTCGTGTATGATGCACCCAGCTGCCCATAGATCAACGGAGGTATCGTAAAGAGGGCGCTGCCGCTGTGGCCGCACCCAGAAGCCCTGGATCTCCGGTGCCATATACCCACTACTACCCACTCTTGTGCGGCACACGGTACCCTCCAAATACTTTGATACCCCAAAATCTGTTATCTTGACATGGATCGGTTCCAGAGCGGCAACAAGAACGTTCTGGATCAATGTCTAGGTTAGTAGGAAACTAGGCGAATGGAAACATACGGGAAGGGCATTGTTCACCTGAGGCTTCAGATCTCGGTGGCATATGTGTCTCTCATGTAATACCTGTAGCGCCTGGAGCAACTGTCTCGATATCGCCTGGCATGTTGCCTCTGGTATCCGCGACTTCCCATGTGCCTTGATATATACGCCCAAGTCACCATTCTCGACGAACTCCATGGCGATGTACAGCGATTGCTGGTCTTCATACCACCCATGGAAATCTACAAAGAGGTCACGACGCTACTCTTAACTCAGTAATGGCAATGATACTGACGGGGATAAAGAACTTGGCTTACATCAGAAACCATTGATAGGGCAATAACTTCTTTCATGTAACTGGCGTGCTCATGCCCATGGACACGCTTTACGGCGCGTAAACGGCCAGAAGGTTCGGACTGGAGGTCCACGACTCCATTACCACCGTGGCCTATGGTGCGCTTAGTGGTCCAGACGGTGGTGATGGGTAGACGGTTAGCACAATGTGTGGTATGAGTTACGGAAGAGCGGTCGGAGGAGAACGTTGCCTCCAGGCGGTACTTGTCCGACTCCATGGTGGGACGAAATTGTGTGCGGAGGGTGATCCGGCTCGAGGTTCAAAGCTGGCGTCGTGGGAGTTGCGCTAAGTACACATACATCTAACCTATCAGGAGAATACAGTGGTCAAATGCATATTCATATCGCGGATAGGTCTCGGAGACATCTTGCTAGATCCCTACGGCCTGGAGTGGTTTTGAAAATACTCTCACAATGATTTTTATCTATTTTTCGTCTGGCTCGGATTTTAGGGCTGTGTTTGCTGTATTCGTGAATGTTTAAAAGGTTAGATCAACTCGGCTGCCCATGCTAAACCGATCGCTGACCTCATCCATAGCATTTATCAGTGTGGGGATGCCTCCGAGCTAATATTAGGCACAGACTGCTTTTTTTTTATTTTTATTTTTATTTTATATCATTTCAATTTCTGTTTCTAAGGCACAGACTGCTATCGATGTTGCCTACTATATTGGTCACGTGCAGGCGAGGCGTTGTGGCCATGTGGCGATGCAGAGCCACACCTGGGGCTTAGAGCCACCTTCGCCAAAACGTGGCTTACCGTTAATAAGACGTGGCTTTATAATAGTATATGGGTGTCGTTCTAGGAAAAGGTACCTGTGTGGCAACGCAACAAGGCCTCACCAGCTCGCTACCGCACTCTACAGGCTCCAATTTATGGAACCAATGTCAGAAAAATTAATTCTGGGCTCTCACCAAGGTCCTCTGAGCTTCATGAAAATTTGGAGTTTATCGGTTGTTTGGTTCGTCGGAATAAGGATTTGGCTGTGCGGACGGTTTTCCTAGAACGACACCCATATGTACTCTACTTATGGGGTCTGTCCCACTTACACGCATAATGCAGCAATGATCAATTTGTTTTATCAATAGAGAGAAAGCAATAAGAACAAATTCGAGCCTAGAGCAGAAAGCAAAGAAGCGAAGAGCCAACAACCAAAATCACGGAGAACGAATACACAGCGTCAAAGTCAGCGACGCATCCAAACAATGGGTTGTGAGATATAATGCTCCTGCTCATACTCTTTGTAAAGGAGAGATTTAGAATCAAAGCATTGATATAGCACCCAAATACACCTGATGCGAACAAGATAGAATGTCCTGCAAAAGAGCAGACCTTCATTACTACGCCTCGAGTGCACGTGACCAATATACTAAGCGACATCGCTGGTGCTCTACTTCTCTTAATTTGGAATAACCCACTTTCTCTGTATCCGTATAGGCTATGTTCAAAGAAGGCGAATCGGCATATCAAACCTAACGGGTTCGTGCAGATACATACACGCATCTGCTTTTTCTCACCCGAAATTGAGATTTAGCGAAGCGGAGATAGTTCATTTCTGGAGAATTAACGGTAGTCCAAGCCAAATAATTAGGACCGGTCTTTCCTGAGATACCAGGCCCTTTCTGCAGACAGAGCCGGCTATAAATTTTACATGCATAATTAGTTGTTAAGAGGATTGGCGCTAATTAATTTAGAATGAATTTAGAGCTGGATCGACTCCTTTGCGCAAAGGGCCAGATAAATGTCTGTTGAGGAGCATACTTGCTTTCAGTGGTATCCTTTACGATCATGCCAGTCGCATCTATCGTCTGCCAGCTTCGCGGGGAAGAAGAAGGCGGGGGTTATATTCTGCATACATGCATTGATATCATCGAAGCAGTCGACAGTTCCATGGCGGCGAAACCCTCTTGCTTCATGCAGTCCCAAGCTATTTGCTACTGTGGGATAAAGCCGCTGTGAGTTGATCTTCACCATCAAGATCAAAGTACCCGTAGGTATCTATTTCGCTGACGTTTGTGGACACGACTGATGTTGCATGCCATACAAAAATAAGCCAAGCTCATGATTTTGGGTGTACATATGCAATAATGGCCCAGTTTTCTGCACGTGCGGCCCAATTGGAAAGGGGCCAAGCCTTTAGATGGGTCTCTGACCTTTAGCTCCTAACATGGGTGTCACCGTTGGGTCGAGTTTTCAATTTTTCTTGATATTGGGGTCAGAAGGACCTAGGATCTTAAACCGTTAATCAACCTATACGGGATACCCACTATTAAGGCAGTCCAGGTGCATGAGGTGTGTAATTCATGTCTGCTCGCCAAGCCGATACCATCGATCCCGCCTCCACGCACACCCAATGGAGATGGGTATTTCGTACTCGGTTACTTACTTTTAACAGCTCGTGCCTGTTAATACTCTGCGTTCGATGGGTAACAGCGGGTATCTACTAATCTTTTATCATCGTCCCGGATTGCTCTCCTGTAGTTTAGACATCTATATATACATATATATCACCCGGCCACTGACCCAAAAGTACAACAACAACTGAAAGAACCCCCTACATATACCTTACCACCGCGTCTCTTCCGGAAGAGTGCTCGCCGCCAATTCTCCCCCTCTGACCACAATGGTGTATAGTAGCTTCAGCCGCGCCATAGACTCCCCCCGCCATCTTGTCCTCAGACATGCCCGCGACCTGTTCGAAGAAGACAAACGCTCTCGCGTTTCCACCAGGGAGCTAGACTTGGACCCGACCAGCCCAATCGAACATCTCCAGCCTGGGGAAACAAAGCTCTACTGCTACTACGCCCCCGGCCTTGAGGCTGGCATACACAAAGTCACCGCGACGCAGACAATTGAAACACGCAAGGATACAAATGATGCGGAGAAGATGGATGGCCCGGCGCTGACTAGCGTCCAGAGGTTTGAGGTTGTTGCGCCACGGTTTGTGCTGCCCGAGGGATCCGTCCACTCGGTGTATCCGCCGCAGGGCCATGGAGACACGGTGGAGACTCTGCCTCATCTGGTCCTGAACGATCCGCATTTACCCTGGGAGAGAGTAGGAAGTCGCGCGGAGGACAACAACTCAAAGGAAGAGAAGGAGAGGAATAGGGTGCCGTGGTTAGCGCTGTTGGTTTTTACGCAGGATGAGCTGAGGCTGAACGATAGCGTGAGGAAGACAATCTTTCAGAAGACAGACTTATTGAAGTGGGCGCCGGCCGCGGAGGACAAGGAAGCCGGTGGAGTCGCAATTGAGAAATTGGGGACATCTCCGAAGGGTTTGACAATACCCGTGGCGCAGAGTACGACGTTGGCCATCAACATGAAGATCAGCGATATATGGAAGACGGAAAACACCACAACACCGATTCCAAAGGTCAGCGATGATGCGGAGGTCACTGAGGCCACTACAGATGTTATCTTCGTGAAGAAGCAACTGTTTACCCATCTCGTCACGACCTACGACAAGAGCGGGAAGCCTGTCGACGGCCAAGTGAAAGCCGATGTCTCCCGCTACAAGTATCTCGCACACGTGCGCAACATCAACACAAAGGGCATGGCGGATGCTGGCGTCGAGGACGACGGTCTGTTCAGCATAGTAATCTCGCACCGTGTGGGACCGCTCACCGGCGAGGGACCCACCTCCGTGGTGGTCCATCTTATCTCTATCGAGGACGTCGAGGGCATGACCCTCCCCATTACTACCGACTATGTGGCCCTGTCCTCGCTGCACAGCTGGACGTACACATGTCTCCCCCCAAATTCCATGAATGTCTTTGACACTTTCCACGCGATCGGGAAGACCCTCGGTGTCCTCAGACCACCTCCGGAAGTGATATCCGGGCTGGAGAAGGGGGGCCCGGTGGCGGAGAAGATTGCTAAAAGGCTGACTGACGGATACTCACTCGTCAGGTATCGCACGAGCACAGGGGAGCCAACGGTGGCCTTGGTGAGGGGACCGCTGTCTCCCACGGCCACTCCGCCTCCATTGACAAAGGTCCGGACATCGCTCTCCACCTATGGCACGGATCTGCAGGTTCTGGATCAGGAGCTGGGCATCATGGACATCACCTACTGTGCAGCCTGGCAGCTGGGCAAGACGCTGGCTCTCGCCGACCAAGCCTTTACAGTCGCGCTGTCGAGGGTCAGGTCGCAAATCTACGACGCCGCAATGGATAGAGCAAAGGCCAAGCTCTTGAAGGAGCGCGGCCTGCACATGTCTCGCGAGGAACACATCAGGTCACTCCCGGAAGCTATGGGGATCCTCAACAACCTCCCGTCTAGCGCTCTTCTTAACGGACCCGTGAATCGGTGGCGGGCAAGAGACGCTGAACACACCCTGAACCTTTCGTTTGACGGCCCCATGATTGATCCCATCTTCGCCGAGCATGCTGCGCCTGTTGCTCGGAGCATTGCGGCAAGCCCGGATGAGGACGGGGAAGCGCTATTCAATGAGCACAACAACCACAACTCGTCCGACTGGATGCTCATCTTCAGATGGGTGCTGGATAAAATGTATCTCCAGGGCATCCCCGCACACTACCTCATCACCGACCCGACACACCTCCCGCCGGAGCGACTGCGATTCTTCCATATCGATGCAGACTGGGTAGATGCCTTAATCGACGGCGCGCTGAGTCTAGCGAACCACATGGAGAGGGACAACGACAAGATCAGGACATCCATCAAGCAGGCGATAAACGAGTATCTAGAGACCGTGGACCCCGTGCTGAAGTACCGCCCGCAAATACCGACATATGGATTCCTGCTCCGCTCTGAGCTCTGCACGCACTTTCCCGATCTGATGGTGCAGGCCCCGTTGCCGCCGGGCGAGCGCAGAGCGCCGATCTTAAGACATGAGAATATTGGCAATGGGGTAATGCTGTGCCTGTTTGATAGGGTACCTTCGGAGAGGGAGTTTGAGTTGCTGTCCTTCACACAGCCACCACACCAGCAGTCGTTTGTAGCCGGTGCGAAGCTTGACAAAGACAAGATTGAAACGGCGTACAAGCGTATATACACCGTGTCAAATCTCTCCAAGGAGGAGCAGGAGTTGAGAAAGTCACCGCTCACGGAAGAGCCAGTTATCAGGAAAAAGGGGGATCCGGGTGCTACATTTCTGTGGGGTGATGATGCTGAAATTAGGACTCTGCTGTTTCCGGCATGGGCCCAGGACGTATTTGACATGCTCACGGATAAGATGAATACGCCGGAACATAAATACTTCGAGGACACTGTTCCAGGCTCGGCCTTGGTTGGAATTCAGTTGAATAACCCCATCTACCAGGTGCAGATCAAGCTTGCACAGCGCCCGGAGCTGGAACCCCTAACGCGAGACCTGGAGCTCTTTGAAGACACCCCTCCGGCCCCCAGGACCTTGAAGCTTCTGGAGCCTCGTTTCAAAAAGCCAGTGAAGAGGGAGGGGGAGGAGGAGGGGGCCACACGAGAGCCCGAGGAAGAGGAGCCACACATGACTCTCCCCTCTTTTGGCAACAGAACCCGGCCCAATCCCACTCGAGTTGGCGTCCCTCCTCCACACTTCCCTTCTCTCCGTATCCCGCCTTTTGAAGACGATGATGCTGGGGCCAGAGAACCCGAGGAGACCTCCGGAGGTGCCACGAGAGCGTTTTCCATTGAAAGCGAGCCTGCCAAAGCTCCCGACATTACCTATAGGGTCTACCCCGCTGATGCCCCAAAGAGTAGAATAATACCCATGGGAACACAGCTCCCACAGGACCTGATATTCTCGATTATAATTGAGGAAGGCAGTGACGACAGCTTCGATATGAAGGAGATTCGCCTTAAGATCCGTCTGGGCCCTACCACAGATCTGCGAAAGAATCTGGCAGAGAACTACAGGGGCCCCGGGGCGACGATGCTGAGTAATTTGAGGTTCAATGTGTGGGTGAAGGCCGAAGAGGGGGAGTTGACGGTGAGATTGCTGCCGAGGAGTATGCAGGGAAAGGTACCAGTTAGTAGGTTGAAGGAGCTGAGCTTCATGTTGGGGCTGGCAACGGTGAATGATTACAAGGGTCAGAAAGAGGTGAAGGTGTGGGGGACAGCGGAAGAGTTTTATGAGGGGACTCCAGTACCGGTGAAGAAGGACATTTTTCTGTACTTGGGGAGGAATAGTTAGGGATTTAGCACGCGGGAAGAGATATATGTTCTCCTTACTTCGGGTATTAGGGGGGAGGCGGGGGAGAGGCTACTGGTATAGGGTGGATCGATATTGTTGGAGGAGGTCCTTTCTTTGCCAATTTGGATTTTATTTTGTCTCTACATTGATTCCAAGAGGGGTAGGCAGTCCACGGTGGGATCTTGATACGACCTTCAATTACAGTTTTTTTCTCTCGTTCATATCTTTATAATTGGTGAGGTTAGACATAATGTGGGCTTGAAACACCATACGAGTAGCTAGCTATCTACTAACCACTACACCACCTATTCTCTACACAAGGGTCATCACATAGAGTACAGTGACTGAATTATCACCCGATATGTCCAAGAGTTCTATCATTGAAATTTAGTGACGTTACGATCTAGTTCCAAGGAACTCCACCCCTGTTTAAAGACTTTACAAAGTTAGTTCAGACGGAAGTCCTCCCGGCCATGAGACTGAAGAGGCTCGGGGCTAACCTTGAGGTATGCTATGGCTATATAGCCTCCTAGCGGATATTTGAGTCTTCCAATTGTTATGTAATTAACCGTGGCTAGACAGAATCTCTTGTTCATTGTTGCGATATAGGACGACAGACCTCATGAGCTCCATTAATTACCTAAGCCACCTCATGGTCTCGTTTATTGTCTCTACCCACCCGCGATCTGTTCCGTTTCAACATCTCTGGAGCTACTCCCGGGGAGGGGGGGAGGCGTTGTGAATAATGCCCGAGCCTTATAATTCCGCAATTATACATGTATATACGGATATACAACACGAGGCGGGAGTGTCACTACACTAGTGACTATATGATCATCTGACTAGCCATCCAGCGGTCAGGAGTGCTGGGTTCATGCTTGATCTCGAATCCCCGTGGTAACGTTGACTTCGGGGGTCTTGATACTATTCTATTTTGACGAGGAACACAGTTTACTCGGGTAACGTTCTTTCAATGAATCTTCACTCAGCAACACTTTAATTATACCGGAAGTCCACGGTTTGCGACAGTCTATCTAGGAACAATGAGGCAGTCTGGCCAAAAGCACAACATTCCAAGCAGTAGCTCAACAAAGCAGCCCCATTATTATGCTCAGTCCTTCAACAGAAGCCTTCAGCGGGGTTGGGATTCGGTAATGGTGTTCGAAGTACAATGAATAGAGTATAAACATCGCCATTAAAAGCCCAGGAAACTATCTCTAGCCCGGAGGTAACTATTTTGATCATTTCAAAAATGCGGGAATACCGGATATTTACCCGCATATTCAAAGATCATATATATTTGAAGCCTCTTCATGGAGTTGCCTTGTTTTTCAGATGGAGATGTTTGTCCAAAGGTTCTTTACACCAGATATCTAACAGATTGAGGTGTGTAGTTCATGTATTCCGGAATAGGAGGTGGTTCTTGACTTAACCTTCATTAGTGCATTAGAGTAATTTAGCTGCCGGAGTACGACAGAACAGGTTAGACGGAAGTCCTAACCGTTTTAGGAAGATGCCTGCAGTTGTTCAACAAATAAGATGTGCAGG
This sequence comes from Morchella conica, assembly GCA_008079325.1. NCBI lineage: Eukaryota > Fungi > Ascomycota > Pezizomycetes > Pezizales > Morchellaceae > Morchella > Morchella conica. The sequence goes on along the minus strand of VOVZ01000048.1, from coordinate 312,425 downwards.
ACCTTTTGTCGCAGTAATTGACTTTATCTCCAACTCTTCCAGCTAAAATAAGCCTTCTGTCCAACTCGAACAATACCAACATCTGAAGGACCAGTTTGGACCTCTGAATCACCATGCGACTACCAGGCTTGACCAAGGGTCAGCCACCAGCTGTTTGAGATTGACCCGCCGAGAGTTTATGCCCTCAGCGAGGAGCATACATACGTACATATTCTATCTGTATTTACAATATTCGGGAATTGAACGGCGGCAGTCGTGCTATCATATTTTAGAGTACGCTAATCTCAAAAACTTGCATATTGGCGTTCAAAGACTGTCACTGGTTGTTCTATACCCCTCTTGTCTCGCTCAGGTTTTCCGGTACTCTAAATCGTCTCTCTTTACAGCTTGGGCATTGACATTTCGAGCTGAAAGATTGTTTTTCCCCCATGATCTACTGTTCTGTAGGCAGTGTGACCATGTGGTGTTACTTGACATATGCGACTAACATAGAGTAGAGTAGAGTAGAGTACTTGTAGCTTAGTGACGTTTCCGAACACGACCAATCAATATTGCATAACATACAAAAAGCGCCAAATCCACCTTTTGTATATCATGCAATATTAGTCGTGTTCGAAAACGTCACTAAGCTACGAGTGGAGTACATACATATGCAGATAAGTGTAACGCCGATCCAAAAAAGTAACCGTATGCATCGATCTTAAGCTTATATCCATGCAGGCCGGATTAGAAGATACCATGCACCTCATATGCCAAGCCAGCTGACCTTGGTTACATCCTCGTTAAGCGTATCGGCAGTGCCGGGAGGCCCGATATGATAATACCTACAGCTCAACCAAGCTCAAAACGATAGTAGGTACATACATACATACAGTACTACAACGATCCACCATATCCAATTGGCGTATCAAGCTTCACGAATTTGTCCAGATACATACATACGTACACATATCTGCTTTTTCTTGCCCGTGATTGAGATTTAGCGAAGCGGGGATAGCGGATTTCTCGAGAATTAACGATAGGTATGCCTAGTTTATGTTTTGCAGCGACTATTTCCATTAACGACATGCGAGTTATACCCATTTTGTCCCAGCGTTTGTGAACACAACCGGCACTATTAACACACAAAAAACAACCAAGACTGTCTTTTTGTGAGGTATGCAATAGCGGCCGTGCTCACAACCAGCGTCACATACACAAAACTACTAAGACAGCTTTTCTGTATGGTATGCAATAGAGGAATAGATCTCCCCAGCATTCAAAGAGCTCTGATGTTCAAACAATAGCCATTACGCTATTACGTAGTATGGTGACGGACACAGCAACGGGGTTGGTAAAAGCAGAAGAACGCCAAATTTATCTCTTCACCACAAATCAATAATTTTGGATTCAGGTCGTGTACCTCTGTAAGAAGTCAGTAGGAGAATCAACGGACGGCGTAGCAATTAAATTACGTCGTGTTGAAAAAAAAAAGATTTCAATTTTGTTAGGCAGCACAAAGTTTGTTACCTGTACCTACAAATCTGTTAAGGCGAACAGAATCCTCACGTGTCAGCAGAAAGCCTATCCTAATTAGGCTTAATCACTTCTCAGAAGAGAACTGATCAGCGCCTGCAGCTTGGTTGCTTCTGCCAAGACTGATCTCGTTCTCGTGTAAAGAGACTCGGTATTGCATACCATACCTACAGTACTCGATTCTGCTAGTATGCATTAGCGGTTCCTTTTTATTCGGAGATGAGGTCAATTGGTGAGCGGTTATCATGTTGGGTGTTGGGTACGCTTGTATGTACTCTACATACGTCCGAGCACTATCCCGCTTATAAGCTCAACTGAAGATGCACACATAGTGTATATATATACCCCGCCTACCCCCCCCCCAAAAAAAAAAAAAACTATAGCCGCAGCCAGACCTCCAAGCTCCAAAGCGACAGCAAAGACCGTATCCCGCTAAACATACACTGATTTCTCCTGAACTCGATCCGACATCATGGCCGCATCCGCAAGCATTCGGAACCCCCTCAACAAGGATGAGGTCCTGTTATACTATCTCAACAGCGACAAGCGCCTAGCCCTTGAGCAAAAGAAGGATGAGTCTGGTACACGCGCCGGCGATGAAGAGCCTACTCCTGGTCTTCGCGAAGGGGAACGAGACGATGACACTACCCAGCAGCATAGGGATATCAGGAATCCTTCATCAATTGGCGTCATGACTCACAAACACGTCGTAAGTGCCCCACCCCACTGCCCATGTTAGATCCGTGTTAGATGAGAAGGACGTAGTGGAAGCTGAATAGGTGGTTCGACACGTAGTTAAGTATCTACGGTATGGATACCAACCGGCGGATCGGACGAGTGAGCCCCGTATATGAACCAATCGTTCCCAAGACCGTCGCAGAGACTAATTGTCTTGCTGTTACCACCGATGGTAATCATACTGGCTGGATCTATCTCTTGAAGTAAGTACAATCCCTTATGATACGGTAAACAGACACAGAATATTGCAAACTAGTGGCCATTTCTCTAATCACAGTTCCCATCCATAGGTATGACCCTCCTCGGATTACAGAGCTTGAGTTACGTCTCGATGTTGTCATCCTCAACGACCCTGGACTCCCCGTGCCACACCCCGAGACATACCTTGCTGCGTTCTACAACAAGAACAATCAGACTCGACATGTAATTTACCAGGCGGCGGACAACCTGATTCATGACCTCACAATCCAGCACAGTGGGGACCATGCAGGTATTACCAACCGACCTCTGTTTGTGAATTTCGTGGCGGAACACTAACTTGTAAACCTCTGTCTCATATAAGATTTTGGAATCGGAGACACCGACAACGCAAAGCCTGGAACACCACTCGGGGTAGCCAGTTTTATCAATGATGCGGGTAAATTCGAGGCATACCTATATTTCAGCAACCAACAGGGCACGCCTCAGAGGGTTGTCTGCAACGATACTCAGTGGTTACCACGGACCCGCCCGACGTTGTCGAAGATGGATAATTGGACTCAGCTCACGGTTACGGCGAATCCCGCGAAGCGCAATAACAATGTCTTCTATGTACCGCTAGGTGGCAACGGCGCGATCGAGAGGTTTGTTGATGATATGTAGGTCACCTCACGTTAGACTTATGTATAGACTGCCTGATCTCAGGCTACGCTTGGACAGTAGGCTTTTTCTCCTTTTTTTTTCTCGTTTCTTGCGGTGTTGGTGTGGCGGCACACGTCTCTGGAGGAGAAACTTGGAAGAGAATTTGGAGCTTCGTTTTGTCGAGCAAAGCTCTATGAGTATTTTAAAAAAAATGAAGAATAAATATCACTATTAGTCACCGAAAATATTTTGCGTTTCTTAAATAAAGCTTTACGGGAGTCCTTCCATATTCTATGTGGTCTTGAATTTTCTCTGTGGTTAGACTAAGTAAATAACTGTCAAATCTGTGTTAGGCACGTTATTGAAATTGAAGGAACCTAGGCGGAAAACGAAGATGAGAGTAACAGTCCATGATGCTTCTCAAGACACAGGCGTGGCCGTTCTTTGTAAGCGCCATCCACAGACATTATATGGGGAATTTCTTTCATATGTACACATAGGTTATTAGCTATATGTACGTTGCAAAGCATTTTTAGTTTTCATTGCTGTTTTGGAAAAACGATGGTAAAGTCATCATAGCTAGAGAACAAAAATCAAAAATGAAAAGATAAGAAAGAGAAATAAAAGTGGTCTTAAAGATCAAAAGAAACAAGTAAAGTTAGAGAAAATGTCAAGTAATTTCACTTCTCGTAATAAATAGAAAGTGGTGTTATTGCCTTCCCACTGCGGACAACCGGCATCCACCTAACATCTCTATATAAGGGTTAGCAATGTTAAACAAAACCACTAGGCGTTAAGATAAATCTTTATTTCTAGTAAGGTTTCCTAGAAAGGCCAACATACCATGAACTCTTACCCTAACCAAGCAATGATCACTTACCGAGACCTCCCCTCCGAAGATACCATCAACCGAGGTGCCGAAAGGTAGATCTCGTCGAACTTCTCGTGTAATAGAGGGGGCATATACCCACTCAACGGCATAGATTCACTCAGCGTCGCTTCCCAGGAGAAGGTCTTTATCCACAGGTCTACCGTTTCCTTTTGTGCAACCCCCGGCTTTGTCCATGCTTCACGAACCTTCCCCCATTGCTCAGTCCCAGCATCGTCTTCAAACTGGTGCCAGGTTTTGTTCAGTTCTTCAGACGGCGGGAATGTTGGTGTATTCTCTATTCCAAAGACTTCGAGTGACATGGCTTTCACGGCGTTGAACTTTGGGATATTATCGATTGAATGCTGGGGCTTCGGGGCGCTAATAGTAACACCCATCATGTGGGGGGTAGAAACCTCGGTTCCACCTAGAAGGGGGGAAATATCAATGCCCTTGCGTGACGGGTCCTGTTTAGAATCATCTACGGGGAAGATAAATAAATTAGTACTTTTCATTATCCGGGAACCTCTTAGCTCGTGGTTTATATAAACTACCAGGGTAGGTGGATCATACATCTGCCCCAGAGAGCGTTTGGAACTGACTTTATCAGTTGATTAAGTTTCCATTTCGATGTTATCACAACTTCATCCTCACGCTCAATCTGGATTCTAATACTAGAATCGAGAGGCGTTTCCAGCTGCATTGGCTTTGCATATATAGCTTTTTCGTGATTGGTCTCCAGGGGGATCGCATCCTTCATTTTTGCGCTGTTTATTGCGAACCGGGAAGTAATTTTGAATGAGAAATTGCCCCCCCGAACCCTCCAAGGCCGTGTGTGTGGTGATTTCGTTTCCGGCGACGTAGCCTTCTCTCGCGATGCTGCAGCGTTATCTGGTGTTGGAATCAAACCACTTACGCATCCAAAGACATGGGCTTGGTCGGCAATGTCCTCGTCTCCGGTTATTACTCCTCCGGTAGCAGCGGGAAGTACACCGGGAATGTCCGATTGGAGTACAAGATCATAGAATGCTGGTAGAGTTATTCTTACGGGTGGTTCCGCACCAGGACCAAAATCAATGTCAAATCCGAATACCCAAAAGTCAACATGGACAGTTCCGGACATCGGGGGGCCAACAAGATGTAGCCGGGCGCCGATCTCCACGTTAATGTGCACTGTGGTAATCCACAAGTCCAAGGTAAAGCGAACACCCACGGATATTCCGCCGTCCGCCATGAAATGGAAAGGTTTGTAGTTGATTAAGAAGTCGGCATAAGCGTCGAAACTTGCATCGAGTGGTCCAAGAGAAAGACTGGCATGTAGTCGTCCACCTGCCATACATACCTTCGGTGTGATAGCAAAATAGGCTTCCCCAGTGATGCTGAGGGAGCTATCCAGGCTCCAGCTAATGGCTAAGCGCGGTGGGTTTGGGTAGTGGGAAGGACGTTCGAAAGCTTGATGGAAGCCACCGATGGTAAAAACCCAGTCTCCTTCGAACTGAGACCCCTCGAACCAGTAGTAGAGGCCAAACCCACCGGTCAAGTGACAACTAGGGCTGAAGATATAAGAATTTGGAGATAGCTGGGCTTCTAATTTCATCACCCCGGCACGAAAGTCAACCGTAGCAGAAATACCGAGCTCTACGTGAGCGAATGTAACTACACCCCCCCTTGGAATTTGAGCAACGGCTACTCCAAATATTCCCAGATTGACATACGGATTCCACTCAACAACCACAACCGCGTCAATCGAGAGTGTCTGGAATGCTGTGACTTTGAGACCTGCGGCTAGCCAGAACGACCCATCACGCGGGCTAAACCAGCCCCCTGGCTTTGTCAACTCCATAAGGTTTTCCATTGGCGAATCTGGTGCAGTGTCCATCGCAAGGAAAGGGAACTTGGGAACCTCGGCGATGGTGGGGAATTGTAGATGACTATTATAGCCAAAACCTCCGGTAATTCCAGATATCTCAGCGTATCCCAGGGTGATTAGAGGCCCATTCAGTTTACCAAAAATGAAAACAGACTTGTATTCGGGCTTGCCAGGCGGTCGTGCAATACCGTAAAACCCTGCGGCCTCAAAAAGCCATGGTTGGAACGCCACAATAACCCCCCCTGCGTAGTATTCCAACTCTGCCGTGCTGGAGTATCTAAACTGACCGGATATGATAACCGGTGGACGATCAAAAGAAATCGCAAGCCCACTTATCGAAGCGGAGATTTTGGTTGGAAGTTTCTGGAGGTTGAATCCCCCACTCAAATCAACTCCCAGATTAAAGCCCAACAAGGTGAACCCAATAGGGCCCAAAACGAAAGCAGCATCCAACAGAACATGCAGAGAACCATTCTTGTATTGAAATCCAATGTTTGAAATGCTAAGGGGACCTATGGACTTTTTGTAGGGCGCCATGGAGGAATCGGAGGGGGGAGGGGAAGTGTTATCATCTTTAATATCTGGCGGGCGCTCACCCACTGTTTCCTTTTTGGGGGAGTCTTTTCCCGGTTTGCTTTTTGGATCTGTTGGTTTGCCGAAAACGTAGTCGATCAAAACCTCGGAAGTTGCTTTCTCGCCCTTCATGACAAGTACAAAATGGGAACCAGCTTCAACTACCACATCGGTCTGTTTCCTCTCCCTCTCCTTTTTTCTTTCCCGAAAGAGCAGCTTGTCGTCACCTAGGCCTTCGTTGATTGCATCGACCTCCGCCCGAGTAAGTCCGGGGGACACTCCCCTACCGTTTTGGCCCGAGTTATCCTGAACCCACATAAAGAAGATTTCATCGAAGGGCTGGGCAAGGTCGCCAATGATTGGAACGTCTACGTGTGGAAGCTGATTAACGGATACCTTGATGACCCTTTTTGGTGAAACCTTCGCATCCCACCCGGAGAGTCTATACTGAGTAAATGAGAATGAAAAGGATCCTACTCGCACAGACGTGGTAAATTGCAAACCGCCGCCTTTGGTCTTTTGGCAATCGATTTTGACGAGACCCCCGGTATCAGCCTTGCTAACTGGAATACTGCTTACGAATTCCGGGAGGGTAAGGGGGGTCCCAGTAATACTCGTGATGATATCACCAATAGTGGACGATTCGGTGCCTGTCGTGCCTAGGGAAGCGCTGAAGTCCCAGCCGTTTTCGTCGGCGGTGAATTGGAGAGCCAAGGCAAGTTTACCTAGGAGTATGGTTCCTTCAAACAAAAAGTCTGATGCTTTCTGGTCTTTATCGTAGTAGTATGATAAGCTTAGATTTTCCATCTTGAGCTTTTCAAGGAAGGTCATGACGCCGCCCCGTGAATGCTCATCGAAGAAGGAATACAACGTATATCCATCCAACCCCGCGACTGACGCACTCAGTGTCCAGTTTCCCGAATCGTACTCGAGGGTACCAAGTATCACAGCTGGGGCCTGGGGTTGAGGAGCCGGCCTTGTTTCTATCAGCGCCCTTACATGACAGTATACGTTGAAAGAACTTTCGGTGTCCTTGGTTGCCCATGCGTATTTGGCGCGGAGGTCAATTCTGTCTAAAGAAAACGTGGGAACCTTTCCGTCGTCTGGTTTGCTGCAAGTGAGAGCCCCAGAGAAAGCAATCCCAGATTCATCTATCTCGATAGATGCTTGGCATATCTGGTCGGGAATGCCCTTGGGGATGTTCGAGATGGTGGCATTGGGGATCATGTTTTTCAAGCTCAAGGTTTCGCTCTGCTTGGCCGCAAGTGGTGTGAACACAAGATGTTTTTCCCAATCAGGCATAAGTTTTGGAGACGTGACCAAAGATGACTTTGGAGGTGCTAGATCCCGAGATATTAGTTTAGCACATCAGCACTACCGGCAGTTGTACTTGGACGAAACCTACCACACCAGAGCGCACCCTTCAGCGCACCAATCTTGTTGCCCTTCGACCAGCTGTAGGTCAAGAGGAATATTACTGGTTCATCTTCTTTCGCAATACCGAAATCCGCGTGAGCCTCGATGTCAATGCTAAAGTGTTGTATTGTGTGCTCGCCTGGGTCGATATCTAGAGAGATGCGACGGAGTTGAGGGGAGGAAGACTTCATATCCTTTAGCCAATGGGTGAAACCAAGGTCTTCGAGCCCAACCAGCTTTGCAAGCCATTCTACAATGTCCCCGAGGACACCTTCCGATCTTGTTGTCAAGTCCAAGCTCACCAATGCGTGTTCAAATGTAAGTACAGCCTCAAAGGTCACCGCCTTGACTGCACACTCTAGGGCAAATGTAATCTCCGCGTCATGTAATATCACCACCCCTTGCGATGTCATCTCCCAAGTCGAGATCTTCTTCGTGATCACATTCGCACTAGTCACCTCTAGCTCTAGATGTTTGATCTTACCGAAAAGGTCGCTGAGCCTGCCAAAGTCATGAACGTTGAACTGATACCTAACAGTTGTCCTATAGCCCTTCCCTGGCTCAAACCACACGGCATTTCTAGCTGCTGCGCCTTTACCTGGGGTGATGGCTAGTTCCACGGGACCCATTAAATCCAGGAATATACTGTTCATAGAGCCATTTAAGCCAATGTAGGTAACCACATCGTTGAGTGTCGCCTTCACGGAGGAGGAAGGGTCAAGTCCGAGAACCAGGATATATTCGTCCGATAGCAAACCTGGCGCAGGAACGGCGTTCTCTCCTCCAAAGGCATCATCGATGAAATCAGTACTGAAGGTCATGTTTGAGCCCAAGGAAGCGATTTCGAGGTCAAATCCGCCAATCATACCAGCTTCATTCCAGGTGGCAGCAAACGAGGTAGCACCAGCGCAGTCTTGAAGCCAGAGAAGCCATTCATCGGTGGCTAGAAGCTTTTCTTTCGAACCAGCGGTAGGTTTCTTCTCTAGGCCAAAGTAACCTTTATGCAGAGCCGTCACAAAACCGTTGAGATCACCCGCCGGGAGGGTCTGTGTGTTGTGTCCTGTAGCTTGGAGCTTACCGGACACAAGATAAAAGCCTTCCTCCACGCTTTCCAACGTAATATGTCTCTCCTCCTCAGAGATTTCCAACTCTCGTACGGATCCCCCCCCTGCTTCTGTATCGAACTCCTCCTCCATCTCCGAACCACTTCCGTCGCCGCCTTGTTGGCCATTATGTATAGAAGGGCTTCCGCTGAGGCTGTACGCGTTGCTCACAGTGAGCTCGGGCTTGAATTTCTTTGTCGGAGAACCACCCCCGGATGGCGGGTCGTGTTTAATTTTAGCCAACGACTGCGCTACCGTAGGCGGGATTATGATTGGGCGGAGCGGGTACTGTGTATCAGCATACTTGACCCAAATGTCTTCGCCAGCGGGCCCCGTTTCCCTGCTCCTAACCCGGATGTATTCGACCGCCCCCTTTGTGTTCAGTACTGGTGTAGCAACGGAGCCGGCGAAGGCCGCAGAGGACGCCGGATGAGATTTAGGGCCAATGGATGAGATGGTGCTCCAGCGTTGGACCACCCTTTCGATAATCCACGAGTCCATCTTCTCCTCAGGCACCTTCTCCTCTCCTTTGGCTTTATAGTCACTCTTCATTGTTTTATACTCCTCAAAGACACTGGTAGTACCCGAAGGAAGCAACTTTTCAAAGGCCGTAGCAAATATATCCCTCTTTTTATCCTTTCTGTCGAGCGTAGCCGGATTCAAGGACCAGGGTTTTGCGCGTGCACTCAGATAACAGGGATATTGAGTGCTATAGACAGGCTTTTTGCCAACCTTGCTAGACACCGCCCATGCGTGCAGATACAGCAAAACCTCCCAATCTGCATGCATTATTACTCCACACATCAGAAATATTCAAGAGATCCAGGAACGTCAGGGATTGCAATGGCAAACATACCGGGATGCAAATGAGTGCTATCTCCAGCCGATATAATGATGTTGTCCGGATTGAATCCGTGCAAAATGTTGACGGGAGTTGTGTATGCGGAACCATGGTGACTGAGCTTCATGCTGGTAACTCTGTGGGTTCCTCCGTTGGTCCCTGACCATGTAGTCACCCCAATCTCCGTTTTGTGATCGGCATCCCCACCGAAATAGTGCGATAAATGTCCAGTTTCCCAGATGATCATTGCGCAGATGCTGCTCCGGTTTGTCGGAGACGGGTCGAGTTTGTCGACTACTCTTTTCTTGCCGCCCGGCCCCAGAACAACCCTACCCGAGGCCACGCAGTAGATCCCGGGCTGGCCTTTTGGCGGCGGGAGTACGCTAACCAACACACTCGGCGATGTGATAGATTCCGGTTTCTTGTTCGCTGGTAGTTTCTCGCCTGTCAGGAAGTTCATCCCTAATATTCTGTCCGCATCTACTCGACATAAACGACCTACCCCGCCGAGCTTCAAGTACATATTGCGGTCGTTTACATCATCGGCACATTTACCGCGATCAATTTGGATTATCTTTTTAAGTCCAGTGGGCCTCCTGGGTTTTTTCGTTGTGACTCCGTCCGGCCCAACAACCGCACCTGTACCCGGATTTGTGGGGGGAAGCGTCGTTACTGGCCAGTACGGCGCATAGAGGACTGTTGTGGGTTTGTCGTTTTCGTATTTTATGAAGCTAAGTCTGATGTCTTTATCGGCAATGTCTTTGTTCTTCTTCTTGATCTCTTTGATCTCATCTAGGAACAGTCCTTTAATCCCTCCATAATGGTCATCGTCCCAGTGTGTGATAATGATGACATCGAAGCGTAGCTTTTTATCTGGCACGCCGTACCACGGCCCCTCCTGTATTTGTTTTATAGTCTTCCTGATATTTTCCTGTCCGGCGGGGGGACCACCGTCAATCAGAACCGCACGGCTGACGCTCGGTGTCCCAGTAGTATCTAAGAGAAGATGAATTGCACAATCTCCCTGACCGACGTTGATATGTAGTGAATCGACACCGAACGTCATTTCTGATTACGTCCCGGGCACCTTGGATGAATTGAAATGACGACCTGGGTTTTTGTCTTGAGATTTTCGAGTTTAGAGGACTGGGACGTTATTAGATAGGCAGTTTGTTTAACGCGGGTACGGGGAAACCCACAATCGGCCAGCTTCGCTAATTCGTGGGACTATTCACGGACGGGCTGGGCTCATAGAATCGGTAATACCGTCAGGGGTTTGGTACCTTGCCGCAGACGAAAAGAACGATAGAGCTGAGTCTCACGCTTCAGAAGGTCCAAGGCTTGGGAAGGTGGAGGTTGTGCGCAGAGACTGTGGGCGAAGAGGTTTAGTTTAGTGTTTTTCTGTTTGTTAGTCTCCGAGCACTTAGGAGGTTCAATTAAAATAGTTAAGGAAATAAGGGCAAGGGAAATGTGTTATCCACCGCTATCTCTTGACCAACAAGTAGCTAGTGTTCACCCGTACATTTGCGAGAATGATATGTCCCTCAATACGATTGGGTCCATTGGTACAACCCACTGCTAGCACTAACCAATATTCACCTCCAATTACAACGTCGCCTTGAAAGCCTCTCTGATCCCTGTATGATCGCTGAGATGGGGTATGGTCTGTACTCTACTCCTATCTTCCCTATCTTCACGATGTTTGTGGGCGTGACTGATGTTGCATACCATCCAAAAATACGCCAAGCTCTGGATCCCGGGTGTATGCAATAATGGCCCAGTTCAAAAACGTCAGAGAAATACTACTACTTTACTATTCGCTCGTCTGCACAGGTATGTAGACCACTATCAAAGCGATCGATGGAGGTATGTACTCTACATATGTAGAGTACTCTAGAGTAGGTACTTTAATTTAAAATCCTGCTCTCGGTTACGATCTATAGTGGACTCAACTGATATTGCATAACATACGAAAATACGCTAAGTTTGTGGTTTTGGGTGTATGCAATATTAGCCAAGTTTAAAAACGTCGGTATGTATGTACATACTCTACTCTACTCGCAACTTCATAGTGTTTCTAAACACAACCGCTATTGCATGCCATACAAAAATGTAGTCTTAGCGGTTTTTGGTGTGTATGCAATATTGGCTGTGTTCAAAAACGCTATGAGATTGCGAGTAGGTACTCTACAGTTGCAACTGTACCTACTCGTAATTTCATAGTGTTGTTAAACACAGCTGGGTCTGCATATATACTACCCAGATTTGGAGCATCATGCAGGATTTGGCGGGAATGCATACCCAGTTGTGTTTAAAAACGCCATGAAATTATGAGCAGAGCACCTGTTAGTTTATGTACCACCCCGCAATTACCTACTCTACCCCGCATTACGTAGAGTGGGATACCTCTAGTCGTGTGAGTCCGGGTCACCCCCAGCACCATCATCGTGTCCTAAAACCTTGACCTTTGTACTCATGAGCAATCCCTGTTAACGTGTTTCACCGGGAAAGCGATCATCACCGGGAAAGCGATCATCACCGGGAAAGCAATCAAGGGCGACAATGTGATGATCCAAAGTAACTAAGGAAGGTTTAATTTATATGCAATTAACAAGTAACCAGAAGTGTTATTTAGGTGTCTCCTAGATATTCTGGACATGGTTTACCTCTATCTAGTGACTGTATTGTGGCAGGCTTGGTTACGGAGCGTAGGCTTTATCGAGGTCACCAAACCTTGGCTTATATTCATTTTATAACTCCAAGATTTGGAAGAGGTACACTGAACCCTCTTATATGTGCTTCTCTTCACATATATGTGTTTTGTTGCCCACAACATCTTTTTGTGAGGCTCGGTTGCTTTCCCGGTGATGATCGCTTCGCTTTCGTGTTGAACTACGTTAATTACGAACACACCCTGTATGTATGAGACAGTAGGAAATCATTCCAGCAAACTAGCGTAGCCTATCCAGGAGCTTTGAGGATGTTATGTATTCCAAAGAACGTTCAGTTTAGCAGGCTGCTTAACCTGATAGTTTCTCATCTAAAACAATAGAATATATCTTTCAAGGACTACTTCAATGGATTAAGTATAGTATACGCACTCAACGCAGTGGCATGTATTTGGAGGGTCATTAGAGGTAGTTCTTGAGTTTTTTAGTGACGAGTTTTTATAAAAGATATACCTACAATATCAGATGACATAGGGAAAAGGGTTTCTGCGATGGGGTGTGCTTGAGATAGAAGGAAAACAGTAGAAATGGAAAATAAACAAGAACTTAAAAGCTATAAATAGTACCTCAATAGGTAATACCTCTGTATGCCTAAAAAAAAAAAAAAAGCCGAACAAGCCTAGTCTGCAAGGGCTGATGAACCGTGTGAAACCAAAAGATCAAAATAAAACAAGACAGCAAGAAATTTTCCGGAACTTAGTCAGTCTTCTCCACAGCCGGCCGTACAATAGGCTTCTTCAACTGTAGATAACCCTCAATAGCTGTATACGGTGCCTTTTCAAACCTCGGGCGGTTATCTAGCTTCCCCAGTGGCAGCGATGTATACACCCTGCCATCATTGACGGAAGCAGATTCGGGATCCACATACGGCTGCAGCCAGCTCCAGTCTGCAAGACCAAGAGCGGGGATAGAGACAGTAGGAACTGATGGGAGGGCAGCTGTTGGATTCGGATTAGGTTTACCCTCGGCCTTCTTGTAGTCGGATTCGAGCTTGTCCTCTTTCTTGTAACGGGGAACATCTTGAGTGACCAGGAGCGGGCCCATGTGGAAAAATGCCGTCATCTTGTTCATGGCCTTCTGCCACGTCCAAGGCGGGAGTGCTAGCGTTTTGATGGGGAGAAAGCTGGAATAGCCGTGTATTGGAGTGAAAGGGTCCATGATGGCGCCAAAGACTTCGAGTTTGCTGTTGCGAGCATTGATGATGCTTTCGGGGGACACGAGCCTCTCCGTGATCTGATCATAGGGTGAGATCCAGAATGGCTTAAAGCTCTCTTTGCCAATATCTTCGAGCGTAGTGCCCGGCACCCCAGTACGAAAGAACGTGTATATTTTGTCGAGATTGAGCTCGTCGCCGGGTTTTGGCACGTCCTTGACCTTGAAGTATCCTACCAGCCCGTCATAAACCCTGTCCTTATCGCCGAGCTTGACATCAAAGTCGTAAAGGGCACGTTTTTCTCCTCCTGCTGCTGGCAAGAGCCACTTTTCTGGGTCCTGCTTCGCTAGCATGGACTGGTTGATGTACTCATTCACCGCCAACTCCAATGACCATCCCATATTAGCGAGTGCAAGTGGCTTGCCAACAACGGAGTTTAGGAACTGGGCGTATGCACTTGGCGCAGCGGGGGCAAATGCCAATGACTGGTTGATCATGTCCACAAACGCTTGAAGGTATGTTCGATTAGTCAACCTTTGGAGAAGCTTGTCTAGCTGTGTCGTGTCAGGCATTTTCTTCGGGAGTGGGAATGGAAGCCATGCCGGCGACTGAGTAACACCCTCAGGACCTCCAAAGCGGGCTTCGCGGTAGAACGTGCCATCGGGGAGAAATATCTGGATGCCGTACTCTGCAAAGTTGATCACAATCCATCCCCAGATAGGGTTTTCCCACTCAGTGACCGGTTTCCAGTAGCTGTTCCCCTCGGTCTTGTCGTGCTCCACGAAGGTAGAATTGAGACGGCAAAGCTGGTTGATTTGGGGGGGCAATTGCACAAACTCGCATAGTCCAGTCTCACACTTTTCCACGGTGTTGGCCTCCATTGGCTTATCTCGAACGCTTTGGCAAGCATAAAACTCGCTGATGCATGGGTAGAAGGGTGGAGGACCTTTCAATGAGGGCTTGGGATCGATCGCGTGAATTGCTTGTCCGAACTTATCGATGATGTTTAACTTTGTGAATTTAAACTGCCCGTGAGTCACAGGTTTGAATGGACATATCTTCTCATTCAGGAAGTTGACTAGGCTCCCATACGGGGTCAGGTCAGATTCCTTGTCGATCAGCACCAGCTGCTCTCTGTTGAACCCCGCACGTACTCCTACATCAATGGCAGCTTGAATAGGTTCAAGTTTCTGTCCCGGCGGTCTCGCATTTGGTTTGATGTGGGTCCCCTGCACCAGTGTCAAAAGGTGATCCGTGAGGCCCGCCAGTGGTGAGGACAGGAAGTTTAGCTGGTATAGATTTTTTTCTAACTCCTTACGGTCTTTCTCCGATAGATATTTGTTCAGAATATCCTTGGGCGTGTTGCTGAATAACTGTTCAATTTTGGCTTTCAAAGAAAAGTTTGGCTGTGGGAGAATGAGGACTCTCCCGGAAATTGTTCTATGGTCCGTGATCTCCTTGTCGTGATCATAGAGGGTAAATTCATCCTTAATGCCGTACCTGAGCTTTGACCCAGTCGATTGCCTACTTGTTCTCTCATCCAGACTCCAGTATTTCCAAGGGATATGGGTGTATTCCACCTGCCATTCGAGGAACAGCGGAAACCAAGGCTGTGTCTTCTCCCACCTATCCCTCCAGGGTGCATCTTGTTTTTCCTTCGGATGCCAGCCTTGATCGTGATATAGCGGGAAGTCCTGGTTCTTCTGAGGTTGTAGCAATGGACCCTCTGGTCGGAGCAAAAGAAATTCATCCGTGAGTTTTTTGGCGGCACCTCTGAGGGCTTCCGGCATCTCTTTGATTATATCCGGTATGAGATCGCCCCACCCCTCAGGCGGAGGACTATTATCATTCCCCGTAACTATCTCCGTGTCCAGACGAACCTTCAACAGTTCCAAGTAATCGTAGGACCAACCCGACCCAATGCCACCGACAAGAAGAGTGGGATCTCTTTGCTTATACGAACTCGGCAATACACCTGGCTCCCCTAGTAAAGTTCCGCCTGGTTGCGCTCGCAGACCCTTTACCTCATTCTCAAGAATCTTTATCGAATTGATCAAAGTGTTCAAGCGCGCGGTCAAAGTGCGGGCATGGTTGATATACTTGTCCGGAGCCGCTTTACCTTTGACATCGCTGACATACTTCCACCACCACGAAAACATCTCCCACCGCAGTCTCAGCACAGTGCGGGACGCCAGATCAATGGCAAATTGTTTCTGGTTAATCTCGGCGAGCTTCTTCTTATCCCCTTCTGAAGGCTCGGTGGGCTCCCCGCCGGTATTGGTTCCCGAGAGATAGAAATGCGTACCGCAATCTGCGCTGTCGTAGCTGTGGTTATAGAGCATGTCTACCGCTTCACGTTGCGATTCTACTCCGTCATCCTGCGCTATTAGAAGAGACTGGATCCTTAGAATGCTCTGATGAAGCTTTTTGAGGTCTCCGGTATCTTTCCCCACATGGGCTTGGGCAAAGGCGAGGATCGAGTCGAGGGGCGTTGTTCCGACAGCAACAGGCATATATGCGTGGATATGTTTAGAATAGATATCTGCCGGCCGATTGCTCGGTCTCTTTTTCACATCCCATTCAACGTTGTACATTGCGCCGTGACAGAGAAGGCGCGCGGTGTCTCTCGACTGGAGCCATTCGGTCACCCCGGGCGCTTTTTTATCAGAAAAGGTCATCTTACAGGCATCAAGGCGCTGCTCGCGCGTGGGCTTATCCTTTTCATCGGGGATGAAAAAAAGGTCCTGCTCCTTGGAGGAATGCCATCCAACGACGTAGTAGCTTGCGGTGGCTTTCTCGAGATATTTGGGTTTTCCGTCGGCGCCGGTATACTCAAAGTTGTCCACAATACTAAACACATTGCTATTATGGGGCTGATAGTCTGCAAATAGATGATTACCACTGTTGAGAAGGCTAAGTGGTACTCTCGGCACTTGGTCTCCTTTCTCCACCCACTCTTTGGCATCCGTTTTGTATCCAATAAAGACTTCGGCTTGCTGTTCGATGTTCACAATCTTCGAGGGATAGATGAAGGGCGAAACATCCACCTGCAGGTCCGTGTCCCGGTCAAGCTCGCGGTCATTGATGCTCCACCTTCTATCGCTCTCCACCACCCAAGCCTGCACCTCCGGAATTGGTGCTTTTTCCGGCGAAATCGTCTTCATGTCCAGACGTCGAATCACCAGCCATCTCGGTGGGACTGGTCTGAAGTTTGGCGCGCTGTCATCAGACGAACTCAATCCGGTTCTCTGCCGCTGGTGATCCTTATTCTCCACTGATTCCGTAGCAGCTGCACCGGTCCTGTAGGTTCGCGGGATCATCCAATGGAGGTAAACGCCCAACCGTCTTTGGCGGACTTTACCTGTACCAAGATCTGTAAGGCGTGGGTTGATTTCTGGCGGGGTAGTGTTATGAAGATCAACATGATTGAGGATGTCATTTTGCACGACGAAGTTATCCAGCCGGAGGAAGGTGTAGTTAGGCTGGGTTATCGGGGCAATCTTTGCTTCGTCTGCTTCACCTGAACACACTGCCGGGTTGAAGACAAAGGCATCGAGCTTGAGAGGTACGATCACGTTCGAGTTGATCCTGGCGCCAGACATCGCAAGTTTCCAATGGTTCGGTAGGTTTGGGATATTTTTTGTAGAATGGGGAACTTTCGAGGGGAGATTTGTAGTTTGCGAATTGCGCGGAGGGAGTGGGGGTGATGCAGGGAGTTGAAACTCACTGTGGATATCACCAATTGCGTGGTTAGGGTTTTTTAAACGTACATACTTATTTACTACTCTACAATTAATTCTCAAGCTCTCTACTCACTCTGCTAAAATCCAAATGTCGCTCACGGGTACATGTGCTATATCTAAACTGTGTACAGTGATGATGGGTTTCATGGCCCGTGCCCACAGCAAAATAATTCCAAGAGCCAATGGTACTATCGCGTCACGGAAAACTCACTTTCGCAATAATTCTCCTACTCGTAATTTTCTAACGTTTCAGAACTGGACTGTGTCTGCACATGGGTATAAATCGTGCTTTCAAGCTAGAGTTTGGTGGTATGCAGACCCAGTCCAGTTCGGAAACGTTAGAAAATTACGAGTACCTACTCTACACTTGGTATATCTGCAGTGGTTAGCAGGACCCAGATCGCACCCATTGTGATTTGTGATCTACAAATTTTCCGACCCGGGTAATAGCGACCACACTCACAAGTAGGTTCATCAATGTCAAAGTGAAGTGTAGTAGACTATTAACGGGCAACTTGATGGGGAGTGAAGGTCGCCGAGTTTGATCGCGGACTTTCATAACCTCTGTGACCTCTTAACTAAGCGTGACTTGAGGTAAACTAACAGAGCGGAGCAGGAGTTCATCTAGAGTATCATGATGAACGAGGAAGCCTGTAAGCTAGAGGATTGAACTAGTTTGTCTTCGTGACTGGTCCTCATCCACGATCCTTGATTCGTGTCGCAAACGCCTCCCCTGCGATATAACGTCGAGACACTGTGGAAAAGGCTTGGCGCGGGGCGGGGCGGGGCGGGGATTTTGACATAGATCATCGGTTTGATGTCCATCGCCAGACGTGCTGATTTTATCCATGTCTGTCGACAAAATGCTGCCTAAGAAAAAGTAAATCTCGTGTGGCCCGAAACAGAACTACCCACTGTCCTTCACGGGGTATTTGCGGTGTAGAGTAGATGAGCCCGAGCTCACATATTGAGTTTTGACGTTTACACTGTGTTACCAAACAACAGACCCCCATACAAATTTAATTCCTGTAATAGAGGGGCAGCAATCGACAGAAGATGAGATAGCATTTCCGATCACGACTAATATTGCATGAGATATACACCGAGTACCTAGCGTATGGTTGGGGACACCTTGAGACGGAGGGTGCGACATTGGTCCCCCAGTGAAGATCACCTTCCTAATCTAGAATTACTTAGCACGAAATCGCTCCAGAAATGCCAAGACAGCAGATTTATGGCCAGCCACCAGTGATCTGTTCCTAATCGGGTAATTTGTACTAAATTACTTCCTAATCGGGTAATTATTGGTGTGGAAATGCGACATTCGGTCAGCCTCTCACCAAAAACCCAACTTTTAAAAATTCAATAGCTCAACAACCACAATGGATAAAATTAATTGGGCTCTGTTACAGTGTTATCTATCTCCTTCCCTATCACCCTACAGAGTTATTTTAATTTTAATGTGTTGTGGTGGTTGGCCATTAGGCCTCGAAGTTCGGCAACTTTGACACTCCGGCTCAAGGTGTCCCCAACCATACCTGTGCGTACATTATCAGCAGTCTATTCCATATTGAGCGTCCCGGGCTAGACACCCATATGCAGAACCAGTTCAGCCAAAAAAAAAAAAAAACGAACGAGTAAATACTCTAGAGAATTTTAGCTGCGCGAGTTGCCATAACTGTTTTAGCAAGATACCTGCAGTCGTTCAATAGGATGTGCAAGACCTTTTACCGAAGTGCTAAAATACTGTAATCCAGCTTTCAGCTGAACCCCGCTCCATCGATGTAGTGCATGCGGGGATCGGGGAGCCTAGACCTTTATTCCAGCTCGACGCCCTAGGTAGGCGACATGCATGGTTGAGAAGACACAGGGGTCGTACCCCGGATCTACGATAAGTGATTATCGTATGTATGCAGCTAGAGTACTCTAGAATATGCCGCGTGGGGGGCGAGGGTATGCAGCACTAGCTCTGTCAAATCCCTGGTCTGTTCTGACAGTAAAAAGAAATATTTCGATAGCTTTGTGTGGGTGGGAGGTTGTGCTTACCTCAGGACAACTTCTCTCCTTTCTAAAAGCTTGGGAGCGGAGCACAACGGGCGCGTGCCATCGCGCGGCGAAAATCGTACCAAAATGAGCTTAACTGAACACCCAGGGCTCGCGCGGAAACTCTGAAGTGCAAATGGCTTAGCTCCGCTCGGAGATAAAACTTGGTGTTTTATGAAACTTTCTTTTGATGGTTGTTGCGCTCCCCTCAATTTCACCCGGCTCCGAGATGGTAGCGTTACGCGCACCAAATATAGAGACTTGAACCGAGGCTATGAGTTTGATGAAAAAAATCCCCAATTAATTATAGAAAGTGAAGAATCTACTGTTACAACGATGCGACATAGCTAGAGTAGTCTAACGGTGGCACTTTCCCCGGTTCCCGTAAAAGGTATACACCTCTGCCATAGGTTAAGCTTTGTCTTGGGTGAAGGCGCGCAAATCTACCTTTCCTTAAATCACTGGCGCAGATTTTCTTAATCTGGCAGCGAGGTATTCCTTGTGCAGGTGCAGCTAAGTCACATGATCAAGCCGTGACGAAGTATAGCTTTTTCAGTTGTAGGCCTGCTTCAGTTGTATTCCCACAACTACTCTGAATTACATAAATAAGAGTAAAATTGCTACAGTGGTCTCAGGTTCGTACCGTCAACCTCAGACTCAACCACCTCCGAGGATTATTTCCAATAGTCGTCCCTCTCTCTTCATTGTGGTCAAATAAAACTACCATCTACAGCTACAAGCATTACCGCATCCACATCAGTAGTATCAACGACCAACTTGAGAGGGTCTCAACCCCCCCCCATAAGTTAAACACCGCAATAAATCTAACCTAGTTACTCAGACCCCCTACTCAAAGCGCCGGACATGTCGAGCGAGCCAGATAAGTGGGCGCTATTGGTTGGAATCAACTTCTATATGCCACCAGACTGGACCCAAAACCCTCACAGAATCAACCTGAAAGGATGTGTTGGGGACATCGATCGAGTCGAAAAATGTCTTAAAGAAACCCAAGGGTTCAAGGACAGCAACATCATCAGACTTACGGCTTCCACACCGCCTGACGATCCAGAGGCGGAGGAGGAGGAGATTCCGGTGCAGCCAGCTGAGCAGGACCCGGCCAATTGGCCAACATACGAAAACATCCGAAAAGCGCTGGGTGAGTTAGCCAAGAAACCCAAAGGTGACTTAGTCTACTTCCACTATTCCGGACACGGTACACGAGCAAAGACAGTTCGCCCGGAGTTGAAAGGAGAAGACGGAATGGACGAATCCATAGTTCCCACCGACTTCAGGCGTGGAGGTAGTCTTTTAAGAGACTTTGAAATGGCCTACTGGCTCAATCAGATCGTTGAGGCTGGATTGATCTTGACTGTTGTCCTGGACAGTTGTAAATCTGCTGGCGCTGTGCGCGATGCCGACCCCGACGAACCAGTAGTTGCTGGTCGTGGTATTTCGAATGTTGAGGGCCTGATGAAGCCCGACCCCATACCCGATATTCCTCTACCCATGCTGCGCCCAATTTGGGAGCACCAACAGTCCATCGGTGCCGGAAACGACAGCAACAGAGCCATAATTAAAGTATTAGCTGAACGTGGTCTTCCGAATGTTGATGATCTGATGCGCCCCGATCCTACACCGAATATACCCTTATCGGAGCTGCGCCCTATCTGGGACCACCAGCTAAAGAAGGCTCCCGTGGTCAAAAAAAATTGGCTATTAGAAGCGGATGGATACGAGTTTCTCGCCGCCTGCCGAGCGAACGAGCTGGCAAACGAAGACAGGTTTAATGGGGAGTGGCAAGGAGCCTTAACACACTCATTGGTAAATGCGCTGGAGACTGGAGGCCCAAGTCTTACCCACAGAATGCTCCACCGAAAGGTCTACGACGATGTCTACAGTCAATTCAAAAACCAATCACCAGTTCTCTCGGGGATGGTTGAGCGTCCTTTCCTCGGTGTTATCGGTGCTGACAGTGTTCGTCCCATCCATACAATCTCCGCTACAAAGTCCAGAGTGCCCGGTCACGTGAAATTGAGGGGTGGTGAGGCACACGGGATCTCTGTGGGGTCGGTATATGCGATTTGCCCGTGGAACGCCAGCGATCTCACGAATACAAAAGACCGTATAGCGAAGGTCATTGTGACTCACACATCGGGGATGGTATCACAGGCCAAGATCCTTGGTGATCCTATTGAAACCCTGCCAACTGGTACCCAAATAGTTCCCCTGGCGAGACCTAGCATCACATACATCAAGCTCCTAGAGCGCTCAGATGCTCCAAGCGATGTTCCTCAGACGAAGATACTAGAACAAATCCGTAACCTGGACTGGAAAAAATACGGAAGTGGTACTTATCCATTGAGCTTGCTGGCGGACGATGACAGAGGTAGCGCAACGTTTCATCTTGCTGTGAATGACCGCGGGGAATATGAGTTGCGGGATCCAATCCAAGATAGTACACCATTCCCCAATGTCCAGTCTTCGCATGAACCAGAGGCGATTCTTACGAGTGCGGCACACCTGGCGCACTTCTTCTCTACCCAAGATTCAAAGAACATGAGTGCGTCTTCAGTGCTACGGAAAAGCTTTTCATTTGAAATATTGGAACGAAGTAAGGAATTCCCCCATCTGCTAGCTGGCCTGTCTTCAAATCTCCCAGTTCTGATATCCCGACTCCAGAACCGGAAAATGGAATCTACCAAATCCCTGAAGGGGAATCGATCAAACTCCACTTCAAGAACAAATCATGGGACCCAGTCAACCTGACGATCCTCAATTACGGGTCCGAATATGGCATAACTCAACTATATCCAGGGAACACACATTACGAAACGATCGATAGTAAGCATAGTTGCACACTACCAGTGGAGCTAAAGACAACCCCGGGTATCCACACCATAAAAGCAATGGTCACGGTTAAGCCTACCTCTTTTAGGTCCCTTGAGATGCCCGATATTGCTCTGGCATCCACTGTAATTTCAACTAGCTGGAATGGCGAAGTCATAGAGAAGAACGAAACGTTTGACACCCGAATTGTTGACGACGACGACCCGGATTTAAATGCTTGGGAATCCGCAAGTCTAAGAATACATATCGTAGCGTCTCAGACTCCCGCATAAACCTCAACTAACCATAACTCTATTTGGTTTTCTAGGTAATTCCACGTATCTCTATTTATATTTACTTATTCTCTCATTTACACCCCATGGTGCACAAAAGCTTTATTTTTTCGAACACCTTTACTAATATACATCCTAGAACGTGGACTATTCATATAACAGGCTGTTCCGCCTTGGCTCAAGATCCGGGGAGGAGGGGAGTAACTCTAAGGTGGATATATCCCTTTCTTGTCTTTTTTCTGTCTTTCTTTTTATTCTATTTTTTCGGGGGAGAGGTTGGTCGACCACACAGCCTAGCAGACACTGTAGTGCTGTATCTATGCTATATATCAGAACAACTAAGGTTTTACAAACTGGGCTTTTTATGATTTTCGCGTGAAGTTCCTGCGCATACTCGCACTCGGTCAGTGAAATTCAAGAAATGCATTAACGACGAGGGCATTCAACAAGGCTCGGCGAGTCTGAGTATCTTTATCCCACTTGTGTCTACAGACCGTGCGCGTACCTGATTCTTTACAACCTATATTTTCTGTATAGGATATGTAGTCTGTGTTATTGGTGACCTCGAACTCTGGATCGGGCGGTGAGAAAGCTAGGGGATATGTAGCTCCACAGCCCCGGTAAGGGGGCGGTGCGGGGGTGGGGTGTGTCCAGATCGGCGGGTCGCCACTCCACTATTATATGCAGGTACCAGGTTCCACAACATTAACGTAACCGAGCGTACCGGGATACCACCCAAGCGAGACATTAGAGACTTTGCGCAAATGGAGCCAGCTCTATATTCTGATTATCTGATTGGTTAATAGTGTGATCGGCACCAATCAGGTTGTCAGAAAATGGAGCTGCATGGCTCCATTTGCGCAAAGTCTCGATTAGCCCTGAATCAACTTAGATGAGGAGGGAAACGTTATATAATAAATGAATTGATAACGGGCATCAGCAGAAAAGTGTATAAGAGTATTTTGAAAGTAGTGACCTCCATAATATGTGTTTTGATACATGTTATAGTGTATTTCTATTTCTATTAATACCTCGAGGAACTTGGCGCACCAAGTGAGTGGTTACCCGATCATGCCAGTGATCGGTTACCCGGTAAGATACGTTGATACTCCCTGCGCTCCAGATACCTAGAGTACAATTTTACCTTATCACATACAGCAGAACTAAATATTCTGGATCCCTTAGTATCACGGAATGCGAATGAACTAGGTAGGCACTTCGTTCTTCTCCCCACCGGGCCTGCTGTCCCGGGTCATGCCCGTTCCGTACCGACGACAATTTCCAAGAATCCTTGCCTATCCTGCCTTCATATACAACCGTACCAGCTCATCCAGACAGCGTATCCGAGATCAAAGTCTGACCCCTATGAGATGGTAAATATACGATATAAAAAATAGATTTTGGTGGGGAAAGGCAGTGCCTGTCCCGTAGATCCGTACGACACCGCAAGAGATCCGATTGGTCGAATAACGATAGATGTAGATCGAGGTGTGAGTAGTCATTAATTTCGCTATCCGGATATCATAGCGCTTCTGAACCCAACCGCTATTACATGCCATACAAAAATTTAGTCTTGGTGGTTTTTGGTGTGTATCCAATATTGGTTGTGTTCAAACTCCTAGTACTCGTCTTTTCACAGCATTTGTGAACACGACCGCTATTGCATGCCATACAAAATGGTTATCTTGGCTATTTTTTATGTGTATGCAATAGCGGTTGTGTTCACAAACGCTGTGAAAAGACGAGTAGATATATGCCTATATATAGGCTATTCATATATGTCTGTTGTTTTTGCACCGCGGCGTTGCTCTGCACCACATCCTTGCTCCAGTGGCCAGGTCTGCGCACCAAGCCCACACGCTACTCTAAGCCCCCGGCGCGGCATCACAACGGAGGTGATATTTCACCCCCAACCCAACAAGTAGTGAATAAATCGCTTAATAATAAACTATCATACGTGCCAAGACCTCCGACAAGGAGCCCAGCCCACAACGGTTTCGCTGTGGTTTATAAGAGAGCGATCGTTCAACTGTGCCAAGGATTGAGTTGATTTACAATTCTCCGGCATTTGATAAACCAGTTGCAGGTGTTACTCGGTGCCACAAACGTGGCTTGTAATAGTTATGAAGTTGAAATTGCCAAGGATTGCGATTCAAATTGCCAAGAGCCGCCAAGAATCCCGCTGAGGTTGCCAAGGATTGCCAAGAATCAAGCTGGAATTGCGATTACATTTGTCAAAGCACAAACCAAGGCTTGGCATAAATTAATACGAAAGTCCCCCGCACCTGCAGGAAAAATGGCTTCTTTCATCGCTCACTGCCATCTGCACCTAATTAATCAACTATTCCCATCACGAAACCATCTCAATAACCTCAAGCGCTCTGCACCTCCTCCACCACACTTACACCGCTCCTCGACCTCTCCTCAACACCTGCCTCCACCTTTCACCGCCTCATCCCCCCCGGACTGCCCCTCTCTCCCCCTCCACCACTCCCCCCTCCACCGTCTTACACTTTTCTCCACCGCGCTGCGCCCTCTCCACCGTCTCAACCCCCTACCTTTTCTGAATTGCCTTCCACTACCCCTCCATTGCCGGTACCAGCTCCGTTCACCCTCTTAGACAGTTCAATTAAGCTCATTATATTATATAACGTGTTTCGCCGGGAAAGCACTCATCACCGGGAAAACAATGGAACCCCAGAAAGAGAGGTTGTGGGTATCAAAACACAATATGTAAAGGTAGGCACATATAAGAGGGTTCAGTCTGTCTTTTACGAACACTGGAGTCATATAATGAACGTAAACCAAAATTTGGTAAAGTCAATAATTACAAACCTTACATTCCCCAACGCCCAGTCAACGACCTCTCTGGAACGATACCCTTGCTAGATATTGGTAAATCATTTCAGAAACGGTTAGGAGAGATCGAAATAACCCTTCTAGCTAGCTAGTGCTGTAATTATATATAAATTTTAATTTCTTCAGAAACTTTGAATCATCTCGTTGTCACCCGTGATTGCTTTCCCGGTGACTATCGCTTTCCCGGCGAATCACCTAACATATCTAATAAGTATATAGCTGGATATAAGCCGAGTGTGTAATGTGGATTTTATAGGCTTTCATTGGCCGAGTTTGAGATCTCTTTTTTTTGTTGAAATTACTTTTTGGTATTGGTGGTGATTGTGTGGTATGCTTCTAGTATTGATTTCTAACGATTGAGCGTTTCATTTTGATATTGATTGGTTGCAGCAACCATCCCCTATGTTAATAACCATTATAGCGTTTCTATTGAATTCCAACTAATGTGCTTTCATTTTAGTATTCATTAGCTGGTGATAATTTGGTATTGGACACGATTTGGTATTGGTGGCGATTCGGTACTGATGGCGATTGAAGTGTTTCCGTTGAATTCCAACGATTAAACTTTCTTTTTAGTCGTAATTCATTGTTTGTATGTTTACAATTATGATAAGAGTCACATGACATTGATAGTTAACTTTTATATATGTACCCTGAGGTTAATTAATCCAAATTGCAACGAATTTCTGTTCTACCTGTCCTACTGAGCTCTACGTTCTCTTTTGGACCCTTTTTAGCGGGGTTCACTGTGCTAACGGCCGAAAGCCGGGAGTGGCTTGTAAATATATATACACCTAGATCGTTTTCTTTCAAATTGTTGACTGCCGTATATATTAGCAGCCCGCTCCACATTCCCTGGTTTCCATCCGTGGTCAGGGTCAGGGTTTCTGCTCTCGACCGATTAGAGGGCGAGTATGCTCGCAAATAATGGGCATCATCACCGAGAACAAAGACGTCAAAATAAAGTAAAAGATAATAAAGAATATATAAAAGAAACCGAAAATATGTTTTGATTTGTATCGTTAGTGGCGGGGTCGGGTGGGCTGTCATTTCTCTTCTGCCGCGTGCAACACATCGGTTATGGCGATATCGTAGCTTAGAACTACTCTACACCGCTGACCCCCAGCCACACCCAGTAAAGGGCAAGTCAGAAAAGATCCGCCACCACCCACTACCTAACCAGATCGTCACCGGAAAGCAATCAAGGGTGACAACGGGGTGATCCAAAGGTACTGAAGAAAGGTGGATTTATATACGCTTACAGAACCAAGCCAGAAGTGTTACCTAGGTGTCTCCCAACCCTTTTGGGCATGATTTACCTCGATCTAGCGAGAGTGTTGTTAGACATTCTTCATACAGCTTCAGGAGTCGAAAACGACACACCGGATCCTCTTATATGTGCCTCCTTTCATCTATTGTGTTTTGTTCCCACAACCTCTCTTTGTGAGGTTCGCTCGCTTTCCCGGTGATGATCGCTTTCCCGGTGATTTTCTTGTTGTTCAACTCACTAATCGCATGTCGCTTTCCCGGTGGAAGACGTTAACCAAGAAATTTTATTTCTTCCCCATCAAGTATTTTCCACCATGCTTTGCAATCCCACCTCTGTCCGCCTGCTCCAGCTTCTCCTCACTAATAGTAATAAGGTCTTCCTTTTGACTTTCCACGCCGCGAATCTGGTAGCTCTCGTCGCTATCCTGTCTTCCAACCAGCATTGGTAGTCCTCCAGCACAGAAATGCCAAGCCAATCCTCTGAATGCCACTTTATCATCTGCGTGTCTTTCATTGCATATGTTTACATCTTGTTACTTCTCCAATTTCGGTGACCTATAACCCAAAATTCAACCTTTCGCTCAGCCGGAGGAGAATGTCATTTCGGCGCTCATCCCTGCTACACACGTCACACTACTTTTAACAATCCACAATATCTATACCGAGATCACGAATGGTAGAAGCGATAGGAGATCTCGATGTACAGGCCCCCCAGGTCAAAAACACGACATATATCCATTTCCGTGGAAGCCCAGGGGTCCTTGTAACACCACTATAGCCAGAAGTTCCCAGCCATGTGACTGATGATATAAATTAACAGAAAAAACAACAGCCCCCATCAAGACTCGCAGTGATTGTAGCAATCTGCATCCAATGAACCCCTCCGTACACCTACATGTACCGACGGAGGACAACTGGGTCGATCATTCCCACCAGACACCACCAGGTACCTCAGCCACCTCCATCCACCACCTCCCAACACAACCGGACCAAACGCCACCGGCCAGCAACCCAGGTGCAGACCCCCCCCCCCGGACCATGACCGAGACGGAAGCCATCTCATCGGCCTTTAATTGCGAGGGGACCTACCAAGTCCCAAGAACCAAGGACGCTTCCCGAATACCGCTTATTGTGCATGGCCGGGAGTGAGCGGCGTGGTTCGGGGTGCGATATTGCCGCGAACATAAAGGTGACGGGGGGGCATACTTCCCATGGGTAAAATCTACCAAGGGTGTTGATGGCTTGCGCGGCACTGTCATAGACAGCGGGATGAGTGAGGGTTAGGAGATGATCTGTGGTTGGGTTAGGCTTTTTTTTTTTTTTTTTTTGTTTAACTCATTAATTGCATGCAGACCGTAGTCTATGGCAATACCACAACCCCAGACCACCCTGCTAACTTCTGGTCACACCCAGTAAAGGGCATTCAGCAAGCTCGCACTCCTCCGCCGCCACTACCTAACTAAAGAAAAGGAGATAAAATAAAATACACAATTCATCCTTCAAACTTCAAATGCCCCCTCATATCTGCTATTCACTGCCCTCGTCTCTTTCCCTTTCCTTTCTCGGGTAACAATTTGTACTTTCTCTCTTTCTCCCCCGGGCCCCGGGAATCCGGTCATTTGTATCCCCGAATAAATCTTGGTTGGGTTAGGCTTGGGATGGTTGTACGTTTTTCGTCTGAAGTATGTCTCGGGGGCTATGGGGTAGCGTTATCATGGGAGTATATAATCAATTGATTATGGGTCAGAGTGTATTAGCCACCAACCTTCCGAGCCTAAATATTTAGTTCCGGCGACTATATTCGGTGCCCCGCCACAGACGCTCGCTGCTCCATGGAATGTTTCTTTTCAATTATTTATAAGTGCCAAGTATGTATAACACGCGCTGCACCACATTCTGCGCATGTCCCGCGAGCCAGGCCATGGGATACTCTAACTTGTTTTCTCTAACTAACTCTCATATGTATGCAACCCCCCGGAGGCTTATGTGGACGATGTAAAGGGGTGGTTAGATCATGGCTTGTAAGGTTGAGTGTGTAGGGGCATAGTTTGTGTGAAGTAGCGGTCTCTGGAGCGACTTTTCCTGCCGTCAAGTAGCACTAGAAGAAATCGTTCCGGAATTTAAATATGCTCGGAACGCTACCCAATACCTGAGGTTCACAGGGTACCGTGACCTGCATGGGTAGCGCATTGATTGATATTTCTCTTTCTTCCGGCCTACACGTTGATATTGAACTGATGAGCGCGAGCCTGACCTAGAGCTCGAGGTGACTTGGTAGGTGGAGATATAGGCTCGAGCTCTCACGATTCTACATAAAAACAACCTCCCAAGAACCTGCACCAGCACCCCCGCCACCACCAACTCAGCGCCTCCACCAGCAGCACCTCCGCCGCCACCCCCGCCACCCCCGCCGGCACCCGCAACACCAGATCAAGCTCCAAGCCAGCGGGTGATTGCAGGTGATTGCAGGTAATTGCACCCCCACCACCACGCCCCCCCCCCCCCTCTTCGGTAGAAGAGGGCGATATTCCATGACCGCGAATGCGACATTCTGTCAGCAAGGGGGTTTACTGTCCCTTGCGGCTAACGCTTCTGCTACCTCCGGCTGCAGAAAGTTAGATCTGAGGACGACAACCTCCTATCTATATCCACCCTGCGCGCGCACTATGCGCGCGACCGCAACCGCATCCCCTTCCACGCCCTGCCCAACGCCACTAACAGGCCATGCTCCACACCATGCCGTCCCAGGTTTTTACACTTAAGCACAAACTATCACCCGTGCCAAGACACCGCCAAGACGCACACCAGGCTGGGGTTACCGTTCTTGTGTCCGAAGCATGGACGCTCCTAACCGGGCAGCGCCAAGACAACCAGTAACCCCGCGAGATGAGGCTCTGTTTCTACCCCGCGATCTGCCCCACCAAACCGCACCACGCTGAGCACTACTCCGGCCACCACCACCACCGCTCAGTGTACCGGTGTCGATGTGCTACTCTATGAATACACCATCACTTGAGAGCGCTCCCTTACTGCAGCGAGTACAGCGCCCACCTCCGGGCTCGGAGGCCTCTCGCTACAGCCAACGCGCACCCGCTCCCCCAACCCCCCCCCACCCTAACCCAACCCCACACACAGCGCACCTTTACGACCATCACTCAGCGATGACCCCTCCCGCCACCGAGCCATCATGCAAAGCGCGCCTGTCGCCGTACGGTCGTAATCTTCCCAGTGCTGGCACTGAAGAAACCAGCGCGAAGTGGTTTCGTGAGTAGTAGGTTTCAGACCATGTCTACGACCAAAGTTTGCGGGTTTCTGCGCTGTGGAGTGGGAAGCACTTGCTTCAGCGGATAGTAATAGCGCTTGGGCCGCGAAGGGTACGCTCGCATAGGTGGTTAGAGTCTACCTCGCTGCTACGTCTCCATCTTCGTCTCTATCTGCATCTCTATCTGCATCTCCACCTCCGTCTCCATCTCCATCTCCATCTCCATCTCCACCTCCATCGCCATCTCCCTACCCATCTATCTTAACCTCTCTTGACGCATAAATAGATCCTAACCCATCCCCAATTCCACCCTATCCGACACCCAACCGACCTCCTCCAAACCGACGTTTCAACGCCAAGGACACCACCGCGCACGCACCCGCACACCCCACCTGCCGACTCCACAAGTCCTCCGACCAATCGCGTACCACGTAGCACGTACTCGCCGACGCACGCACGACAGGCGCAGCACCGAACCCAGCACATCAGCAAGTCGCCACCCGCGCCGGCAGCGGCAGACCTGTACTCTACTCTACTCTACTCCATGGCTGTACCACACAGGGCCTACCCACCTACCCACCTACCCACCTACCCACCTACCCAACGACCCCCGGCCGGGAGGTAAGTGCGCCGTGAAGGTCCCGCCCGCACAACGCCTACCCAGCAGCGGGGGGGCCGCCACCCACAGCGCCTCAACCATTTCCTGAAATTCTTCCGGAGGGCTTCTCCTGTGTAGTTAGTTTTGTTGTGGGAACCTCCCACATGCACATAGGGTGGGTGGTGATTACCCCCCCCTTTTCATGGAAGCCGTTGGGTGGGTGGGTGGCGGGTTTGCAGGTTTGCAGGTTTGCAGATGTAAATATGTCCATACCAGCCAGTCTTAGCTCCAGTAAAAAAATGCATAGGTACATGTAGCTACCCTCTCGCGCGGAGTGCTGGCTTGCCCCGCCCGCCCGCGCCGCGTGCGTGCGAGGTGTCCGTTTCGTCATGGCAATTACCCCCCAATCGCCGCTGTGACGTGATTTTTTTACCAGCTGAAAAGTGGCCAGACTAGCGTGGTCGAGGAGTCGAGTTGGCTCAAGCGGTTTCCGCTGCTCGGCTCGTGGGTTTTTGTGTGTGGTTTTTATTATTGTACAACTCGTTGATCGGGCTTTTCGGGTGATCATGATCATGATATTTCAATCAGAGTTTTATAAAGATTCTGATAATTTATGTTGTAATAATGAACCCTAACCCTACACACGCATGTTTCAATCCTTATATGTAGCAGTGATATCCAAGAATACTAAAACGCTCGAGTGTCTCGAATATCTACTAGTCGAATCGAGTCGAGTCGAGCAGCTATTATCTTATCAATGATAAGAGCCGACACAAGCTTTCTTTTCCCTCCTGCCCGTTCTCGGTGCCGGCTCTCTACTCTACTCTACTATGTAGCTCTAAAAAATGTGGGTCGGAAATGTGTATGTAAAAAAAAAAAAAAAAGAAAACATCACCCATTTATTTGTCCGCGAAATAGCCTGTGGTGGTACCCGTACCGTGCTAAATCCATCATAGTCCGTCACTACGACTTTCTTTTCCCCCCCGTGCCACCCGTGCCCGTGCCCTTTAAACCTTTAAAACCTTTAAAACCTTTAAAACCTTTAAAACCGACTAGCTAGTAGTAATGTATGGCCACGCGCGTCAGTAAAGGCATAAATGTCAGTAAAGGCATCATCGTGAAGAAATGCCATCATCTAGAAGAATATTTTTTTTTTAAAAAAAAAAAATGGCTGTAGGGGGGCTCTACCACGCCAGAAAATGTATCGAATGATGCATTTCCAACAAATTGCCTATAGAAATATTTGCGTTTAATGTAACGGTTGATGCATTAGCTTACGACGCCTGCCAAAACCCTACCTGGCCGATACATTTACAACACAATTCCGATTATTGGCATCATGATAGGTATCCAGTTAGCTTATGGATTTTTCGCGTGGGACGTCTACTTATTGAAAACGGATAATGGTATAGTGGGTATACTGCAGGTTAGATAATTATCAGAACGATTCAAGTTCAATCTCCCGCACAGTCATCTTTTTAGAAGATGTTCTTCTAGATGCATTTCTTCACGATGATGCCTTTACTGACTCGTGCCATACATACTAGTCGGTTTAAAGGGCACGGGAAAGTCGTAGTTACGGAGTGTGATACATTTTCGATGCGTTAGCACGGTACCACAGGCTATTTTCACGGACAATAAATGGTGATGCTTTTACATACACATTTCCGACACATTTTTAGAGCTAGTAGAGATAACCTACAGGCATAACCCCACTAACTATACCATTATCCGTTTTTTTCAATAAGTAGACTTCCCCACGCGAAAATCTATAAGCTAACTGGATGGATACCTATTTCATCGGTCGGGTAGGGTTTTGGCAGGCGTCGTCGGCTATTGCATCAACTGCTGGATTGAACGCAAATAGTTGTATGGGCAATGTGTTGGAAATCCATCGTTCGATGCATTTTCTGGAGTGGTAGAGGCGGACAGCACTAGGTCACCGTCACCGTCAACGTCGCTCACCATCACCGTCGCCATCACAGTCAGGCATTCTCTCATATTGCGAGATGTAACAGCCGTTCCCAACAAGGAGAAAAAAAAGCCTCCTGGGACTCCTTGGCCGCGGTGACAGCCATGGTTGAGCGGGAAATATCATTTTAGGGACCATGTCTCAATCCAAAGATTGTAAGTAATCAGAGATAATCAAGAACTGGGCGTCTTTTGGATTAACGATACATAAACAGCCGTTCAACAACACCGGGCATCTTTTGGATTAACGATACATAAGCACCATTCAACAACACCGGGCATCTTTTGGATTAACGATACATAAGCACCCTTCAATAACACCTCCTGATTTGCCCCAAAAGGATTACCAGCTTGCATCACATTCTGCCGAAGAATCAGACTCATAGTCGTCATCGGTACAAGATCCGTCGAAGTCGCTGTCAGTGGGGACATCCGCCCCATAGGACACCAAGAGCTTCACTATCCTCCCCCTCCCGCCCCACCGCGCCTGTTCAACCGCTGTGCAACCTCCCGTGGTGTCATGGCGGTAGTTGACATCTGCCCCGGCCTCGAGCAGTATCTTGACAACGCTGTAGCTGCCCCCCTGTATCGCGGCCGCAAGAGGAGGGACCGATGAGCCCTTGACCATCCCGTTGGGATCAGCATCGTTGTCCAAGAGCTCGTAGAGAGCGTCATGGGACCTGTTTGAGATGGCCTGGTTGAGGAGGATGGCCTGGATGTCTCTCCAGGCTTCGGTGTCAGGGCCGGGGTTGGCGGTGCAGAAGAGGAGGCCACGTTCGAGCGTGTGGGGCCGGTTGCGCTGCGCTGCCCAGAGCATGGGCTTGTAGATGTCGTGTTCGAAGTAGACATCGAGCTTGGTGGAGAGCAGAGAATTCAATGCAAAACACGTGCGGGCAAGGAATGCCCACCCGCGCCGGTTGAGGTAGTTTGCAATGACAAGGAGAACCATTGGTGGCAGCGACAGTAGCAGGCAGGGTGGTGAAGAGGACATGTTCGTGGGAGGTCAATGATATGTGTATAGATTCTGCAAATGAAGCACTCCGAGTCGAGGTTCGGGGGTTCGGGGTTTGTTTGTAATATTTGAGGTACGTTTGCAATTGTGACTGTTGCCAAGTAAATAAACGTAGCAAGCTGCTTACCCTGATGTCATTCATTCTGGAAAACGCGAGATCACATGACCGCTAATTTACGCGTGCGCGCACAATTCCGTACATTGGTAGGGCGATCCTTTCAAAAGTAGGGGACAAAACTGTACCAACTGTTAAATCCTTAACTTCCTGGAGCGAACAACGAGCTTACTGTGGAGTCAATAAGTCCGGGTCTGGTCATTAGTAATATTCGCAAGAATAATATCGGGATTGATCGATGGCACACCCGGAGCCATTGCATATACCGGGGTCAACCATAAATGCTGGGAATCCGATAAGATAACCACAGCAAGATTCCCTTATCAGATTCTTCGTATCTACCCTCAACACCCGGTACAGCCACTCTGCAAGGGTGCTCGTGATTCTGATTTCGGAGTGAGACATTTCTTCATATGTAACCGTGGCAGACTATCAAAACCCCCGAATTAGAAGACTTTCCGAGTGATGGACGGTGTCCAAAATCAATGAAGGAGGAGATTAATGAGATACTTTTTTTTATATAGTCACAAACTATTTCTCGTTTTGAATCTCAACTTCAGTAATCTCACTTTGACGTGTACGCCACACTGCGCACTGACGTTAAAACTAAATCACGAACACTTTTACTGAGTGGCTGTATGTACGTTTACCCTCCATGACCCAATGAATGACGCAGAACCCTATCCACCTACACAAAGTGTTGCCTATAGATTTAATGTGACCGTTAAGAGTGGGGCATGATAAAAAAGGTTTCCCGGTAATTATCTTCCATTGTTGGCGTTGTTGGGAACCCCCGTGAGTTAATCATGATGAAGATCTTATCTGATGCTCTTATCTGATGGTGTTTACAATAGATAGGCCTGCCAAGCTCTCATCGTCAATATGAACACGCTCCTCCTGCCAAACAGACTCCACCTGCAACACCAACCCACCCTCATGGGGACCCCCGATACACCCCTCCCACACGCCTGGATATAGGCCCTTCCTCGCAATTCATCAACGATACTCCTTCACTAAACCCCCGCTACTCCCCCCCCCCCCCCCCCCCCATACTACACCACTGTTAACGCCCCTTCTCGATAATATCGTTGAGCTGACTCCTACCTTCCCTCAATGCCACGCGATTACTAGGATATCCACGACCTTCATCCCTCCGGCGATGCGGGCTCCTTTTGAAAGCTTATACACTCGGGGATGAAGGCCCGCAAAGGCGGGCCTCATCGGAACAGACGAGGAAACAGGCGAAGGCTGTGGACCTGTATGGCCCGTATATGTAAACAATCTGCAGGCCGGGACAGGGATAGCATGGAGCTAATACCTCATAGTCGCGTTTCCCGGTTAAGTGTAATTTTTTTCGCTAGCCGGGGGTGGGGGGGGCGGTGGTTAAATATAAGTGGGCTTGATGAAGTCTGGGTTCAAGTATTGATTACGTCTGGGGTGGAGATTATATGCTTGAAAAGTTGCGTTGCAAAGATGTTTTTATTATTTGATGTTTTAAATTTGGGGAGCGAAGTATGTTGTTCGAGGGTTGATTAATTGCAACTGACTGCAGGGCTATTGGTAGGTCTTGTATACTGATAGGTGAGGTATACCGTTTCCTTAAGATGATGACACTAGTGACTGTACTTACATACATGTACGTATCAACCAGCCATGACCCCTAGGCACACTGTTAATATTTCCGGTCTTTCGCGGTCCAAAACCAACGGATGTGAAGTAATGGCGCTCGAGTGATAGACTGTGAAGCTTAAAATATCAAAGTTCACTGAATTGGGGTTTTATGCTCTATGTCTAGAAAAGCACGTAAAATGCCCTGATCAATAATACACAAGCTAGTACATGTCCTATGGTTGATTACGTGGGTGGCGGCAAGCTCGGTGGTGCTCTATCAGCTAGCCTCTGACGCCGACCGAGAGCCGTACTAGTTCATTATGTGGGCTGCA
Source organism: Morchella conica (assembly GCA_008079325.1). Lineage (NCBI taxonomy): Eukaryota > Fungi > Ascomycota > Pezizomycetes > Pezizales > Morchellaceae > Morchella > Morchella conica. The sequence continues at coordinate 276,845 of VOVZ01000048.1, read as the reverse complement.
GGATAGTACAGAGGGACGCTGCACTACAGGCGTACATCCTTCCGTGGAGATCGTTCTCCGGATGGTAAGAGATAAACTAACCCTAATTAACCCTATTCCCATACTCGAATTTTCTGTTAGTATCTCTTTTCTTCACTTTCCGGAATTCATTGCTACTCGTGGGTCACGCTCATTTTCTCCGTTACTCGAGGAATGAATCAGGCAATCAACTATCGGCCACATTGAAGGTGGAGGTGTTATTCTGTCTCATTTACGGATGATACCCATTCAACGGAGAATTCGATATATTGTACGCATATAAGAGATATAGAACAGTGACATCTTTTTGAGCATGACTATTCTTGAAACCTTGGACCTTTCTGCGCAAGTTTTTAAATATCTTGAGATGGGCTGTTAACTAATGTCTGCAACACGCTCAAGAAAATAGTTACATTGAACACGAGAAAACTGCAGTAATTCCAGATTCTAAAGACAAGAGCCTCCGTTTATTTTCTCCTTGCCAGACGTCATTTCGAGGGGCATCATAACAGCACTGATGGTTGGGTAATAAACCCCGCAGCGTACCAGTCCAACTATGCTCCAAATTGTCAATCGAGTGGGTTGCCAATCAAGCAGTCACCCGGAATAGTAAAAGTGTCCATTGGATTGAATACTCATTCGACGGATGTCCGGTGAATAGGAAGAATCCACGAATAGGTCATAACAGAGTGACGGTAGGCTTAAGGTTATCAAAAAACAAATTGTTTTATATACCAAGTTGGTATCATTTTCCCCCGGCCTCGAGGTTCAGAAAAATCTTCATGAATGTGCTATCAAGTTAGCCGGTGATAAAAATAACTAAGGGGAGTGCCAAGAAATTCTTCAGTCCACCTCGTTTTCTCACTCGGTTGGTTTTCCCGGCTAAGTACGTTGGCATGGATTGATGTCACATGCATGAATTTAATGCATAAGGCCACTCTGCAAAAGTGTTGGTGATTTAGTTTTGATGTCAGTGCGTAGTGTGGCGCACCCGTGAAGTTGATATTACTAAGGTTGAGATTAGAGAATCTAAGTTACCCGACATTTCGGCAAACAAAAAACATTGTCCGGCAATGGGTCAGCGGTCTGGGGTCTTTTTTTCTTTTTTTTGTTTAACTCATTTATTACATCTAGACCGTAGTCTATAGTATTATCGCACTGCCCCTGAACCGCCCGTTCTCAACCACCGCCTCGCACACTTGCCCGTACTGAAATCAAGGCAAAACGCAGAAACAAACAAAACCAAAAACCAAAAGCAAACAACCAATCACAAAACCACAGTAAGTCTAACCAGGCGTACTTGTTTAATCATTTTGTTCCTCCTCCACCTCCCTCCATATCACAAATACGCTTTGGATCGCGAGCGCGTACTCGATTCCTACCTTAGACCATAGGAGCGCCTTCACGGTTTTGTGCTCTTTCGCTTCGCTTCTCGATTTCGTTTTTGCCTTGCACTCTGTCAGGATGTGGGCGACGCCTTGTTCCCCTCCTCCGCACTCGCAATCTGTTGTTTCTTTCCTCCTCAATCGGTGGAGCTATTGGTTGACGGCTACGTGGCCTGTTCGTAGTCTGTTCATGACGACTCTGTCTTTTCTGTCTGTTGGTTCGAACCTTATGAGGTGGCGTTGGGCTGGCTTGTGTAGCGCATTTTCGCTATTTCTCCTTGTTTTCCAGTCTTCTCCCCAGTCTTTGATAGTTATCTCGTGCGATTCTCGTTCTAGGTATGCAAAGGATATGAACGTGTCCTTATCGAGTGCTCCTCCATCAGTTGCCGTCTTTGCTGCTTCGTCTGCTTCTTGGTTTCCTTTAATACTGTCATGTGCCTTCACCCAGTAGCGGTCTAGGGACAAAAGAGAAAGTAATATTGGTAACTTGTCACCCTGATCTTTTTTGTTCTTGCCAGAAATATCTGATGGCGTAAACTCACTGTTTTTTTTTTTTTTTGTTTAATTCATTAATTGTATGCAGACCGTAGTCTATGACAATATCACGACCCCAGACTACCCTGCTCACTTCTGGCCACACCCAATAAAGGGCATTCAGCAAGCTCGCGCTCCTCCGCGTAAACTCACTGCTTAAAATAACGAAAAATATGATATAGTTCGTGGCGTCTATATATAAAAAAGTAGGTCATTAATCTCCTTCATTGATTTAGGGCACCGTTTTTCACTCGGAAAGTCTTCTAATTCGGGTTTTGATGGTCCGCCACGGTTGCATATGAAAAGATGTCTAACTCCGAAATCAGAATCACGAATACTTTGCAGAGTGGCTGGACATACTAACACTAGAGGTTTTCCCGTTTGTTAGCAACCGCAATAAGTTCATGATTCTCCATCTCGATGATACGATGAATTCAAACCAGGTTGGTGATGAATGAAATAAAGCCTTATCTTTCTCCTTTCCCTGATACTCTGGCCTGGAACCTTTTGGCCTTTGAAAGTACTTTCCCGAGTGGAGTATGGTAAGCAGAAACATTATTTTATTGAATAGCTGTTAAGGCGTATATTCTGGTGCACTATTAACCTTCTATCTAGGCGTAGAGACACTAGGTGCAGGGCCAATCATCACCCGCTGTTTACGAAATTTCTTTTCGTGGTGATCTTTTATATATTAGGAGATAGGAATAAACTCGGCAAATACGCCGCCATCGAACAAATCGTGGGTATTTATGATTTATTTATTTATTCGTATATTTATACCTTGGGTGATTTTATATGATGTTCTAAAAAGATAAACCATCATTAAATTTAACTAGGGAAAATCCTGTCAGCAGATTCATCAGTACACCAATCACTGCACAGGTAAATACGCATAATGCACTCATGTGACTGCAGTATCGGTAATGTATCAAGTGATGCATTCTTTGCCGTGTAGATAGAGCTTACTACATCTCAGCCAAGGCCTCCGCGGCCAGTAGACACAAACCTTCACACTCACTCGAAATGAGCTCCACTGAGACATTGGACCTGTACTTTGAGGTTCAAGCATGCCGATGAAAAGAGAGTCACATCGGAAAATATTTAGCCCAGGATGTAGGAGATGGCGTGTCGTGTCAGGAGCAGTGGGTCGTACACTTTTCTGGAGGCTATGAGAAAGGCGGCCGGATATATATTATTTTCATAGGCTAAGGTCTACGGCACAGCTACATACTGGATCAGAAAAGATTAAAGACAATAAATAAAGAGACGGATGTTTTGAAACTCGTTATTTTGGTCAATGGGAGTATAGAGGTTGGTTATCGGTTTCCATCGCACGTCTTTTGGTAGAGTCGGCGATAGCTGGCGCTGTAGGCAACGAATATCCTTTTACTATGAACCGATTACATGTAGACTCTTCTTCGACGATGGGAGTTGTGGTACTGTATAGAGACGTTTGGGATTGGCTGTCACTGGGTGATAATAGTAAACCTCAGCAGATTTTGAATTTATGATACCTTGTGGTTCTATTTAGCTGAGACGAACTAGGAGAAACCGCAAGTTGCCCAAATTTCCTAGTTTGGATCAGAAAGATCAGGCACTCAGTGATGTTAAAATAAGGTTTGAGTGCGCGCGCCTGCCACGGCGCTAGTAGCGGCCCGCCCCGCCTATACTTGCTTACCCCGAAAAGAACAAGGAAATTCGCGCGTCGATCCGGAATGTTGACAGGGGTCTCGGACCGGGGCATGGCAGGGACCTGGTATCAAATTATGCTGCCCTGTTATAATGCAAACGAGAGCAAATGGACCAAGGCAAGCATCAAATGCGCGCTCGACATTTGGAAAGAATTTGTGAAATGGAGGCATAGGAACGGGAAGAGGGACGAAGAAAAGGAAGAGGAAGAAAGGGAGGCAGCGCAAGGATGGGGTAAACTTAAGGACAGAGAGGAAGGAAGAGGAGGCAGTTCGATCAGTTTCATTTGTTTCGGTTAACGTTTATTTATGGCACGGGTACTGTGAGAGGTGGCGAAGGCAAACGGGCAGTTCTGGGGCAGTGCCATATTACCATAGGCTACGGCCTGCGTGTAATTAATAAGTTAAACCAAAAAAAACGAGAGCGAATATAAACGGGAACAAGTGCAAATGGAAGCGGGTAGAGGAAATAGAGAATAAAAAGCTATTCTAGTTGTGTAAAAGACCCATAGGATATATTACTATTCCTCTATCAATGGCTATCAAAACCGATGAAGTCTCTTACAAGCACAGCTGCAATATTCGTGCACTGCGGCTCAGGGTTCATTGGACCTTGTAAAAAATCGCTAGCAATCAAGGCTTTAGTGTTATGAGTTAAAAAAAAAAAAGGCTTTAGTATTAGCAGTGGTTTTGTCATCTGTCGAGGACCAGCAACTCCTAAAAAAAAGAAAGGAAGACCTTGCAAAATACTCACGCCAACCCGTAAATCTTTATTTCAAATCACTTCCAAAGAAGGCGGGAATTCCAGGCAAAAAAACAATTAAGCGTGCTTTTCTCAAAGAGGGCGATGTCCATCGCGTTGCATGCAAAAAGATATATTTGACGACCGCATATAAGATAAGACGGCTTGAATTTGCCTATCGTCATCAAAACTGGACTGTTGCAGAGGAAGACAATCTGGACTAATGAATGCTATGTTTGGGTGGTTCAGCCGGTAAAACCTATATCACACGTAAAACGAATAACTCAATACAGTATATTAATCGTTAAATAAATAAATTGGTAATGAATTCAATAGGTAAGAGAAGGTTTTTAACGAGGACCGCATTGTCCCGAAGTTCAAGAATCGAATTCAATTATGATATGGGCAGGGATTGTAGGAGATACCAAGCCTGAGTTAGTATTCAGGAATTATTTTCTTGCTTCCGACTGGGAGTCATAATACGTAACATAAATTCATATACAGACTAGTGTTCTGGGACCGGACAAATGGGGATACTATAATACTGTAGAGACTTGTATCAACCGTGTGCTGCAACCTGCAATGCACCCCTTTGGGTTTCACAGCTGCTGGAACTTTGTTGGCCGGCTTTGTGTAATGGAGGATGGTGCACCAGCCCATAGAGCCGAAGGTACTCAAAGACAGCGAGATTGGTACAATATTTCCTCCATTAACTGCCCAGCTAATTCTCCAGAATTAAATTCACTCGACGTGACTGGACTTTTTTAAAGGGCTGATTGAGCAAGATATACAAGGCCTAGTGGTAATGATGAGATGAGAGCTGCTATTTTGGAACAGTGGGCACGATTGCCCCATAGGAAACTCTAAAGTTCGTTGATACGATGTCTGAGAGAATAACTGCTGTCGTTGCGAATGAAGGTGGACATACCCTTGGTAGCTGTTGAGGTTGAGGCCGCACCCATTGTTAGCCTTGGATGATCAGTTCAGATTTCTTTTTCCACTTTTTTTTGTCTCTGCTCACTCTACTATCTGTATCTACTGAATCAAATTCTATGAATTCCACCTCTTCGTGAACAGCGGAGGTTGGCCACATCCCAGTCCGAAATCCCCGTCACGATTTCGGATTGGCGCGTATTTTCTAGTTCATTTCGTGGTAGGAAGGTATATCTCACTCTTGCAGCTTAGCATAAGTACTGTAATAGCGGGCCGCGTTCCCTCGCGCACGGGGTAAAACACGTAAAATTCGATCAATAGTTGTGAGAGAGAGACCAGGTGCGGATCTGTTGCGGAAATCTGATCTTGTCATTTTCCTATTTTCTTTTGACTGCTCTGATGAGTTTTTTGTATTGCTGACGACTGTGTAATGGGGACTGTCTATATCTAGGGAGATCTTCCTCATCCCCTTGCCGCAGAAGTTGCCGACCAAGAAAGCTCTTAACAGTAGACTATGGCCTTCTATCCGTCAGTAAATACTTTCATGTCCTGACTCTCAGTTTTGGTACTTACTGCCCTACAATCTTTGCTACTCTTTAGAAAGATGCAGCCAAAACAAAATAAGAAAGCAATAATCATACCTTTCTCGATGTCTGTCATCTGGAATACAAACTCAAACGATCGGGATTTGATGGGGCAAGATTACTAAGTACGGGTATCATGAACATTATCACGAAAAGTTTTGAAGAGTGGCTCTGTTTAGGTCGGTACATTATAGAAAAATCTCCGGCGGGTAGCTATATAGCGACGGTGAATAGGGCAGTACACCTACCCACCGGCACTTCGGATAGGCATTCTAGCCTTCATTTGCATAGATCAGGTTTAACAGATTATACAGGAGGTAACAAAAGCAAACTATCCGAACTAATGGAACAAGAAAACCCGTCGCACCAGCAAACAAAAGAAATCCATCGCAATCAATAACCAACATCCTGACATGAGCCATGACCTGTGATAGTGTAACATGACATTCACCACTCATTGATTAACGGGTGTATAGTCAAGCCTCCACAACTGGGATTTAGAATTTGGTTGATTTGAGACACCTATCACATTGTGATAAGGTGGATTCAAGTCTCCTCCAATAGCAGCCGAAAGCCAAGGCATATTAACGCTCTGAATACGAGCCTGAGTAATTGGACCAGATCTGGTGTCGTGAGTCAGGGCTTGTAAAGGTACACCAACCAGGCATTGTGAGGTAGTACAAACCTGTTATCTACGTCCTCGAATGTCCATAACTGAAACATCATTGGCCCCTGCATCCCCAGAGGCTCCACCATAACATTCTTCTCCTCCACATGCTTGGTATCCAGGGTCAGACAAACCTGTTCCGCCTCCCTGCTGGTTATGAGAGTGATGTAATACGAGTGGCTGTCTTGACCACTTTCAAAGGCCTTGATAGCCCACCTAGACCTTTCATGAACGCCAGGCCCGACCACAGCATGGTGGTCATACTCGGCGAGGGTGTTACCGCAGAGTGTGATGTGAACAGGCCCTTCCTGCATATAGAGAGATATGGTGAACTAGGATATCTTTGTATAGATTGAGATTTCAGTGTGTGATATTGTGGGATGTGTCGAGGTGAGGAATTCGCGAGCTATATATAATATTTTGGTCTCGCTGGACCGTGCCTCGGACGATCTTCAACCAGTATATTTTGCAAGATTCGCAAGGGATGTTTGATGTTTCGAGTTGAAAAGGTCACTGTGTGAGGAGACACGTGCCATACCCACAGAGATGGCCAGGCGCACAATATTCCGCGGCATGAAAAATCAGTCGTGTTTTAAACATGTTAGCGCCGGTAAGTCAGCGTTCAGCAGCGGCCAGGATCGCACCAATCGGCGGGTTTACGTCAGCCTATCCCTTGGGCGTGTGAGATACTTGCAAATCTCTCACGGATTGGCGTGACCTTTTCAGGAAGTGATTTATTGGAATAGAGAATTTTAGCCATACTCAAATCAACAATCGAGGGACCTTGAGAGGAAAAATGACCAGGGTGATTGCATAGAGAACCCTAATCCTCGCAACTTGCAGTGTGATAGATCAATTTTCTCAGATATACACAGTGCCAGTTTCTAGTCCCAGCTGGTTATTCTTGTTTAGTTCGCATCCTTGTTGGCTTCCCGGTGACCTTAGAAGTTTTTAAACAGGTGTCCTCACCGAAATTTCGGGGTGACGTGATATTTATGCATGAGAGAGAATTCGCAAATGTCTCACACTCCTCCCAGGGGATCCATGACCAGCTGCGTGGATGTTATTGTCTAAATAAAAAATGTAAATATAGTTATAATGCTCTAAAGACAAAAAAAAAATAGTAATAAAATTACAATCCATGTAGTAATCACGTATGAATATGCACTCGCTTAATATCATATGCCGCTACCACAACTATAAAACCAACATCCGAAATCTTTTCAACTACCTAATGTACCCGCCGATTAACCCCAATCAAGTATGATTGGGTGGTAAAATATTGAGTAAGCGGCAATTTAATTTTGGCAGAGTGACTACTTACTCGCGATCGTGAGGCACCCGGATATTGGTATAGATTTAATGTATTAAGCGAGTGTATATCATTTAATCAAATATCTCTTTGTTTTCTTGTGCAACTCGCGTGTGGGGGTTGGAACGTCCATGCAGTAGGTATTTTATTTACCTGTTCATGCGGCTTGCGCATTGTAAATTCAGTGCTGGTTGTAAAACCGAGTGCGTGCTCATGACTACATAATACTATATGATCACAAGCCTCGCATAACTATACACATCGTCATTTTAAAATATTCTTTTAAATCTCCAAACCCATCATTAAGAAAACAGCGGTGGTTATATTGAAAAATGTTAGTTGTGATTCTTCAATGACTTCGGCTATGGTTGTGGTGGAGTCCGTTGTTTGCATCCTTTGCCCTTCTGGAAGTTACTGTTACATAGGTAGGCTGCCAGAGGAATACCGGTATCCAGATGGCGCGCAGGGCAAGACCACGTCCCACAACCATGTGGACACCGGCCTCGTCCCCCGCCCAACGCCGCGCAGGGTACGCCGCGGGGAGAGTCAGATAGGCCACCCCCAGACCACCGCCCTCCTTCAGTCTGTGACGCCTTACCACCCCGCGCCAAGAACCATGACAATGGCCAATGCTCCCCCCACCCGGACCAACACCCCGTCCGAACGCAGTGCTGCAGCTAGCCACCTTGCATCCTCCACGCCCCATACCTTCTGAGACGATATATCCCTTCGTCTGTCCCGCGTTAATCACGACCTTGGTAGGTGACACCTTAGGCAGTGGAGATCGCCAACATCAATGAAGTCATATCACAATCTAGGCAACGGGTGTAGGATGTACCGTGGGCCTCTTAACTTCACATTGTTGGCCGGCTGTTGTGAACACTCTCTTTCTTCGACGCCGATTCCAATAAGAGACGATTTAATTTCGACCGAGGGACTTAGCATGTGTTTTTATAATGAATGGAAAGAGACAGACGGTGGGTAACTAGCTAGAGAGCGTCCGTTGTTCGGACACCTGTTCATAGTCTAATGCCATGTTTTGCTTCGGGCGCCTAATATTTCTAACCAACATCTAAATATAAATTTCTAATGCCATGCGTTTGACCTGCCCAAGTACGTCCATCCGTAAATTTCATCGCGGGAGACTACGAGGGCTATAGACACCCTCCCTCCTGTAGCCACATATGACGCCTCGCCATGCCGTACAAGATTGATACCATTAATCACACCATATCACTTGTGCCAAGACTCACGGCAATGCCAGGTTACAATTGTTGGCTGAGCAACCGTGTCCTGTGCATCCATTGTGTACGCATACCTGGCGAGATTGCCGGCGCGGGGGCCCGAACCCCCGCCGGACGCTATACTGTAGCGTGGGGAGTTACTTGTAAGTACCTCATCGCGACCTGTGTAGCACGTTTCATGACCTTTGCGGGTTGAGAGCTTCATGTTGAGGTTGGTGAATCGATCAACGAGAGTACTCCATGACCGAGTATTATATAGCAGACTCCTCCAACTCTTCCTGTTTTTCTCCCCGCTTCGGGTGCGCTTGTGTTTTACTCCTCCCCACTTTTGTTTTTGTTCTCTCTGCGGTGGATTTGCTGGGCCCCCTCAGGATAGTGATTGGTATATCTCCGGTGTATGTAGTAAGCAGGATGTTGTGTACGGTGTTGTTTTTTGTGCAGGAGAAGAATGAACTGCGTAGGACTTTTAACACGTGGCATTATAAAGGAATAGGTATTTTAATGCTGATATCTAAGGGATATATTATTGCTTGGCTGAACTTAATAACATATCTGTGGGAGCTTGTTTCTCCTTATAAACTACTATTTCATGCAAGGCGTTCACGGCCTTCAGCTGCTTAGGACAACCATTACTTTGTATCCCACTTGATAGAGTAAAAACAAAAGCAACATCACTCTCTACCTACGTTGTGCCCTAGATCATAACTAATATCAATAATAGTCGCCAATGGTAATACTAACAAAATTCAAGCCCCGAATTAACACCAATTATATCAAGTTGAAGAAGCAATCATATCAACCTTAATACTAACAACAAGTAAGACTCGAATCGCCACCAATACTAATAAAAGGATAACTCCGAATAGCCACAAATATCAATACTAACAAAAAGGAAACCTCGAATTGTCAATACCAATACTAACAAAAAGAAAAACCGAGTCGCCACCAACAGCGAGTTCCCACCAACACTAACCTGGTGACGAAATCTCGGGAGGAGCAATTGACAGGTACTCGTACCTAGCCAACCAAAACGTTGAAACCGCAGGTTTCATATCGAGTATACCTATATACCTATTAGGTATCAACGTGATACCGGATTGTAAGGCTCTGGCATCAAGTGGGCGAAGGAATTGGGTGGTGACAGGTGAGAATTAGTTAAGGTTAGTGGTGGAGTATAGTCAAAAGTGAGATCGCTATCGACTAAGCAGACCACCAAAACACTACACCCTCATTTAGGCTAATGCCCAAGTGTAGGTTTCTAACCTAGGTATACTACAGATCATGCCACTGACCAATAGATAGGCAAAGAGAGCAGCACCGAAGGGGATATAACCAAGGTATGACACGGGGCAGCGGCCTGGAGACACAATAAGCCCGTTATCAGCTACCCAAACAGTGCCAACAACACACACCCTCCACTCCAAAACAGTCAGAACGAAACAGAAAAAGATCAAAGGTCTTATAACACTGCGGCCCCAGACAACCACACTATCACACCACTCCATCAGATAATGAGGAACAATGAATAGATAAAAGAGCAGGAACTGCAAAACAACAAAAGTGGTCTATCCAGCGACTCCATATGACTCCTTATATTCTCAACCAAATACTCCTAGCACTTGATCCTTCGAGTATAAAGTGATCTAAAGTATATATAGATCTAGAGCTCAAGGTAGAAAAAGAAAGTTATTTATTCAGGGAGGATATACCACTAATTTCTATTCTTTATGGGGGTATCCCACTGATACAACCTGGCTGGCTGGCGCGATATAAAAGCTTTTGGCTGCAGCCGTCATCTCTACCGATCCTGAACTAAGCCAAATAAGTCTTTAAAATTTCTATCTCCTTTGAGGATACTAATTAGGCAACAACCTTTTGCTCCTATTACCATTTAACTGTTTTTCCCTCTAAAGCCTGTGGGGTCAGAAAAAGCAACAGGTTTCTCACTGAGCACTGTTCGTTTGTAAACTAGAACATTCCCATTGTATATCACCTCGGCCTCCCGGGGATTCTCTCCCTCCCACACCTGCCGCTCCCTTCACCATCTTTCGCCGCCCCAGCTCGCATTCTACCTGCCCGCGGGGGCTCCAGTTTACTCGCGGGCCAAATAGAGTGGCCTCCTAAGCATCCTCAAGAGAGCAGGTGAGTGAGAGCTCATGTAGAAGTTCTTAGAGAGAAGGAGTCACACTAATCCTAGGTTTCTATAAATCCGTCAGTAAATGAATCTGATTTCACGTTGGGGAGAAGAGTGAAAAATGGATCGGTGCAAATTAATTAAATTAGTATCGGAAATTCGAAATAAATTAAATCAGTATGAGACAACAAATTAGTAAATGAATCCTTAAGTTCTCTTTATCCCTGAATCCTAGAAGTATTCAACTTCGGTATAAAATCTCAAAAGTGATGATTTTCACGATACTTCTAACAGGGCGAGCTCGGATGGAGGCTTTCAGGCTTAGAGGCGTGTTCGACTTCGGGATACGCTAAGGCTCGTGATTTCGGTATTTATCTAGGCACACAAGGATAGGTGGAGAAGTTGTGTACGACGTGGATTTAGACACGTAGAGTCCACCAACTAGCTACAGCTATATACAGGGCATATAGGGCGTTGAGAAGACGGCGTACTAGAGGAAGAAAAAAATCTCGCGTGAAGATTTGAGCGGGGAAAGGGGAGACAGGTGCCTTATATATATACGTTGGGCGTACCCTAGCACTTGACCGCGCGCGCTGGCATTACGGTGGTTTCCTGACCTCATAACTACCTCCCTATCTCCTATCTACTTATCTCTGACATCACTATTACCAGATTTATCTCCCCCGCGGAACTACTTCGCGGAACTGTCTCCCGCGCGGAGTTATTCCCGTGCGCCTGCCTTGCTGTTTCAACGCTTACTAGGCGGGTGCCGAGGCGGTTGCAGGTAGGAAGGAGGTACTGTTAGCCTCGGAGGTAGCGGCACGTTCGGATGTAGGAGCTGGGAAACAGGCGCAAGCGGGCGAGCCATGATAGTGCGAGCCGTGATAATGCTAAGGCATGTTTGGCAACGCGGTTTACTTGTCGTATTTTGGTGGGGAGCGGGTATTCTAGTGATTGAAATACAAAGCAATTCTGACCCTGCATTCTATTTCCGTTGCAACAGTATCACCTACGACCAAACTGCATTCAGTCTACTTGGCTTAAATTACAAAACGGTAAATAACCAGCTTTTCTGGAGAGAGGTATATCCTCACTACAAAAGTGACCGTTTGGACAGGTCCATTACAACGACTAAAACTGCCAAACGAGCCCTAAAGGATATTTTTGATGTAGTAGAAACATTTAAAATGGGCTTTGGAGCGGTTGAACTTTGATAATTTTGAGGAGTCCAGGTGCACTGCCTACACTATGGGTTATTCACGTATTGAACACAAATTTAATACTTATATGAAGCATACATATACTGGGTGTAATGCAGTACCAAAATTGGCGGAGTTCAAAATCACTAGCGATATATAATCCTGTTACATATTTGTGTTCCTGAGACTTGCTATGATTTTGTATGCAGAATAGCCTACCTTTCCCGACGTCTTTACTGGCTCCTTTGCTGATTCTAGTCTCGATGCTCCGCAAACACCTTTCCCGACCCCTCTCCTTCTATCCTTTCTGCTGTCTTTGCTAGCACTTCTCCTTCCCGGTGCCTTTCCTGACATGTTTCCGATTACTTTGTCATCTCTAGTCTAATGACGAACAGGGTTCAGTCAAGAACCACCTCCTATTCCGGACCTCAAGAAGTACACACCCTACTCTAACAGAGATTTAGTTTAAAATTTGTTTGGCTAAAGGCTTCGATGTGAAAAGAAGGTAGCTCCTCGAGGAAGCTTCGAATATTTGATCGTTGAATATTCAGGTAAATACCCAGTGTTCCCATATCTTTTAGATTGTTCAAACTAATGACCTGCTGAAATGAAGATAGGTGGGCCGTAGTAAACCATGGACCTCCGGTATAATCAAGGTGTTCCTGAGTAAACGGTTTATTTGGAGGAACGTTACCCGAGTAAAATGTGTTCCTGGTCAAACCAGAACAGAGATAAAGAACTCGATTAGGATGTCCATGGTTTTGTATCATTACGAGTAACATACTGGGGCATTGGCGAATATGAAGTAATATCTATATTATCTGAGATGCTTTGGCGTTGTATGGACGCGGTGGCACTACTGAGAAGGCAAGTACCGCGTTTATTAACCCACAGATATACACATAGCTATATGTGCCTACAATAGTGCACAACTATACAGATCACCAGATTCTGATGTTTCAGTCTGGCGGTAGTTCATAGATCTTCCAAATTCTATACGTTGATTGGTTTTACAGTCCCCGCGGTGCCATATCCCTATGGTACAATTAGATATTCGGATATAAACTATTGATAGCCTTCTAGCTCAGTGCTGCCTACATCATTTAGGTACGCCTCGCTGAGTAATGATGAAGGAGAAGGGTTGTCCGCTTGGGGAGTGAATTTATTAACAGCGATCAAAGAGCGTAATACTCCGGCTGTTTATCTAGTGCCAACCCACATTGTACATGAGTGGGACCACCAGATAATCAGCCGGGGCAACTCGATGCAGTTTTTTCCTCTAAACGAGTGATATCCCATGATGCGACTCCACGTTCAGGTAAGCTCGCCCAGGGAAATCGGATAGCACATACACTCGCCCCAGGAAGACTGTACCCACTCCACAAACTGGAAAAATAGCTACAGCCGTCCCGAAACCCAACTAAGACCTGCCCACATCCGTGGATTGCTGTACTCGCCCACAGCGCTCTATTGGTAGGCCTACTCGACCATGGACCTGTATTAGTAGTTTTCCTCGCCCAGGGAGCTCTATACCTAGCCAGATTCGCCCCAATACAGCGGTGCCCGCGCGTCGAGCTCTACTGATCCCACAACCTGGGTGAGCTGCCTAGTGTAAGACCTCCCAGCTGAACTAGACTTCGAAAACCAGCTCACTTAAGAAGATCCTCGTCCGCCCAGGAAACCTCGTGGGTCCACCGACCCACCCACAAAACCTCCTGCATAAGCGTACTTCGAGAATGAGCCATCACAGAAGCAGGTATGCCATTCTCAACCGGCCAGGTAGCTGCTTCTCTACTCTCACTGACTGACTACTATTTCCTCACATCCAACATCCCGATCCCCCATGTCCGCGTCCACCTCCCCCCCTCGTAGCCCAACCATGCAAAGGTTACATATCTTGTCACGCCGGTCATAGCTCTACCACCCCTCCCACGATACACATCTGCCCAGACCGCCGCACCTGCTACCATCTCAACCAGTCCGCTGTACCGGTAACCAGATCAGCGCTCGTCAGTGGTGCCTACTACTCCCGGCGGCGGCGGCTAGCTTAGCGGCATACGCAGGTTTGTGATCTTGTCGGCACGGGTTGTAGCTCGTACGCACGCTAGCTGGTGGGCGCTGGTGGGCGCAGGGTGGTGGAGTGTGTGCGGGCTGGTTGTGGAGGGCTCGTTGCTAGGATTGTTGGGTGAGGTGCTGTGGTTCAGCAGGTTGTTGTGTGTGGGAGTCGATTCGGTGGGTATCCATCAGGATAGGGGTTGGTGCTGTGATGTGGGGAGGGTTTGTTGGTGTGGGTGGGCGTGGGCTAGTGGTTGGGGTTGGCGATTGCTGGTGGTGGGTTGTGGGGTGGGTGTTGGTGGGACGGTGTTGGTAGTGGTAGCTTGCGGGTACGGGGTCTGGCGTGTGGGCGTGGGTTTGTTACGTATGTCGTAGGCGCAGGTGGCTGTGGCTGTGGAGGCCCGTAAGCGCAAGGGGGTACGTAGTGCTTGAGCTAGCGAGATGATGAGTTAGCTCGAGGGCGTAGGTATAGTTATAGTGCGACCTGTGTGTGCAGGCAGCTAGGTGTACTCCGGACGGGAAAGGTGCCGGTCAACACGTGTTGATGAAACTGCTAGGCTAGGAATGCTGGTGGTGTGGCAAGCGAGCACAAGGCATAGGCTGGGTACGAAGGTTCGTGGAGCTGGTGGAGCCGATCTATAGCTTGGTGCTGTGAGCAGTAGGCCGTGTGTAGATACAGGGTGGCGCTGGTGGTGCTCGTAGGTGCAGGTTGTGGCACGTGGGCGCGGGTTGCTATAGCTCGTACGTAGGCGCAAGCTGGAGGTCGTGGTGCGCAGGCAGGGCTTCACATGGTTGGGACCACTTGTGGTATGAGACAAGACTACGCCGACCACTGAACTGAGGAGCCCAAGCTGTCCAACTGTACCAGCGGGATATCTTGACAGTTTGAACAGGTTCATCTGCCTAAACTGCGGTTTCGTGTCTTGGCATACTCAACATGATAACAGTTCTCGAAACAGTACGCTCGGCACGTTTTCATTGGATTTGTCAATTCTCATTTCAAATCACATGACTCCGGCATGAGCCACTGGAAGAAGGTAATAGCGATAGAATATGACTCAGGATATATTAGTGATGGCTCATGGCTAAGACTCGGGTTTTCTGTACTAGCTTTCTTTAGTATAAATACTGGGGCTTCCCCCCATCAGTTAGTTTTTATTCATGCTCAATATACTACATTTTCCATATACATCTCTCTAAGGGTCCCAAAATAGCTATACAACGTCACAAACATGATGTTTGAGCTCAGGAATGAGCGTGTGCGAGTTTATGAAGATGAGCGATATGAACCGTTTAAACCGTCGCTATAACCGGTCTTACAGGAGTCTAAACAGCGCACACCATTTATTGGCGGCGATAAAGACTGCACAAACTAGTTACTTAAACGGTTGAGTTAAACCGGTTTGAACCAAGTAGCCAGTGGCCACTGGAAGAATTATGCACAGGCTGGTGCATCACGTGAGGCCAAGTTGTATATATAGCCCGTAGGGGGCTCTAAAGACAGCTTACTTGCTTACGGTGATCTAGCCACTTCTCGTGGGTACGGGTGGTTTGTGTATGGGCCCTGGATCGGGCACCCCCGCACCCACCGCGTGTGTAATGCTTGCCTACTCGTCTGGTTTATATGGGAAGAGCTTTGCGCGATTACGGGGGCTCAAGCAGGGGAACGAATATTAAGGTATATAGAGTGTCCCGATATCAAACATTAGTCTCGACCCTGGACGTGAAAAGTAACTTATATTTGTTTCCTAAATTTCTTTTTAAATACGGTGTCATACTAGCCAAAATGTATTTCCGTAACCCCGATCTCCCATGACAAAAACTCGCACAAAATGATTACTCCACTGTATCGAGTAGTGCGAACACGCTTCGCTGCTCTTGAGAACACAAATACTACAAGACCACTACTGCTCTAATTTCACCTAACCGTATCTAATATAGAAATATCCGACACATTGAAATCCTACTATCATATCAACCCTTCCATAGCCGCGTCTAGAATTCTTAATATCTTTCGCGACGAACGCATAGCAGCTGCTTCCCGAGCACAGCCGTAAAGACCCCCCCGGATATTGATATCGGCCCCCGCTTGTAGCAAAATGTTGACTGTGTCTAAGATATAGCCGAGATTGTCGTTTAGGGAGCTGGCTGCAGCTTGAAGAGCGGTACCATATGTCCCCCCCTGAAGATCAACATCGGCGCCGGCGTCTAGCAGCATTTTGACTATCTCCGGCGAGGCTCTGTAAGCCGCAGCTTGGAGAGCGGTACCATATTCCCCCCCTTGAAGATTAACATCGGCGCCGGCGCCTAGAAGTACTTTGGCTGTCTCCGGCGAGTCATTGTCAGATGCAGCCGCAGCTTGGAGAGCGGTACCATAATTCCCACCCTGAACATCAACATCGACGCCGGCGTCTAGAAGCATTGTGACTATCTCCGCCGAGCCATTGTAAGCCGCAGCATGGAGAGCGATATCATATTCCCCCCCATGAAGATTGACATCGGCGCCGGCGTCTAGAAGCATCTTGACTATCACCACCGAGCCCTTGCCAGCCGCAGCTTGGAGAGCGGTACCACAAAACCCTCCCTGAACATTAACATCGGCGCCGGCGTCTAGAAGCATTTTAAATATCTCCGGCGAGCCCTTGCTAGCAGCAGCTTGGAGAGCGGTACCATAATACCCCCCCTGAAGATTAACATCGGCGCCGGCGTCTAAAAGCATTTTAAATATCTCCGGCGAGCCCTTGTTAGCAGCAGCTTGGAGAGCGGTACCATAATACCCCCCCTGAAGATCAACATCGTCGCTGGCGACTAGAATCATTTTGAATATCCCCGGCGGGACATTGTTGGTCACAGGCATGCGAGCGGGACCATGAAACTGAAGATTAACATCGGCGCCGGCGTCTAGAAGCATTTTGACTATCTCCGGCGAGCCGTTGTAAGCCGCAGCTTGGAGAGCGGTACCATGGTCCCCCCCACGAAGATTAACATCGGCGCCGGCGTCTAGAAGCATTTTGACTATCTGCACCGAGTCATTGTAACCCGCAGCCCGGAGAGCGGTACCATATCTCGACCCGTGAAGATTAACATCGGCGCCGGCGTCTAGAAGCATTTTGACTATCTCCGGAAAGCCCAAGTCAACCGCATAGTCAAGAGCGTTCAGATCTTGCACCGTGAAATCAACGTCCGCACCGGTTTCCAACAGTAGCCTCAAGATCACCACACTTCCTGAACGTGCACCAGCATGGAGCGCTGGGCTCCGGTGTAAATCGGCAACTGCACCGCGCTCGAGAAGTCTCTTCGCCGCATCAACCATGGAATTTTCGCAGGCATAATACAAGGCTGACCTTCCCTCCTTGTTCAACGAATGCACATCCGCTCCCCGCTCCAGCAAAAACAAGGCTACCTTTTCACACCCGGAAGAGATTGCGGTTATGAAGGGAGTGCTTCCATTGTAATCGCGATAATTAATATCACAACCGCGATCTAGCAAGACTTTCATCGCCGACACCGACCCACCACGGGCCACGTCATTGAGCACGACATTGAGCTCCTCCGCAAAGTCCGCATCCGGGTATAGCTGGAAGTATAGAGGCAGCAAATCAAGACCCGATAACAGAGCTAGTGGGCTGAGGGAAAGATGTCGCATCGAAGGAAGACCAGCAGATTTGACAAGCACTCTACGCCGGTCCCTTAAGCCCCGAACGTTGTCACCTATATTATATGCATCAAGCATTACTCTTTCCGGATTACCACATACTACGAGGATAGCCCATCGAAGAATATCGTAATCTCTTAGGTTCCCCATCAAGCGCTGAACGAGGTTGAGGAGATAGTCCGGCATTGGATTCTCTGCCTCGCGCAGATGTAAGCCGAGAAAGCAGCATGCGTATTTGAAGATTTCTAGTCCCAAGTCATATCTTGAGATGACCTTGTCCCTATCCATCCCCCCAGACCCGTTTTGGACGCTCAAGGAGCACAGGTACGTAAGTACGCTCTGCGCCATGTAATTGCTCATACTCAGACCGTCAAGAAATTCCAGACCCCTGGTTCTCAAAAACTCTTGCACAGTAAAATGGATTGGTCTTACTGTCCCACAATCACTGGTGACTAGCCCACAGCACGAAGAGAGAACAACGCTTTGTGAATACACCCCATGCAGCTCTTCACAGCACTGTGTAGTAGGTTCCACAGCTACCGCGACTACCAATTCCTCTATTGCTAACGGCCTCTTTGCGGTAATGACCCAGGCCAAAGCACGGTGCGCTAGCTTTCTTGTGGCCTCGGCCTGCATATTTATTCTTTTCAAGATCCGGTCGTAGGTATCATGGATCGTAGCGGGAAGGGAGTCTAGTGCATCTCGTATGTCCTTCTCTGATGGCTGCTCGTAGATAAAGTCAAGCTGACATTTCACCCATAAGAACCTATGGATCCATACTCCATTTAGTATAATCGCTGGCCCAGCACAGTCGTTCTGGGGCCAACGGCCAGCCCGGCTCGACGACGAATGAACAACTCGAGGCCAACAAGAGTCGACATGAGCGTAACGACTTCTTTATCCTGACTGAGCATGAGCCAGAAAAGCCCCATTCATCATCGAGTCGGGTTCGCCATTGACTCTGTATGGACTGTACTTCGAAGAAGATTAAAAGTTTCAAGGAGGATTTAATACTTACATTCCATTCGCTTGTTTCATCAGCCTAGCTCGAATTTCTCCCTTCAGTATGTTGCTAATAGCGCAGTTGTCCTGGTCTCGGCTTCCCAGCTCGTGGTCGACATACGTTGCGATATCCTCATCTACCTTTGTCACCTGGATGGGGAGTACCGAAAACTTAGCAGACAGGATAGTACGTTCAATATCCACTTCCCGTCGACTAGCAATAAAGATCTTGCAGGAGCTCCGGCACGAGACTTGCCCAAGGTAGTTTACTAAACTGTTCCTGCTCTCTTTACCACATTCGTCTAGCGCGTCGATAACCAGAAATACTTGTGTGAAGTAGTTGACCACCTTTTGAAAGAGATCCTCAAGTTGGCACCGTTTTGGTTTAATATCATTGTTGACACACGCTTTGTAGAGGGCGCACAACGAGTCTGGTAGTTCATCCATTCGGCGACATAGCTGTTTGGTCCATACTCTAAGAACGTCCTCTGGTTCCTGATTGACTGTGATCTGGAAACTGAAATAGAAACATGCTATTCCGATAGCCTTGTCGTGTTCATACTTTGTCTTGATACTCTCTAAAAGAGTAGATCTGATTCATATATTGTTAGCACAGTTTTAAGGCAGAGATAGAGACGGAGGTGGAGGGGACTTCGTTGGACGAACGTTAGGACCGATTTTCCTATCCCGGCTGGAACCTTATTAGCAATAATATTATAGGACGGTCAAGTGTCACTAACCGTTACCGTAACACCATAGGAGGGTGCTTTCTAGCCCCTCCAACCATTCTTGTACCTCTGTTGACTCCAGAAACCACGTTCCTGTGCTACCATGACGCTTGCTGTATATACGCTCATGATCATCTTCCGGTGAAAGTGTTGAAAGCCACATCAAGATATCTCTACGACTAATACCAGAGGTGTTCTGGACGACTTTACCCACCACTCCACCGCGTTTGAACCGGGTCAGATCAACCTCCTCCTCAGGACGCTTGCTTAGTTGTTGAAATGGGTCGTCGTTGTCCCCTCGGCCTTGGGATAGAGCAGCGTACCCTGGGTGGGTGTTCCCAAGGTTTATCTTGGCACCATAACGTAGTAACATTCTAACTAAACGGATATCCTCCGTAGAGATTGCCGGTAACAATGCCCTCCCCTCGATGCTGCACTGTTGGTCCTCCGCGTTTGGATCAGCACATCCAAGTGTTAGGAGGATTGATACCAGTTGGTATTCATTCTTCAACACAGCACGTCGGAGCCTCGTATTAGTCTCAGCAAGGTCTTTGCCGCTAGCTTGATCTAATCATGTTTGGTTTGTGAGTATTTAACAGCCACTAACTGCAGAGGAGAGGTATACCAATATAACTCAAGAGAACTCCAAGCCGCTCGCGAAGGGTGGTGTAAGAGTGGTTTAACTGGTGATCAAACTTGACAAGAGATGAATGATCTCCCTCGGCGCTTTGTACATCCTCGAGGTGCCACGGAAGTTTCAGGATCGAAGACTCCCTATCAACAAGTGTATGGTGTTCACCAGTTCTTGCCCACTTGCCAGTGGCTGGATTCTGATCAGATAGACTTCGTATCAATACGTTTGTTCACCTAGTCCCCTAAGGCCTTTGACCTTCCTGATAGACACGTACCTTCTCTGCCATTCTTGTTTTCTTCATCTCCTGAAAGCTTATCACTCCAAAGTGTTCCTCCTCAGCATACCTTGTAAAGGATATGAGATTCTCTGCGTTTTGACCCCTTTCGATTGCGTGGACCAAGTCCAGACGCGGGGATTCCTCCCCAACCATTTCCACTATATCGTCAAAAAGGATGCCTCTATGTGGTGTGGCAAAGAAGGCAATTGCTTTCGTCATTTTAAAGAGATTGCCTCGCCGTGGATCCTCTTTGTCCCTAACTATAGCCTTTTCACTATCGTTAACCTCTGCCCTGTTAGGAGCATTTTGTACTTACATCTGCGATGATGATACCCCCAAAGCTATGGCCAATAAGCGCTATAGGTCGGTCCTTATCCCATCGCGTACATGTTAGCACCCTAGTTACCATTGGTATAACATTGCCCATACCTCGCATCCTTTTCGAGCCTTATCAATTTCCTCCAGTAGTCCTTGACTGTAGTCTGAGAGTTTATGAACACACTGCTCACTCAGCCTGGAGTTGTAGCCGTATATCATTGTTCTACACTCTGGTCTATCCTTTTCAAAGAAATGGCGCAGCCACATCTTCTTGCGCCCCGCGCTGTTGGCCCTTCCAGCCCATGAACCATATGCATGCCCATTGAGACCAGATAACGCAATAACACTAACACTATCATTAGCATCTGTGTAGTTCAGATATGTCTTTGTAGCCGGAAAGGATATGTATACATACTCAAGCTTAATATCCTTGGTCGGCATGTAGAGTTGGGTTAATCCATAGAAGTGCTTATCTATGAGAATATCCAAGCATTGTGACGATATCTCAAGGATGTACGTCGCGCCAAACTCTAACGTGGCAAGCAAGGCAGGCGGTCTCGGGTTAAAGTGGATGATCGCAGCTTGTGTTGCCCCTGGGTCCCAGTCATAACAACACGGGACTAGCGAGCTCCGGTTCCGGTCTATGGTGATGTCTCTTTCGTCGGGGAACTCCTCTAGAACGATCTGGATCAGGCTGTTGAGTGTGTAGTTTAGCGGTATCAGCCTCACACGGAAGCACTCGTCTGTCATTGTTTTAGTTGGTTAGTTGAGCTTGCGGCGATTGTGTGTATTGAAAGTTCAAACGGGTGGTTTCTTTACTGACAAGATCTCGTTCTTGTGCGGGGTTGCTCATATTATATCAGCCTTCGGCTAAGGCTTGGCTCATGGCTACCGATGAGAGAAACCAATGAACACCAGTTAGCAATCTGCACGTAGTCTCAATCGGGAAATCAATCGTGTCCGGCCTGAGCGCACACAACTAATTGTATCCACTCTTCCTTGACACCCCGGTATATATCCAACACTAGGCGTGCTCTGAATTTGTATGAATCGGGTGCGCGGGGGTGCGGCCATACAAATCTCCAACCTGGCGGCTAGATTACCGAGCCCGCAACGGGGGATCTGTTCATAGATCCTTTACTCTGTTCCTGCAAATCACGAAGATTGTTTAAAGCACTGACGAGCGGAGGCAGCTTTACACCGCCGACCGCCGCTTCGAGATATGGCGCAAGAGGGAGTAGGTACTCTTGAGGGCAAGCTCGTCAACCCTGTACACACCACTTCGGTTAAATCTTTTATTGGGTCTAGTTTGTAAGCATTTAGGAGCCTCACCTTTTACCCGACTTTACGGCCGTCAGAGCCAATAAGGTATCGGACTGAACTGGTGGGAACAGGGTTGATGAGGTCGCCCCAAGGGTGGCAGTGAACCCTGTGTGGTCAGCCACAGCTCGCCCGCCACCAGTCCTGAGTACACACGAGAGATAGGGTTCTATCGGACCAATGAAGTGGGATGATAGATGACAGAGTGTGTGTGGGATAAGCCCGACCTGTTCCTGTATCCCTGTGCCCTGCGCAGTAGCCTCAGCCGTTGCGCCCCTCCTGCACTACACCGCCAAGGGAAAGCAAATCTAATGTGGCTGTTACTAATAAGAGCCAGCTCTGCTGACTAATTCCCTCGTCTGTATCTAGGACTTGTGCTTCTCGTTAAATTTTGGTTGGCCACGACATAGGCCGTGATTCGCGGAAACAGATGAAGGGATCAGGTAATGATATTGAGTGCTACCATGTAAAATAGGGCTGACACTCCCAACGCAAAATCTCTTATTTCATATCTGTACTACTCATGCGTTCGAAATTAATTCTTGGGAGGCACTTGGTTGTAGCGATATCCGGCTACCTATTCAGAGTATGGGAGTAGAAATCTACAGACAAAGGGATACCACTTATCGTTTCTACGATTGATAGAGTAATTGTATGTACTCTACATATCTAGAAACAGGGCTCTCAGTGACAGGGTTTGTATATGGCTCTGTCCAGAGGGATGGCAGCAATCTCGCTCCCCGCCCACCGTATTTGGGCGGGTCAAATCGGGATCGCGCCAAGTTATGTTTTGAGCATCCAAACAGTAACCTTGCAGATTTTTCCTTGAATTAAATCGCAATCATGTCCACGATCATGATTCGGGGCGTTGCAAGGGTAGCTTCCAGAAGCCAATGGGACTTCTACTCGGGATGATTTGCCAAGGGATGAAGCATTTAACCAACAAAAACACCGCGATCCCTCACTTCACCGGCAGGAGGTGGAAACTGGTAGCCAGTAGAGTACTTCTAGAATAATCGTACGGCAAGCTTAACACCCCCGCAACATGCACCTCCACCGGCCCGAATCCGCAACTAATCTCCGCCTCCACCGCCTACGGAACAAACCCATTTTGGCTGTTGTAGCGTGTTATCGGAGAGTGAGAGTGTATGATTAGTAAGTAGAGTAGTAAGCAATGGGTTGGGAAACCTGCAACAAGCCCGGCGAAACTGAGGGAGCGCAATGACTGTCAACAATGGTTTTTCATAAAAACACACACTTTTCTCTCAGGTTATTTGCTGAGTAGCTCTAAGCCATTTGCACCTTTCAGATCTTCTGCGCGAGCCCTGGTTGTTGAGTTATAAGCTCGGAAAGTCACCATTGTGGAAGGGAAGTTGTGCTGAGGTAAGCAAAACCTACCACCTACAGTCGTCTTGGGGCAACGACGAGACTGGTTGAGTGACGGGCAGGGGTCTTTGTCAGTCAAGACAGTGGCGCCCAGGCTGGTATGCAATGACTTCCTGTTTTCCGGGTTGGTCCCCTCTTATTGCCGTAGTGGTGTCAAGCGATGTTCAAATCACACTCCCATACAAATTTGCTTGCAACTCAGATTCCGGGATGTGTAAGTAAGTAGGACGCGGTGGGACAAATGTCACCAGTAGCGAGGTATTTCTCCTCTCCTGGAGACAATTAGCATAAGGCACTTCATTCTTCGCCTCTCCCACGGACACGCCTGCCCTCTACCCGCCTCCAGAAGCACTTCTCCACGAGCACCTCTACTCCACCTCTGCCGCACCACGAGCAGTCCTCCACCTGCTTCCCCCGTCCGCCCGCGCCGTCCACATCCTCCGCCTCCATGAAAACCTCTAGCGCTCTTCCATCACCTCCGCCTTCACCTCCCGCACATCCTTCGTCCGCATAAGCGCACCCAGTGTGCACCTCCGCCTCGATGAGCTCCACCTCCTTTACAAGCTGGCCTGCACCACCACGACCACCACAGCCACTGCCTCCGGCTCCTCCGCTAACATGCCTGGACATCCTCCATTTTCGCCGGCATACCCGCCTCCACAAGCACGACTCCACCACTACGCCTCTACTTCCCTACCTCTACGATACCCTCCGCCCCATCCACCCCAACAGCGCTCTTCCGCTACCACCTTTACCTCCGCGGTAGTAAATAGGCGCCTATACGTCCTCACGAGCACCGCTGCATTTTACGCCCCGTTCACCTTATGCGCCTCTGCCTTTACCCAGCGCGCCACCTCCACCACCTAGCTACGCCTTATCCGCATACCCCACGAGGACGGCCCCAGCCCCCACAACCTCCAAGAGCACGCCTCCCAGAGCGTGCTTCTACCAGCTCCTCCTACAACTCTTCGGAAAGTATTAGGGTTCCAACCCCACCAGTTCGGCGTCCTTTACCCCCCCCCCCCCACACACACACACACCTTACCCCCTCAATCTTCTGCACCGCATGAACACCCACCTCCAATACACACATTCTCACCACCCGTCTCGTCACCTCCTCGTCCGTGGGCCGTTAGAACACAGGATTGTTGACGGAGGCTAAGAAACAGCTCAAGCAGGTTTTTCCCTTCCTTCCATTAGACGCCTACCACGTAACTCAACCTAGCTAGGCGGGGGAGTTGGGTGGAGGTAAAACAGAACGCATTGTTACCATCTGAAGAAAGAAACAGGATCGGTGGTGCATGGACAACCAGGGATGGTAACAGGAGGGCAAGATAAGCGGGGAAGCACCTGGGGTGAGTAGACGCAAGCCCGGAGGGGGAAGGTATGTTTAAAACGAGGCATTTTATATGTTCAAGAAATATAGGGAACCGAGAGTAAGTATTACAGTTCTCACATGTCCACTTTCTCATAGATTAATAATAAAGACGATGATACTTGTCACTTCAACGACTATACTGTTGAGTAAGTTAGGAACGAGTAACGACCTGTGACTAACCAGTACTTGGACATGTACCACTCTTCTACTATGTACCTACTAGAATATATTTTTTACAAACGCTTGAGAATTTGCCTCGGACTCGACAGCGACAGTGTTTTTTTACGACACATCAAATTTGGATGCCTGCTTTGATGTAGCCTAGATACCACGATTTGTGTAGACCCGCTCCCGGGGGTATGGTTAAACTGGGGGTGTGGCGAATTCGAAGGAATTGCAAGCACGAACATCGCTTGAACTCAATGAATTTGCTCGCTACTTCAATTTCATAACATATGGTGTGTATACAGGACTATCTAAATTATCATAGGAAAGATATTCTCACAAGAAGACCTGGTCGTTCGTTGCTATATCCCTGTTTTACCCACACCCCCAGTTTAACCATATGGTTGGGGACAGCTTGAGGCGGAGGGTGCGAGATTGGTTTCTGACGATCAATTTCCCAATCGGGTAACTATTTAGCAAGTAGCTTGCCAAGAGTAGTCTCTTGGCGCCATCAAAGGAGAACATTTAGCCTAATCCAGATAGAAAGACTCCAGATCGGGTAACTTTATCGTCCCAAACAGGCAATTATGGGCGCGACATTGGCTGGGCACCCATCAAAAAGCCCAACTTTTAGAAAATCAATAACTCCACCTCAACAAATGATAAAATTAAGCTGGCTCTGTCATGTTGTAGAGAAGAAGCAGAACTATCGAAGAACAGAGAGAAAATCAAATGATCATTAGCGGTTGAAGTTGACCTCCGAAACCACTCCGTCTCAAGGCGTCCCCAGCCATGCCCATGGGAGCGGGTCTAGGTGGTAGGTTGTGCTTACATCAGCACAACATCTCTCCCTTCCGAAATGGAGACTTTCTGTGCTTATACCTCAACAACCAGGGCTCGCGCAGAAAATCTAAAAAGCGCAAACTGCTCAGCGCTCCTCAGGGGATCATCTGAGAGAAAACTGTTTGTTTTTATAGAAACTGGTTTTTTTATGGGCATTGCGCTCCCTCAATTTCACAAGGCAGCAGAGGTTGAGAGCGTATAACCCTAACCCTCGCTACACCCTGCTTGACAACCAGATCGCCCCACCAAAATCAATGATACTGAGCAACGGAGCTCTGTATAATTAAATAATAAATAAAATCATTAAAGAATCTAACTATGACCAGTGGGAGTGAAAGGGAAGAGTGGAGGGAGAGGTGGAGGAGCAGCGGAGAGGGAGGGGGAAGTCGAGGCGGCGGTAGAGGGAAATGGGGAGGTGAAGGGGCGGCGGAGGAGCGGTGGAGGGTGAGGGTGAGGGGAGGGGCAGAGGGGGAGGAGGTCTGAGGGTGTAAGTAGCAGAATAGCAATGCTAGAGTAGCATTAACTACAGCTAGCATCAATTATAGTTGACATTGAAATTTACCATATGAACAAATCGACATTGGAGCTGGAAAGAGCTGGGGCACTACCGGAGGCGGTGGGTATTTACGGGAGCTGGCAATGTGAGCTGGCAATGAGATGGCTAAAGCAAAATTAGTTAACTACATACAGGGTTGCTTACTCCAACCTGGCGATACACTACTTCCTCTTAGTAATGACGATGTGTACAAACGTGTTTCACCGGGAAGGCGCTCGTTACCGGGAAAGCGATAAAGGGTGATAACGGGATGATCCAATGTTACTGAAGAAAGCTCAATATATATACCAAGTGGCCAGAAGTGTTATTTAGATCTCTGTCAACTATGTTTAAAATGATTTACCTCTATCTAGCGAGAGTGTTATTTCAGAGAGGTCGTTGATTGGTTAGGGAGTGTAAGCTTCTTCGACTTGACCAAAGCTTAGTTATATAACTCCAGGATTCGGAAAGTATAATCCTCTTATATGTCCTTGCCTTTATATATGCCCATAATCTCTTTTTGTCTGGTTCGGTTGCTTTCCCGGTGATGATCACCTTCCCGGTAAAAAGCGTTTTATACAAAATAGAAACACATACCACCTTCACACTTCCAACCTTTATCGGCACTCACTGCATCTACAGCACAAGGTAAAAGTGAAGGCAGGCAACTAGAAATATGCTAAAATTAGCATAAACTGAACGAAAACACACATCCCAATTGCAATCAGGAATCAACAAGACTGTATAGAGTAAGACCTTGGGTATCAAAATTCAAATTTAATATATCTAAAAGGGCACTCTCCGAGATCACATGTGAAAGAAGTCACACGAGCTAGAAGTAGAGCAATTTGGAGATCCGGCTCCATCTCATACAAATATGTGGTCTTGGCGTGTTTTTGGTATACCCGAACAAAAGGGAAGGATCTTCGTTACAACCGGTGTGTGTACCAACCATACTCAACTGTTCGGGTGAGGGGGATTCTCGGGTGGCTAGGGAAGCCATCTAACTGAACACAATAAACCAACACACCTCATACTAGAGGCATAATAGTTTAATTTGGAGTTTGAGCTGGTGAGGCAATTCTTGATATGTAAGAAATATACTGTGGTGTAGGTCCACGCCGAAAGTAGCATTCTTGGTGTAGTTTTGGTTGCCTGCCTTCACCTCGCCCTGTACCATCCTTAATCAAGATATAATGTTTCCACCCGACAGGAAGTGCTACCCTTCGGTGGTTATGATTGGCTTCCTCCTTAATCAGAGATGTCCAACACAAATAACCACAGTACGGAGGACCGGAGCGCTCGGGGGTCTTGTCCGGGAGTGTATGGAACGCCCTGGAAACTGTCTGAGTGTGGGCGCGGGTGTGTGGTGCGGGGGGTTCGGGTTGTTTGGAGGCGGCGGACACGGGCGCCGGCTGCTGTGGAGGATATCTAGATCTCCGGTTCAAGTATATGTGTCGTGATACCGAGGGCAAGTGCGAGGCTATGTGAACGCGGAAGTAACGTATTTCACCGGGAAAGCGATCATTACCGGGAAAGCAACCAAGGGCGACAATGGGATAATCCAAAGTTGCTGAAGAAACTTTAATTTACATACAACTTACAACTACAGAACCAAGTAGCCAGAAGTGCGATCTAGGTGCCTCTAAGCTATCTTGGACATGGTTTACCTCTATCTAGCGAGTGTATCGTTGCACACTTAGTTATGGAGAGTACAATTTATCGACTTTACCAAATTTTGGTTTATTTTATAACTCCATGATTCGGAAAAGAGAGACTGAACCCTCTTATATGCGCCTCCCTTGATGTATTGTGTTTTGTTACGCATAACCTTTTTCGTGATGCTCGGTTCCTTTGCCGGTAATGATCGCTTTCCCGGTGAAATACGTTATGGGGTTCAGAGAGAATCTCCTTAAATGCGTGTTAAACTAACATGGGAGATTCAGACCCAGGGATTCAGACCGAGTTACAAGGAGACAGTTTGAAACATGTTAAAAGGTAGGTTAGTGGAAATTAGGTGCATGGTCATGAACTACTCAGTGGTGGAAGTTGCACCTTGGTTCAATTTGTCTCTAAAAACGGGTATTTTAGGTGGGTCAGGCTAGGAAAACTTCGGCGAATAGTTAGAATCAGTTCATGACAGTTGAGAGTTAAAATATTCGAGTTTTTAGTTGATGAGTACATTGGCCAGGATGGTATGAATAATACTCCCAAAGGATTTGCGTTCGGGTATTCGGCTCCATACTCTTAAGCATGCGATTCAAAAGATTTGATATATGAATGGCATGATACACATCCTACATGCACTAGAGTTAATGACTCTGCGCTTGTTTCCGGTGCTTTAACGGTTTTGTGGTTTCAACCGTTAAACTGAACCGTTTAAAAGAATAATTGGTACAGTCCTTACCTCCTTGAATAAACGATTGATGGTTTATCACTCTGGAAAGCCAGTTAAACTGGCGGTTTGTACGAATCCTGTTCATGGCTTCCCTCAAACACTGCCTTTCGTCAGTTGGAAAATGTAGTTCCTGACCTCGAACACCCATTATGCGTATGTTTATCTACCAAGACATGGAACCGCGGTTTATCAGTTAAACCGGTTCATAGCTGTCAGCCGGAGATCTCCTTTCATTCTGCCTTTCCCGGATTGCTTTTCTTGATGCCTTCCTTGATGGCTTTTCCGCTGCCCTTTTTTGATGCCTTTTTCCGTTGCTGCACCGGGGGTACCAGAAATGTACTCTCCCAGCGCCAATGTCATATTCCCAAAAGGTACAGAATGATGTAGGTGATAAGAGATGGACTATCTAATCGCAGTTTCCCAAGTTCAAACCCGCCTCTTTTGTTACGTTTTTTATTTTTTAAGAATAGAAACTTAGATTTTAACCAAGACTACCGCTACCAGCACCACCACCAGCACTACCACTGTAAAAGTAGACATTGGCAATATCGGTTATATGTTGACATAAGATCATGTCTGATTAGAAGAAATCCTTGCGCATTAATTAAAAGTCGGAATTTTGTGTTGCAATGACTTCCGACCTTTTGATTAACGAGTGAGTATAGGAAACCGAAATGTTGGTGTTGATTAAGTAATATGGCTGTCACTTGCCCACATTTTTTTAAATTTCTGTATATAAGGAGCCGCAAACTCACACATTGTTTAATAAACATACGATCAGCCTTTTCTTTCAGCAACTATACTTCTAGACAAGGTTAGGAACGAGCAACGACCTGTACCTACCCTGTACTTAGATATGTACCATTCCTAACGGAATACCATATTCTAACCTGGCGGTATAATAGTTAACTCTAACCGGTGTTTACCCTGTACTAAGATAAAGTATGACCCTTAACGGGATCCCTTTACACTTACCTGACTTCACTGTTTGTTAATCACCACCACCACAGTAACTAGATATGTACAGCGGGGGGTAATAAGTCATCAAACAACGTAGCCAAAATCTTGCCTGCAAACGCGTATTTTGGTGGCGTTCCGTCTGATGACGTATTACCCACCGCTGAACTACTCATAACAGAGTACCATATTCTAGACCACAATACTGTCCCACACAAGCATCAACCAGTACTACGACGAGTGAAACTCCTAACATGGCTCTCCTCTCTTACCTGGCTTTGATAGCTGTAACCACCGATGTCGATGCACTACTTAGTCAAGTACGACCGTAAGTCGGGCCCCTTATACCAACCTCTCGACATACTCCTTCCCCAACGTGTATGGCGGGGGACACCTTGAGACAGACTGGTTTCGGGAGTCAACCTCAACCGCTAATGACGTTCCCCAACCACACCCTAATTTTTTTTTCTCTGTTATTCGATAGTTCTCCTTCTCCTCTACAACATGAGAAAGCCAGATTAATTCTATCTTTCGTTTTGGCGGTGCTATGAATATTCTAAAAGCTGGGTTTTTGGTGGGAGACCCAACCAATGTCGCGCCCAGAATTACCTATTTGGGACAGGTAAACTTCCCGATTAGGAGCGTCTGCATCTAGATACGGCCTTTGTGAGCGCCCTGAGACTGGTCTTGGCGAATTATTATCGCTAAATTGATTAAATAATAACCCGATTGAGAAATTGATCGTCAGAAATCAATGTCGCGAACCTCCGTCTCAAGGTGTCCCCCGCCATATCATCTCTTAACCGAGATGCCACATTCGACCTAGCGATACCGACGTACTACCCCCAGCACTCCGGCAAGTACTGCTCCTCACAAAGTTCCTTGCTCCGACCTGGAAATACACTACCGATTAGTGCTCACGATGTGTACTATCTCCTTAACTGAAGTATCACATCTCGCTATGAAGCACATTCACACTTTAGACAATTACTGGACCTCACCACATGTACTATCTTTAACCAAGATCCCATGTCTCAACCCAATAAGAAGTGTTTCCTTCCGATGGTTATTATTGGTTCCCTCCTTCACCGGAGATGCTCAACACACAAACAACCGGCCACAACCACCACCACCCAGAACCACCACCACAATCACAACCACCATCAATACCAACAACCACCTCCAGCAAACACACCCGAGATAGCCCAGCGCCCAGAGACAACAAACAACCTAACAGAGCATATCGCTGAAGCAAAGAAAACAAATCAGCCAGATCACACTCCCGCGGCTGGCACTGAAGGTACGGACCACACACCCCCGACCATGGCAAAGAATACAATCTGGGGCCTATACGAGAGGCACTACCAGGTACCACAGAGCAAGGACGCATGCGATAAATGTAACAAAAACAGCAGGGAACCGTACACACGTGCAGGCTGGGCATGGCTCAAACATGGCGGCCCACAAGCCGTTCTCTTTCTGGGCGGGAATCGCAGATGGAAGTTAGACCTATGGACACGGGTTGGTAGGACAGACAGATTAACGGTACCAGAGGGGCTAAATGGACTGCTAGACAGGTATTCGGTGTACGAAGGTACCATCCATGAGGCAAGGGGGAAAGACGGAAAGAGAGACCACAGACTACGGATATACTTGGAGTCGGAAAGTAGAAATTGTGTACGGATGTGTTTCATTTTTGGTTTGTCCTTTCTTTTCCATATTTTGTATGTGGCGGTGGTGAATGTAGCTGGCTTGCCGAATACACTTTATTGGGAGTGGCCGGGAATGAGCGGGCGGTGCTGGGGTCGTGATATTGGCATAGACTACAATACGGGAAACTCAGGTGTGATGAGAGCCGTACCAATTTTGTAGCTTTAAAGTGATGTAGTAAAACCTTAT
Source organism: Morchella conica (assembly GCA_008079325.1). NCBI lineage: Eukaryota > Fungi > Ascomycota > Pezizomycetes > Pezizales > Morchellaceae > Morchella > Morchella conica. Next base: position 244,855 of record VOVZ01000048.1, on the reverse strand, counting down.
CAATAAAGACACCGACTTTGTCAAAGAAATATATTTCTATAGAAGCACTTTTTTCAACGTGTAGGGGAGGACTGGTGTTCTTCAAAAAGGGGGCATTTTAGTCCAAAGTTGTTTTTGAAAAAAGCGGGGTTTTAGAAAAAGGCGTACCAGTACGCCTTTCATATACTATTAATGCACCAAAATATTCCAGGGCATAGTAGGAGTCTGGAAAATAGCAGGTCTTCGATATATGTACAGTCGTATGCATCAAGTTCTCGCCGTTCACGATGCCACACCATTACTCAACCATAGGTGAAGATGTTTGATAGAGAGCACGTAGTAGAGTTACATAGAATATAAAGAAAAACAATTTTAGACTACCATCTAGTATGCCCTTCATTGACTTTCAGACATGCCTCAACCCTTGATTGCAATTTATCTAGCTTTGATTGATGCAATGCCTCCCACTCCTCCTGCGAAGTGATAAAAGGTTCATGATCATGATGAGTCTTCTCTGTCTATAACCTCATCATACGCTTAGTGGACTCTTGAGCATTTCCCATGAATTCTCTATCGCGTTGAAATCCGGTGATCCAGCAGGCCAATCCTCCTCCTGACTATTAAAATATGCATTAGTAACATCAGTTATATGTTTACATAACATCATGTATAACGGGACAAAATATGGAAGGAACCGAAGAGGTGGTGTGGATTAGTAAACACAATTGTCACGTGTCCATTTTTCAAATTTTCATCTATATAAGGAGCCACAAACTCCCACATAGATTCATAGAATATGCGATCAAACCTCTCTTTCAGCTACCATACTGCTTCAGAAGAAGGCAAGAGTTACGACTGTATCTAACCAGTACTTGGACATGCAACATTCTTAACTGAATACCATACTCCAACCTGGCGATACTATCGTTTACAACCTCTTGCCTGTGAGTCACAACAGTACTAAGATGAAGTACGATTCCTACCAGAATCCCTTCACTCTTACCTGTAATCACTGTTCGTCATCACTACCACAATAGTATCTAGATATGCACCACTTCATAAGAGTACCATATTCTATACCACAATACTATCCTTTAACCTCGTTTGCACCACCAGGCAGTCACAACACCTAACCGGTTCCCTTGCCTCAATCACCTCACGAGATCCTCACTCTAGTCACTACAAGCTCTCGATCACCACATGTACTATCTCTTAACCGGGATACCATGTTCGACCTAGCAACACTATTGCGACCAACTCTAGGTACTCGTCGATACTCGATAACCCTCGTATACTATCCCTTAATCAGGACACTACGACTCGACTCCGCGACACCTTACACGGCACCCTTGATACTCGTTGATACTCGATAACCCTCGTATACTATCCCTTAATCAGGATACTACGACTCGACTCCACGACCTCAAGATCACCTCTGATTCTTGCCGATACTCGATCACACCTGTATACTATCCCTTAACCAGGATACTACAGCTCGACTCCGCAATACACAAAATCACTACCTTGGTACTCGTCTATGCTCGATCACCTTCATATATTATCCTCTAACCAGAGATACTACGACTCGACGTCACGATACAACATACCACTCATACTGGCTCCTCCTAGTACTCGCTACATGTACCACCTCTACACCAAGACTCCATGTTCGACCTAGCGACACCATTACCTATCCTCAGCACACCAACAAGTACAACTCTCTACAGAGTTCCTTGCCCCTACCTGACGATACACCACAATTAGTGCTCATGGTGTGTACTATTTACCCTACCCGGAATTACCACATCTCACTATGAAATACTCACACTGCAGACAGTTACTGGACCTCACCACATGAACCATCCCAACTGGATACCATGTCAATCACCCACTAAGCAGTGTCAGACCTCCACCCATGGTATCGAAAACCTCCCCTAAAAAGGACACGTCCGGTACCTAAAGCTTTAACACGGACTGCACAGTTTGTGTCTTTATTTATGTATATACTATTTCGGCCCATTTTATGGAGAATAACAAAAGCTTGCCACTTGTCATGTCTTGAACCGTTTGCAGAGTTCGTGGTTGAGTGGTTATGGTTTGACTTACCGTCAAAAAACGGCGGGAACTTGTTGCATGCGACTATACAATTAAAAACTAGTATATGTACTCGGTGTCTAGAGATCCCCCCTGGACATGAGTCTAGTTGCATAGATATCTAGTTGCATAGATATCAAGATAGAACTGAGTAGCTTAGAGCAAGATGAGATCTAAGAATTCATAAACGCCGCATCACTACAAGATCACTACTACCCCAACCGCACCCCATTTTCCGCCATTGTATTGGTCAAAAATCGTGGGAAGACATACATTTAACACTAGAAATACTACCTTTCAACCCGGCCCTCAGCCACCACTTATCTGAGAATTGGACGACGATGTATTTTGTATAAGGATACTCCCTCTACCAGCTGAAAACTACTATGATATGTACATCCCCAGCATGAGTTAGTTGTCTTAGCTCTGATATTTACGTTGGGTTGCAGAAAATGCGCCAAGACCACATATGCATTTGTATGGGATGTAGCTGGATGAATCAAGACGTTTTGCAGCGTCCGACAACGTGATTTTCGCACTGAGAGAGTGCAAGGAGTCACGCATATGCACCCATATACGCCATATGTCATAAACTATAGATGTCAGATACCAAGCAGACAGAGATACTAAGAGGATGCCCCCGTCAGACAACGCTGGTTGGTAACTGTTGATTGGTCCGAAGAATTGAGGGGTTCGGGGTAGGGTCACGGTGTTTGAGGAAAGGAGTTTTCAGCGAAGCAGGATACAACATCACCAGTACGGCCTGAGATATCCCAAATGAACGATCTACGAGACGAAAGAATGGAGGATGTCCTTGTTCTTTGCTCATTGACAGCTGCTGCAGTGGCTCGAGTACTTGGCCTGCAGGAAAGAAAGATATAACAGCCCGGCCGGACTATCGTTATCCTCTATCTGTACCTGTTGGCCCAGGATTTAGTTTGGAGTCATTACGCGGAGAATATTGTATACAATTTATCCGGTAGGAATTTGACAGTGCTATTCCGAGTCGTCTACTCTACACTGCTGACTGGAGTAATGAATAGATTTAGTCAGACAGAAATCAGAACCATGCTTCCGTTATTTGCCATTGACACCAGTCGGTGTCGCAATGACTACATGTGTGATTCTGAAACAGCTACCATAGACTACGGTCTACATGTAATTACTGAGTAAAACAAAAAGAAAAAAGATTCTGAAACAGCGATTTGTCTTGTCCTCGTCCGTCTTTCCTCACCATCTCGCTACAAAGACCTCATGCACATTCTCTGTAAATCAAGATCTTGGGTCTCTGTAGCTCTTAGCGATGCTGTGGTGCATTCGGTAGGTGAAGGGGACGAGTTGAGGTGCCCAGGGGTTCAATAGACCGATCTATAAGCTAGAAAAACCGCTATTCGGCCAAATTGGACTGGGACAAAAATAGGCCTACGCCTGCTAGAACTCAATCATATACAGACCCAGCCAATCTGGGTGGTGTATGAGGTATTTGGTGTTTTGTTGATGGTACTATGAAAGCAAAAGGCCGACCTGTAGAAAATCAGCGCCTCTACTACTCCGGCTGCAAAAAATGGCATGCGATCAGATTTCAGGCTGTTACGACACCGGATGAGTTAGTAAGCCATTTAGCAGGCCGTTGGCCAGGTTATATGAGTGACTGGGGAATGTATATGAGTTCCGGACTACAACAGTGACTTCGAACAGTCAATGCAGCTCAAAATGCAGAAAGACGAACGGTGATCCTGCGTGCTCAGTAACGTATGGAATTATAAGTGCTTATACAGCGCTACCCCGACAAAGATTGAATCCAGTTTTTGCTTGACATTAAAGCGCTTATGTCTAGCTTCAGGATTAGTGTTGAACACAGCTTCTGAAAAACGATGAATCTTTAGAGTTTTAATGAGTTCCAGAATAATTTGAAGATCGGTTTGTCACCGGCGGCATCATATTGTATTGTCTCCGTCCTGTTGAGCCATATTCACACCTGTATATATGGTAATCAGAGAGGTATTCGGTTTAACTGTCAACCCCCATCTTTGTATGACTACCTTTCTTATTTTTTTTGTCAATTCTTCACGTTTACCAAATATACGAGCCAGAGGCTCCTCCTTCCTCGAAACATCTACTGCTTGCTCCTCCCCGCTCCTCCTCGCTTGCTTTAGCGATAGATGTACGTTCAGCTGCCATCCCCTCTGTCAGCTGTTGGACGCGGATATCGATCAAAGCAGACTGACTTGATTGAACATTTGTAGCCCGTGAGGATACGAGTTCTCTGACAACTGTAACCACGCCTTGATCCAACGCTTCCGCCGCTCCCACAAGTGACTGTGTATCTGCCGATGATTTTGACTCATTACGTCACTTTCTCTTTCTGATTCTTTTCCATTTACGAGCCATTGTCTTGTCCAAATTCTCAGGCTCCACCTCGTCTTCCCCCGCCCCCACTTCAACAATACCCCTCTTTTCACCAAAACGAGCCAACATCCTCCTTCTATGAGCTGCCGCCTCTGCCGCCTCCCTCTCAAGTGTGGAAAGCGGCTTTCCTGCTTCACCTGCAATCTGCTCAAGCTGCTTCTCGTCCTCGATCTACTCATCTATATTTTGCGACAGCTTATCCTTCTCTAGATCGTACCTACAACACAGAATAGGTACAGAGATAGCTTTAAAAAAATGATAATGAAAGCTCGCGTACCACCATCCTTGGCTTGGGTCCTAATCCCTATTTTCCGCCTAGCCACAAGAACACCTACCGTCCTCCGCGGGTCCTTTACTTCCACACCCGTCTCTTTTTCCAACAACTCGAATATCAAACCCCAGCAGGCCATCTTCTTGCCACGGCCACGTTTAGCGTGATACTCGACGCAGAGGTTTAAATATATGACCTTATCGTCACCAGACCTGTAAGTACGGGTCTTTCTTTCCTGTTGTCTTTCCCATCGGAGCTGGTCGTCGTGGACTAGAAGGCGATAAATGCGCGTCTGAAAAAACCTGATGCCGGTAGAGGAGGCCGGCGAAGGCGAGACTGACGGAAACTGGGATCGCAGAGTGGATTGGTTATCGTATTAACGGTCCGTCTCTACTGGCCCCAATCTGAGGTGTTGCTGTACAGTCAACTTTGGGACAACGACGAACCTGGGACAACGACGAAAACACAAATTTCAGCAAAACAAGTGGTTGCGTACCAGCCTGGGCGCCACTGCCTTGACCGACAAAGACCCCTGTTCTTCGCCCAACCAGCTTCGTCGTTGCCCCCAAGACGACGGTAGTTGCAAAGATGAAACACCCGTAGAAGCATTCCTATACACCCTCTCAAGGGAACGTTGAATTGGAGTGAGCTCGAAAGATTAAGCTTCTTCCAAGCGCAGTCCGGGTCCTTGCTCCCTCCAACTCATCAGCACCCACTGGCACCCGCGCAAACTTCTCAGAGCCTACTGGCACGTCCTCCCGTTCGAGGCTATGGTATTGGTGTCCCGAGTGATCGACATAGTACGAGTGATATACTGTGCTCAAGGTGGGCGGTAAGGACTCCTCGAGGTGATCAGAAGAACACCAGCCTCTCCCGCTTGGGAAGGGCAACCTCGGGCCTCAGGAAAATCCTGTACCCCAACGGCGCATATATCAAAGGTCTCGGCGCATAGTCGGATGCAGGGGCCCAAAAGCGCACTTTCACTCTCTGGATATCTGCCGCGTCATGTCAGCAGCTCATATTGGTGGGAAAGCACGAAACCTCTTTAATTGCCAGGTTGCTGATACTTCTAGCTCTCATGGGCTTTGCTCCACATCTAGTTGAGAGTGTCCTTTTGGATATATTAACTTTAATAGCCAATACTCCATCCCCGAAAGCCTGATTCATTGCTGCTAGCAATTATGTTATGGGTGGTGGTTGCCTTCCCACGGCTTTTGATATGGTGCCGTATATACATACATACATGCCTATACGGCCTGCATGTAATTAACGAATTAAACAAAAAACAAAAACAAAAACACTTACATATAATATTGGCAACGTATTTATCAACGCACCATCTGGAACTCCGGATCCATTTCCAGATTTGTGTCCCCACACTAAACAGATTCATTTAATGACTTTGCAAAAAAAAAAACATATCCATTTCCTCGTTATAAAGACAGTTTGTTTAATAAACACATTTACAATGACTCATCTCACACCGGATCGCTGCGTCAATGGATGATGCATTTTTTCACACGTTTCCATAGTTTGTCGAGAGAAAGAGAGAGAGAGAGAGAGAGAGAGAGAGAGAGAGAGAGAGAGAGAGAGAGAGAGAGAGAGGAGGAGAGTATCAGGTAGCCCCCTTCCGGCAAGCCCTGCACGGAGCAGAAACCCATTGCTGGATGCGTAGGTAGTAGTGAGAGAGAGGGAGCGCTCTGCTGCCGATATCAGGCGCCGGCGGGTGGGAGAGGGGGGTGAGGGGCATGGCCTCCTTCCATAAGGATGAATGCGCGCCATCAGCGGGGGTGCGTCGTCGGGGTTCTGGCGGCCGCGCCCCCAGAGGCATCTAGCTCTACCGTCCAACCTCCTCCCGTAGAAGGCGGCCGTAGTCGCGTCGCATATCATTGGCGGCATGGTGCACCACAGCGGCGCGCACATGGCCGGTCAGGGTGTTCTTCTTGCCTCGTTGCCCCGCCGGCCAGCGCATACCAGGTTTTAACACCCCCCCCTCCTTATTGCCCGCTCCCGCTCGGTGGTCTGGGTCCTCGGTGGTGGGTGCTCAGATTCTACATGCGTGACCGACGCAGCCCGGGGCACGACTCGCGCTGGGGCGGGTCTGGCCAGCCGGCAGACGGCGTATGTAGGGCGTATCTGAGGCTTGGGAAGCGCTCAGTGTCGGCGCTGAACTTGCGGCACAGCTACGTAACCGATAACCACATCTCCTCCCTACCCCCAGCGGATCAGGGGTATCCACCGCGCTCCCAGCCCGGTGCGTGCGCTGCCAGCGCTGTACTCGGATGCTGCGCTCTCCCTCCTCCGCGCTGGCCGGGGATGACGGCAGCCTGACTACGCTGTCGCAGGGGCGATGTGGTGTGGTGTCTAAGTGGCTTGTGGAAGCGCGGGTTGTATTATGCTGGGTTTGGGCTGGTGGGGTGCTAGGGTGCGGCGTAAGTGGGTGCTTGTATGGCAATGGTCATGTGATTGTGGGTTGACATGGAAGGCGGTGGTGTAGTAGTCGGGTGGATGGATGTGTAGACGCAGCCTCTAGTATCACGGAGGGGACGGTCTTGGTGTTGTGTTTGGGTTCAGTGCTGGTGCTGGGATATGTTCATGTCTAGACGCGGAGGGCGCGGGGGTGGTCGGCGATGCCGGGGCGATGCCAACGGGCGTCGTACCATACTGAACTGAGCTAAACCACACCTCATGAGATTATAAACATGTATCTATACAACCCCCCCGCCCGCTGGGAGCGTGCTTATCAGAGCAACATGTGGAACATGAGATTCATTCCCGGATTCGTTTCCCGCATACTAAAAAGGCTCATTTACTTTTAAGCATAGCTGGTTTAAGGATACACTTGCGCTGGTTCATTTGACACCACCTCCGCGGCCCAAGTCCCACTGCGGGCAGTCGGCATGATGGCTGCTGGGCTTTTTTTTTTTTGTTTGTTTAACTCATGCTGCTGGGCTTTCTTTTGTGTTATCCGGGGGTCTTTCTCATCTTTCCTTAGGCCTAGGCGGGGGTGTCGCTTGGCGTCAGCCTTGTAGTTTACATAGTTGGTGGCATACGATAGCTACATGTACATACTACACGCGGAGGTGCTGGCAGTGGGGATAGGTCTTTACGCGACAGGATTAACCTTGTATGGTGTTTGTGCCTAGAAACACTAGCAATCGCTTTAAAAGCAGCTCGCCGGGAAGCTTGCCACGACGCAGACGCCGGTCGGGTTCGTGTCAGGGGTCTGTTTTGACGACCTCGACTTCACCAGCGTCGAGTCCAACCCAGGGACGCAACCGCCATGGCTGCAGAATCGACTGCTGAAGCTCCCGCCCGCACCGTGACGGTGGGCGTCTCAGGTCATGTCTATTTTACCTGTCTGTATCTACGACACCCATTTTCTTCCATCCGCGCCTGGTTGCTGTTTGTCTGTGCCTACAGCCGTGGGTGGGCGACAAGTCACGGGACAGAAGGCCAGCAGGATACCCGCTTGCATGTAGAGATTATGGCCGCGCACGTCGGCCGTGCCTTGGTTCCCGCCGGGCGCTGTGGGTATACTGTGGCATGGGCGCTCCGGGAGTTGGTTGTACACGGGGTGCCGAAAGGTGGTGCAACGGCGGGGTTCTTCTAGTTAGATGCGATAGATGGTCTTTCCACTCTCTCTCTTTACTATATGCCATCTCCTGCTGTTCTATCACGGCCAAAACCGGTTGCATGTGGCTGACTGGGACTGTGAGTGGTAGATTGAGTCGCTGCAGCACTTTTCGGCACCCCCGGGTACTAGTTTTTGCAACACAAAGTTGCAGAAACACCCAAATCATCGACCTCGTACCCAGGTAGCGGCTGCGGGTGCGCGTGTGACGGTTTGGTAGGCGCCCGCTTGCTACTTCATGCCCGCGGCGAACCTGGCAGCTGAATTGCAGCTACAGAGGTCGAGTTTACGGCCTTGGTGAGAAACCTGCGCGGGCTCACGCGACTGCCACGAGGTTTGCGGGGGAGGATGGGGTCGAAGGGTGGAATTCTCCACGCTCCATCTTGGTATAATTTCTAAGAGGGTGGATTCTTTTTGATCAGGACGTTAAGCGCCTGCTTTCGGCCAGCCCAAGATGGGCACTTTTGCTCAAGTCATCCCCGGGTCGCACATGGTGGGTGGGCTGTAGGTTTGTGTGACGTGAGCCACACACCGCCAGTGGCTAGTTACCCCACTCTTCTTACTACCTACCCCACAGAACCACCCCCCTCCTCTCCCGCCGACACCGCCGACGTCAGGCTGATACCCCCGCGCCTCAGTACACTATCCACCCACCGGCTGCGGTGACGGGCTAGCACACGTACCGTCAATGGAAACCGACAGCGCGCGGGAGAGGGAGCAGCGGTCCTCGCAGCTACCCGCGGGCAGACACACCACCACTAGCTTTTAGTAGATACGGGGTTTCCCCCCCTCCCCCCTATGCCGTCAGTCATCTTCTTTTCTTTCATTAGGCCCTCATCACACCCCCACCGCCGCAGCAGAGCAGAAAGTCCGGCCGGCACCAGAGACGCCCGCCGCCCGCCATGACTACCCGCGCTAACAAATTTATCACACTGCTCCCGCAGCAGGAGTAACCGCCCGCACCCGCGCTGACACGCGATACCCGCCCGCGTCCAGCCGCCTACTCGCGCCATGGGCTTACATCGTCCGTCTCCCGCCCGGGACGCAAAGGCGGGTGCGGGCTGGCGGCTTCTTGGGTAGTGGGGTGGGAGGGCTACGCTGCAGCTGGCCGAAGCCGGGCGCGCGGGCTGGGGGGGGGGGGGGGGTGGGGTAGGCATGCAAGGAAGCCCAGATTCGGTCCCCAAACCGCACCGCCCCCGAAACCGCGCCCACAGTCCTCTTCACCAGCGGGCTGCATCGAGATGCCGGTACTCACCCCCCGGTACCTTTCCCGGCGACTGTGACCCTATGCTATGTTGGCGTAAGTGCACCCCCCCCCCCCCCACACCCCCAACGTACTCTGTACCCGCATAGATACAAGCAACACACCCAGTGCGATGCCAGATTGCATCTCCGGCGGTGCGGCAGCGCTTCTGGAGGAGTACCGCTACTCTTCGGCATGCCCGCGTGCCGTGGTGGAGTGCAGCCCTGGCACCGGCGGTGTCATTACGCTGGATATTCCCGACTCAGGACGGTGGGCTGCTCCCGCGCTGGCTGATGCTGTGGCGGCGGGATGGCGGCGGGATGGGTAGTGCCACTATACGGGGACGGAGATGTGGAGCAGGGGTCAGGTGCCGTTTGGAGGGGGAAGATAGCGGGCGGCAGTCTCCGCCGCTGAAGGTGAAGGTGTGGACGGGGGTGGGTTTTGGGCAGTGTAGTAAGAACTAGGCGTAGGGGGTGAAGGTTCGAAACGGGGGTTTGGGAATGCGTTGGGAGGGAGAGAGGGGGGAGGAGGAGAGGAGGCGGAGGTGGTGGCGGTTGTGATGGGTGATAAGGGGGTGTGGTTGTGTTTTTCCGAGGAGGCGCGTTTGTAGATGTTATTATTAGATTTCTTTTTTTTCTTCCGTAAATCGCTTTCTCTGCAAGTTTCTTTCCGCGGATAGAGGGTTGGCATAACTACAGCGCTCATTCCCCTTTCTTTTCTTTTCTTTCCTTCTCGGGCTAGTATGTATGTGACAGCCCATCTGATTACCAGTGTTGATACCACCCCCGGCCTCTAAAGTACCGAGGTGGTAAAAAGGCTGAAGTACTTTCGTATACATATCCTCGGAATATCTTGTGCACAATAACAATAGCGCTGGCTCAAAGCCTCCTCGAGATAGCTCGTGAGCCCATGAGCCCTTGTGGGGGGTGTTTTCCGGTGAAGCTGCGTGTAAACGACAGGCTCGGGGGTTGTGTTGCAATGGCTAGGGCAGCGTGTGCAGGTACCTTTTCAGGCGCCAAGGAATGACCGCCGGCTTTTATACCATGGTACATGGGTCCTCATATACCTCTAGCTCCATCTACCGACATGTAGGTACCTACATATATAGTGCGCCCCGGCGTAATTAAAGGTGATGGATCGTAAGGAAATTTCAAAGGCCGAGGGCTTTGCGGCGGAAATATAAACCTTTAGTTCGTTTAGCTAGCAATTTGGAATGGTGGATTTTTGTATGTACGGAATATGCGCCAAGCATGCGCCGAGTGAGACAGGCTTGGCAGGAGAGTAGCTACACCTCAACCACGCCCAGATATGCAAGTCCCGGTGCAAGAGCAGAACCACCGATATTAGAAGAGGATATTTAAATTTCAAACCTTTTTTTTTTTCCTTGAACACATTGGGATAATATTTGCGCTTTTATCTTGTAAAAGGACGAGAGTCAGCAGATAATTGAATTTAAAATCATTTCCCCCATAGCAACCACCCACCCTAGGATAATTCTAGCGCCACAACCACACAAGATACCATGCTACCCCTCGGAATCATAAAAGATGGGATCTGTCTCAAGAATCTTCAACCCAGAAACAGTTATAAACCCAATCATCTCCTAGCTTATACCTGCGTAAACAATAAAAACGCAAATATTATCCCCATGTGTTCAAGAAAAAATTAATTTTAAACCCTCTATGTACTCGTTGGATGCCAGATTACCATCTCCCAGAATACCGATTTGATCTCTCATCATTTGGTGGTCTCTCAGCAAAGCCGATTCCATCACTTTGTGGCGTCGTCGCCGAACGTCGTTGCAGCGCTGCGCCAAGCCTGCTGCCTCACCCACCATACTTACCCGCGGCCTGGCGAGACGTTATGTCATTCATCACCCACTCTCAAAAAAGTCCCTCATAACCTCTCACCCGCTCATATACACATAAATATCATCTTCAGCAATCACTCGCATTCAGGGTTAGGGTTACAGCTACGTCATCCCGGCTGTGTCTGCTTTGGCGGGGGTAACTATTGCGGTGATAGAATATAAGAGGGCTACTAAGTTTCCAACTGTGTCAATGTGTGTGGGGGGGGCGACGGGGCCTTGTTCCGCTGCCACACGTAGTCGGCATTTGTGATGGGTGTACCATGACTGTAAATACAGTTTTTTTTTTTTTTTTTTTTTGGCTCATTGTAACTACAGGCTCGATACTTTAGGATCCCAATGTCGAGAGCAATGAAGCCTCAGAGGCTAGCGGACTGGCCCTAGGACGGACCCATGCACCCCGGTTAGCCCAACGGCTGTGGTGGTGAGCATTGCCGAGTGCTAGTTTGAGCCAGGAGAACTCGGGAGTGCCGATCGCCAACACAGTCTTCTTCCCAGGACTGCCAAATCCGCTGAATAAGTGGGTTTCGTTTCTCTGCGCCTCAGGCGCAGCAGGCACGCCAGACACAGTGTTTGGACTAAAACAACTCCCTACCTCTCTACCAGCCATAGGGGTGGGTCGATCAATTCATTTCCCACCAAGCGAATTTCGGAAACGAATCACTCCATTCATTTCCGTGGGGACAGTGGTGGAGAACGCACAAAAAATTCGTTTCCATGGGCCGAAAATACATTTCCTTGGTGCCTTTCCTTGATGGCCTTTCTTGATTGCTTATTTCTGACGCCCCCTTCCGCCGCCGCACCGAGGACCGGGATTGTATGCTCTCAGCGCCAATGTTATCCACAAGGTGCAGAGCTCAGTACATCAATCAGTAGTGTGGATGATGAAATGCGACCTGTGTAGTCGCAGTTTCCCAGGTTCATCCCCAAATCCTTTTGCATTTTTTTGTTTGTCAACAATATCACCTTATACACTTGATGCATTTATCAAGGCAACATATGGAGCATAAGACTCATTTCCGGATTCGTTTCCCTTATTAATGACAGCTCGTTTGATAAACGCATTTACGATGATTCATCTCACACCGGACCTTTACAGGAAGAAAAAATGACTTTTTTTGATTCGATTCCATAAGTAGTTGGTAGATATATATGTGAATGGCAATGATTGTAGGGGGGAGATGGGGAAGGGAGGTATAGAGGAGATAAAAGTGTAAAGGGGATAAAGGTGTAGAGATGAAGGCGTTATCTCAAATTTAATTAACGAGTTAAACAAAAAGAGCAAAAGGTGATGCCTCATGAGTCAAACAAAAAACAGAAATACAAGAAAGGTGATATGGCGCGCACACTCTTAAAGGTGATGTGGTGGAGTACGGAAGTGGAACAATTGTGGCTGCAATAGGGCCTCATGGGCCAATAAGAGGTCCATTCAGCTGCATTACTGCCACGGATTAGTCAGGTTAGCTTTGGTGGGATAATACTGTTCCACTTTGCTCAGCTTTGGCGCATTTTAGATACAAAAATGCACAATTTCAGCTTTTTAAGGCTTTTCAACCCAGATAGATATCAAGAGTCTACACTAGAATTAAACTTCATCTCTTTAACTGGAGTCCTATTTTTCCACTTTTCTTTTGGCATTTTCTGTCGCCAAGCGTTAGACTTTTGAGATCCGCTACCTTTAAGCCTTGGCGCACCATGTCTCGAAGTCCCAACCCTAACCCTACGTAAAACCTTAACTTCCAGCGCGCCTTATATCTTTCAATTAGGATCAATTTAGGTGGCATATATCAAAGCCATCGGCTAACTAGAGCGCATTAGGCCTTTTTTTTTCATTTTTAGTTTAGTTCATGAATTGCATGCAACCTTCCGGGACACCCACCACCACTACTCAACTAAAATAAAGAAATAATCGAACTCGATTTGTACCTACTCTTCTTTGCACAGCGTTTGTGAACACAACCGGCATTACATACACATAAAAAATAGCCAAGACAACCTTTTTGTATGGCATGCAATAGCGGTTGTGTTCACAAATGCTATGAATAGGCGAGTACCTCTCCTGACCCGTACCCCCGCAATCTTTGGCTATAAGTGTACTTTGTACCTCCAAGGCCCGACCACATATTTCCTGTTATATCTAAGTAGCATTCTCGTTTATGTCTGGCTCTTATTTTCTCTCCATCTGTCCATAACGACGCTATCGCCCTCTCGACTCTCTCTTCGCACGCGACTAATTTTGTAGCACTCGCTCGAGTTTTGCCCTCCGACCAATGCCTTTCCCTGATAGGGGCGATGCCACGCCTATCCGCTGAGAGCTACGTTTTCCCCCATCGGCCCAATTTGCCCAGTTGTGTACATGTACCTCTTTTAGTCTTTTCTTTATCCGCCAGTCTAATATTCCTCTGATCAATCTCAGCGTCTCGCTCATCCGGTGAGAACTGACCGGTGTGAGATTCTCCGCTGGGGGAGTCTTGAGCCGTCGAGTAGGCTAGACTTGGGGATGAAGGGAAAGCAAGGTCTTTATTAGAGGAAAGCCCGCTTGTTAAAAAGTATAAAATATTCATTTCCATGGCGGGAGATCCCGTTTTCCTTGATTACCTTTTCGTTGCCCCTTTTTGGCCCCTTTCCACTGCTGAACCGGGGACCAGAAATGTATTATCTCAGCACCAATCTCATATCCCTAAAGCTTTATTTTTGGGAATATCATTTTTTAATTATCGGCAATGTGTTTATCAAAGTAACTTATGGAGCTTAGCATTGTTTCCCGGTTCGTTTCCCACAGCAAAAGGTTTCCGCTCCTTGTTAAGGACCTTCCATTTAATAAACACATTCCCGATGACTCATTTCAGTGCGAATGGCTACTTGAATAAATTTGCCCTAGGTAGTTAGATTCGTTTCCATAGTTGGTAGTGTAGGGTGGAAGAAGCCGAAAGATCAAACTTGTTTCCCATATGAAAATCTATTCTATTCAGTTTGTTTTCCAATTGTGGCCGGTGCGGGGGTCGGGTTTATTGCAAGAAGCAACAAAAATTCCAGAGAAAAATGTAATCCTTGCAAAGTTAATAAAAGCTGCGTTCTAGCCATGGAAACAACCAAATAGAACAATACATGGGACAGGACGTCTTATAGCCTACGGGAAGTTCCCCACTATCTCCAATCCTATTCTGTATCAGGCCCTTTGCGTAAAAGACTCTACAGTCCTTCTCCGGTAACCTGATTGGTGAGGTATCCTTCCATCAACAAATCAAATAGAAACGACCCCATAGTCCTGGGCAAAGATCCTATTGTGGGGAGGAAACTAGATTGACAGTGGCGTACTACATGAGATCTGAGAAATTTCGTTGCGCTACGCTACAGGAGGGACTTTTTACATTGACGTTAAAGGACCGCCTCTGATAGCTCCATATGCGTACCGGGCATGGCGGGTAAATCTAAAGAATCTGATAAGGCAATCTCGCTGTGGAATAGGTGTGTCGATCTTATCAGATTCTCGGTATTTATGGTTGACCCCGGTACATACATCTATTTATCCCTGTATGTATGATAAACCCCGCTTACGATTACATAATTTCGGATTCATCTGACACGTCGTTGCATCAAGAATCGCTACCACCTCTTACTCTCGCAATTGAGATTTATACTAATTGAACTTCGTTGAGAATGCCTCAAGAGCCTAGGCGTCCCGGTAGAGTGCGGAGATTCTTAGGGGAGATACCGGCCAGGATTCTTTCTAGATCAAGGTCCACTAGCCCAGCACCTCCGCCTCTTCAGTCTCCTCATCATCTTCCTACGGTCAGGGCTCAAGTACAGCCTTCACGACCAGCTTCTCAAAGGTTCCCTCCCCCACCATACAACGAGGTAGATCTATCGCTTAAGAGACTTGGCTAACTTTCCGGGACGATCTAGCCCACCTGGATCTACTTCTGTTAGAAGCCTACCTCCAATAGTTACAATAGCGCCTCCATCATCTCAACCAGGCACACCGGCATCACCCCCATCTGTGCAGTCGCTACCTGCAGTGCTCTCCCTTCGACAACCACAACCACAATTACCGGTGGTCCAAGTCGAAAATCTTGCTTTCGTGGAGGCGTTGCAGAAGCATATAGACACCCTATCCCCCGAAGAGCAACTGCATTTTAAAGCCGGCAGTGCTATCACACCCGAAGGACTGATAGCGCAAAGCAAAGAATACGATGAGATTCACCACCGCACGAGTCGTTCCCGGCGGTGCGCATCACGGGTTGAAGGATTCTTGAAGGCCGTGGACTCCTTTATAAAGCCAGTATCGATAATGATTTCTCATAGCCCGCAGTTCTCATCGCTCGTAGTCGGAGCTATAAAAGTCACTATTGAGGTGCGTGTTTCCGAATATACCCGCCTGTACCTGCATACCCAATGTTTACACCCGCCTGGGCTTGCATACCCTATCTTAACACTACTTATATTTTCGCTAATCTCTCGTAGCTTGGACTGAAATTTGCGGCATTTTTCAACAAATTGGTAGAGATGATGGAATTGTTAGATGGTCATTTGGGATACCTCTCACAATACGCAGCAAGCTTTAACCATTGCAAGGAAGTGCGAGAGGTATATATTAGCACATCCCCGTGCCAAACACTGATAGAAGCAAGTGATAGGCTGACTCCCTTCAGGCGTTGTCTTCAGCCTATGGCGATTTGCTCGGCTTTTGCACGGGTGCGCGGAATGTGTTTCTCGACAAGCAAGGAAATAGAAGCCGTCAGTACTACTACTCAATGTGTTTGAAGTGGTCAAAGCAGATCATTTAAAGCCACCCAGCACAGTTTGGAGAATCGCCAGCTGATACATACATAGGTTGGACATCATTTCGTGTTTTCCTGAGAACTACGTGGGAGCCGTTTGAAGAGAATTTCAATACACTTCACTCCAACTTCCGGAATCACGTGGATATCGTCATTCGCACAGCTGCTATCACGGAGCATGAGAGGTTGCTCTCCAAGGAAAAGCTGGAGGCGGAGGAAAAAGAAAGTGCGAATCAGATTGTAATCCTTTATAGCATAAGACCAGGTCTAACCATGTCTCTAGAAAAACTGAGGCACGACCTGCTAGCCTGGCTCTCAGAGCTGGACTTTGATCAGGACCATGAGCGCATTTATAGTAGGAGGCACATGGATACCGGAAATTGGCTCGTTGACTCCCATCAGTTTAAAGACTGGGAGAGTTTCAAAGGATCCTCGCTGCTCTGGTGTTACGGAACTCGTGAGTAATCTTCCCTCCGCCACCTCGTCCAAAATAACGACACAAGGCCACTACTAACATATAACAGCTGGGGTTGGAAAATCTGTTTTAGCGTTAGTACTTTTCTGAAGTTGATACCTCGGATATGTACCTTTTGGGTGATCGGGTGGACCCGAATGCAAACCCTCAGTCCTATATCAGGATTCTCCCCCAATTCAGATACCCACCATTGATACATCTCTATCAGATGGCATTTTGATTCAACCCTGATGCTTCAAGTGGTATGTGTAACGACGAGAATAACATCTTATAGGTCCCTAGTTTTAGAAACCCTCTCGGCAAAATATTCCCTCAACGCTCAAATCGGGATAGTATTCGTATACTTTAACTTTCAAGACCAAGTCGCTCAGAAATCAACAAAAGTGCTCTCCACAATGATCAAGCAACTCGCCCGCCAGAAGAAGGTGCTACCGGGTAGGCTGAAGCAGTTCTACGAGCAATACTACCGGGAGGCCAGTTTCCCAACGGAAGCGAAGCTCGAGGCACAACTCGCAGAAATCTCGGCGGAATTTGAACAAGTTTTTCTTGTAATGGATGCGATGGATGAATTCGATGACCGGAACGGCTTCCTACCAATCATCAGTAGATTTGCCCAAAACTCCTCCTCCATCCACGGTTCGCCCCGGAATGGTTCTACAAAGTTCAAAATCTTTGTTACTAGTCGTAGAGAGAAGGACATCGAAAGAACCTTCACTTCATGCAACTTCCCAATAATCGAAATAGAGGCAAAGAAGGTTGACGCTGATATCAAAGCCTTCGTTCAATGTCAGTTGAACGAAAGGCCCGCAGGGGACGTGGTCATGGACGCAAGGTTAAAAGACAGGATCGCGCAAACCCTGATCTCTAAATCCAGTGGAATGTAAGTCGATTACTCTCCTAAGATAACAATGACTTTGCCCCTACACCACCCCTTCTTCTCCAACTAGAACCTGAGTACATATGCCCATCCACACCGAGGGGTTCAGGTTTGTAATACGTGCTGCGGGCTATCAGTGCGATTCATGAGATTGTTCAAGAAAAAGCTCGGTGCTGGCATCAAGAATTCTCCAAGGATAGCTAGCTGCGGACCTCAAGATACCTCTACTTCATTGAGCACACTGCCTGAGCCCAGGAAGGAATTACCGCTGACTGTGAGATGCAGGTTCCTATGGGTTCGATACCAACTCGATTACCTCTACGAGCAACCGTCCATCGAAGACATCAACAATGCCTTAAATTCGTTGCCTCCTGATATGAACTCAACATACATCAGGATTCTGGAGAAAATCGACAAACAGGTTCCTGCACGGCGGAAGATCGCAAAGCGAACACTGATGTGGGTAGTCAATGCCGGACGACCGCTTGACCTTGAGGAACTGGCCTGGGCTGTCTCTATCGACCCAGACACCAGCACTAGCCTCAAGGATGTGGATGTTTATGGAGAACAAGTGATTCTCGATGCCTGTTGCAATCTACTAACGGAGAGTGATGGGCTTGTACGACCAGTTCATTATACTGTGCAAGAGCTTCTCACTGCCTCTGATATGAACAAAATGGATATAGGGAACTCGGTTCTTCATCAGTACCGAAGTGATGCTCACGTGCATTCTGAGCTTGCTCGGACATGCCTCCAGTACCTTCTCGGTAATAATTTAACAAGTTGGTACTCCGTACCCAGCCCCGACATACTTCATCGCGAATTTCCATTTGGTTCATACGCCGCGAGTTACTGGGATTATCATGTCCAAAAGCGTCCGGATCCCACTTTGCCAGCCGATCTGGTCGGCAGTATTGACATGTTCTTTGATTCAGGGAATGCTCTCGCCTACGCTTACACGATGCGGAATGGAGTGCAGGAATATTATGGAAAGATAAATACGTTAAATTACTGTCTCGCCTTGGACATACTCCACCTTTACAAGCTGTCACATCGCCTGGATTCACTGGTGCTCGGGGAGGGCGATAGGCAGGCCTTGCACCATGCCGCTGCCGGCGGATCGACAGATTCTGTCGAGCTCCTTCTCGGGATGGGGCTGGCGGTTACGGGGCGGGACGATAATGGGATGTGTCCACTTCATTACGCCGCGAGGGCTGGACGCGCGGCAGCCGCTGAATTGTTGCTGGACAGAGGTGCGGATATCGATGCAAGGGATAATATTGGTTGTACTCCGCTACAACTCGCCGCAGGGAAGGGCTACGAGGACGTGGTGAGGTTGCTCTTGGACAGCGGCGCCAATGTCAACCTCAGGACCGGGAATTACGGCACCGCTCTGTGTGCGGCAGCCTTAGGAGAGCACGAAACCATAGTGCGGATGCTCTTGGACAACGGAGCCGATGTCAACCTCACCGGCGGAGAATACGGCACCGCTCTGCGTGCGGCCGCCCAACAAGGATGGAAGGAGATAGTGCAGATGCTCTTGGACAGCGGCGCCGATGTCAATCTCACCAGCGGACCCTACGGCACCGCTCTGCGTGCGGCCGCCCAACAAGGATGGAAGGGGATAGTGCAGATGCTCTTGGACAACGGAGCCGATGTCAACCTCACCGGAGGACAATACGGCACCGCTCTGTGTGCGGCAGCTGTGAGGGGGCGCGAGAATATACTGCGGATGCTCTTGGACAACGGCGCGAATGTCAACCTCAGCGGCGGAGCATACGGCACCGCTGTGTGCGCGGCCGCCCACCAAGGGTACAAGGAGATAGTGCAGATGCTCTTAGACAGCGGTGCCGATGTCAACCTCACCGGCGGCGAATACGGCAGCGCTCTGTGTGCGGCAGCCGCCCGAGGACACAAGGTAATAGTGCAGATACTCTTAGACAGCGGCGCGAATGTCAACCTCAACGGCGGGAATTACGGCACCGCTCTATGTGCGGCCGCCCACCAAGGACGCAGGGAGATAGTGCGGATGCTCTTAGACAGCGGTGCTGATCTGAATCTCACCGGCGGCAGATACGGCACCGCTCTGGGTGCGGCAGTTGTGAGGGGGCACGAAACTATACTGCGGATCCTCTTGGACCATGGCGCCGAAGTCAACCTCACCAGCGGAGTATACGGCACCGCTGTGTGCGCGGCCGCCCACAGAGGATGCAATGAGATAGTGCAGATGCTCTTGGACAACGGAGCCGATGTCAACCTCACCGGCGGAGAATACGGCACCGCTCTGCGTGCGGCCGCCCACCAAGGATGGAAGGAGATAGTGCAGATGCTCTTGGACAACGGAGCCGATGTCAACCTCACCGGCGGACAATATGGCACCGCTCTAGGTGCGGCCGCCGACCAAGGATGGGAGGAGATAGTGCAGATGCTCTTGGACAACGGAGCCGATGTCAACCTCACCCGCGGAAAATACGACACCGCTCTGCGTGCGGCCGCCCACCAAGGATGGAAGGAGATAGTGCAGATGCTCTTGGACAGCGGCGCCGATATCAACCTCACCGGCGGAAAATACGGCAGTGCTCTCTTTGCGGCCGCCGCCCGAGGACACAAGGTAATAGTGCAGATGCTCTTGGACAACGGCGCGGATGTCACCCTAAGCGGCGGGGATTACGGCACCGGCAGAGAATATGTCACCGCTCTGTGTGCGGCCGTCCACCAAGGATTCAAGGAGATAGTGCAAATGCTTTTGGACAACGGAGCCGATGTCAACCTCACCGGCGGAGTATACGGCACCGCTCTGTGTGCGGCCGCCCACCAAGGATTCAAGGAGATAGTGCAGATGCTCTTGGACAACGGAGTCGATGTCAACCTCACCGGCGGAGTATACGGCACCGCTCTGTGTGCGGCCGCCCACCAAGGATTCAAGGAGATAGTGCAGATGCTCTTGGACAACGGAGTCGATGTCAACCTCACCGGCGGACAATACGGCACCGCTCTGTGTGCGGCAGCCGTGGAGGGGCACGAAACCATACTGCAGATGCTCTTGGACAGCGGCGCCGATGTCAACCTCACCGCCGGAGAATACGGCAGCGCTCTGTGTGCCGCCGCCCGAGGATACAAGGTAATAGTGCAGATGCTCTTGGACAGCGGCGCGAATGTCAACCTCAGCGGCGGGAAGTACGGCACCGCTCTATGTGCGGCCGCCCAGCAAGGACGCAGGGAGATAGTGCGGATGCTCTTAAACAACGGCGCCGATGTCAACCTCACCGCCGGAGAATACGGCAGTGCTCTGTGTGCCGCAGCTGTAGGGGGGCACGAAACCATACTGCGGATGCTCTTGGACCGCGGCGCCGATGTCAACCTCAGCGGCGGGAAGGACGGCACCGCTCTATGTGCGGCCGCCCACCAAGGATGGAAGGAGATAGTGCAGATGCTCTTGGACAGCGGCGCCGATGTCAACCTCACCGCCGGAGGATACGGCAGCGCTCTGTGTGCCGCCGCCCGAGGACACAAGGTAATAGTGCAGATGCTCTTGGACAGCCGCGCGAATGTCAACCTCAGCGGCGGGAAGTACGGCACCGCTCTATGTGCGGCCGCCCACCAAGGACGCAAGGAGATAGTGCGGATGCTCTTAGACAACGGCGCCGATGTCAACCTCACCGGCGGAGAATACGGGACCGCTCTGCGTGCGGCCGCTCACTGTGGATACAAGGAGATCGTGGAGATGCTCTTGGACAGCGGAGCCGATGTCAACCTCATGGCTGGCGAAAGGGGCACCGCCATGGAAGTGGCCGCTAAAGGGGTGCAGCGAGCTATTGTTCAGATGCTCTTAGAATATTAGCTGTTTGGCCCGTACAAAGGTAGTTCAGTTCATCTATACTCCTTCCAGGGTGAACACTAGATACTAAGTTCAGCCCTCTCGTTAGTTCGGTGGGGTGACCCAGTGAGATCGTCCTCAGCTATCTACCATTCTGTGTGAAGCAGGCAGCCGGATTAGATTTATTCAGTGGTGGTGCGGACGTGGGACGTTTTGTTTTGGATTTTCCGTTTCTCTCGTTATCACGTTTAGGTTTGTTACGGAATCAGTATTGCAATATATGAAGGTCTGTCATTGCTGTGTGTAACAAATGGATATTACATACACGTGAAGGTTTGGTAAGAAATGTATTATTGGAAACGTGTTGATAAATACACTATCTAGAACCCTTTTACATTGAAGAAATGAAACAAGAAATCAATCTTAGCCTTGTAACCTTCACACGTACTTCGAAATCCAGCACCAGGATCGAACCGCTGCCACGCCCACGCCCACGCCCAAGACTGAACTCAGCACCACAATACCGCAACCAAAATCCGCCCGCCCAACAAATTCCATATATTAGCTCACCCATGTGCGTAAATCATAGAACCAATCAATGTAGCAAATCACGCGATATCACTCACGCCCCATGCTGCAACCTGAGTTTTATTTTTATTTTTTTCTTTATGGTTTAATTCATTAATTACATGCAGACCATGGTCTATAGGAATATCGCACTGTCCACGAACAGCCCGCTCGCAGCATCCGCTCGTACAAGCATAAGTACCAAAGCCCCATCCCACCAAAGAAAAACCCACAGAGAAAATAAAACAAAATAAAGCATGATACACCCATTCATCCATTCATTTCTTTCTATTCTCCATCCTTAAGCCCGCCTCATTACCACTTCGCCTCTTTTCCCCCTTCCCCCTTATCCATTTCGTCCTCGTCCCTTTTACGTCTCCCATTTGGATACTCTCTTAGAATCGCGGGTGTAGTTTCTATGCCTGATCTTGTACACGAGAGCATCAAGATGCTCTTAATTCTGCCTTGGGTTGTTGCTTCCTATTCCGTCTATATGGGAACGATATCCTGTATTCCCTCGCCGCATTCACACTCTGCTGTTTCTCTCTTCTGAACCAAGACAGCCATTGGTTTATTGCTGTATGTCCCGTCTTTAGTCTGCTGATCGTGACTATGTGCTTTCTGGCTATTGGTTCATATTTGATAAGGTGGCATTGGGAAGGTTCGTCTAGTGTGTTTTCAGTAATTCTCCTTGTCCTCCGGTCGTACTCCAAGTCTCTGATGTTAACTTCCTTATATTCTCATTCGAGGTATGTAAAGGATAGGCATGTATTCTGGTCAATCGTGCCTCGCCCCAGGTTTGCCTTTACTGATTCATCGGCCTCTAGGTTGCGCTTTCTATTTACGTCTGCTTTTACTCATTTCAGCCCAATCTTTATATTCTGTGTTTTTCCCGTATTGTACAGAAGTGAAGAGAGGGCAACCAAACCACATCAAGGTCCGTCCAAATGCGACCACCACATCAGCAAAAAAACACGCTTCACCGAGACGAACCTGTCATTTGCGCCCAAAACCTCGTCTTTTACAAATCAAACCTGGTCTTTTGCTTTTGCTCGTCCAGCGAGCCCTGCCGCTTCCAAATGGGAGATGTCGACTTTTGGCGCCTACTATACGTCCTAAATGTGATATCTAGTCTTTAGACATGTAGGGCGCGTCACAAATGTGAAATCTCGTCTTTTGACGTTGTGGCGTAGGTGAGGCGCAACGAACGAGGTGACGTGTAAGCAGAACATGGCTTAGTATTAGTGCACTGTATTATAATGTGATGATCGGTTAATTAAACAATCGAAGAGAGACAAAAGCACAGAGAAGCAAGAGACTCCTGGGCGATAAAAAAAAAGAAATATACAGGGGTTGCAATTTAGAGCACTCCAGAGCAGAAGCAAGCGATCAAGGAGAAGGAAGAAGCAAACGAGAGTATGATTCCGTCATTATAACCATCGCCAATCTACAGAGGGGCACCAGAAGAAGAAGGTCCATGACGCCAGGTAGCACTCCTGTTGGTAGCACCAAAGCAGAACCCACCATTAATTACCCCAGGATTATCCCCATTCGTCTAAAGACAAAGATAAAGGAGCCATCATGGAAGAGATTCCAATCAGAAAGTTCAAAGGAAAGTCGGGAGAGAATATCAACAAACTGCTCGCCTCGAGGCGCACTTCCTTCCGAGGGAAGAGAACTATATATCTCAGAAACAAAAAAGAATGCAGCAAACCTTGCCACCCTACCTTGCAAGCTCAATGAAAAAGCCTCAACATTCTTACTTCGACAGCCTCGCGTAGACAGCCGATCATGGGATCAGCTGATAGCTGCCCTCAAGAAGGAGTATGATTCCCGCACCTGCAATATTGACAACAAACGAAGAAACAAGGATAGGTTCGTCGAGCTTCGCCAGGCCAAGCTTCCCCTAAAGGACTACATCAAGAAAATCACCAAGATCGCTGGGAAGCTTTCCTCGGGGTGAGATGGGACAGCGGCCAAACAAATAGTTCATCATAGCCATTTTAAAGACAAGCCACAGGTTCATATACACGGTATCAGAAAGCTGGGGAAACCTTAACACTAGCCCAAGCCATCTATGCTGCAATGATCACAGAACGAGCAAGAAGGAAGAAGAAGGGGAAGAAGGAAAAAAGGGAGAGGAAAGGGGGCACACCTGATCCGTCAGATACCGAAACCTCATCTTTCACATCTTGAAGCAATGATAGCAATAGCTGATACGGGGATAATGACTCGTCGTCGCTATTACCGTCAGACTCGGGGGAGTGAAAGAAGAACAAGAAAAGGAGGAAGAAGGGGGGAATCCAAAAAATATGGGTGTAGATGAAGAGCAAGTGTCAAAGAGCGATGATGCAGAAGGAAAAAGACGCCGTGAACCTGACTCCCAATATCGAACCTCATCCAGGGCAGAGGCAAGGAGGATATCAACGCCCCAATGATTCAAGACCGCCGGTGAGCAACCAAGAGCAAGGTATGGGTAGATTTCAGTACTCGAGCAACTATGGCCCATTAATGGATGAACAGGCATTCGGACAGCAGCAGCACCTTTAAGACAGTGTTATCCACATCCCTATCCACAGTCCTATCAGCAAGGTTTCCAAAGACAGGGACCTCACCTAGGGCAGAGACACACCATGAAAGAGGATACACGAGCCCCTAGTTTCTACTACAGGTCCGGGGAAAAGGATCAGTACAGCACTACCTGTGCGAATCCACCACTCTCCCGAGAAGAACAATACAAAGTCCGACTGATGGCCAGATACAGATACACTAACGCGCAGCCACCATAGTTGAGTTATGGGGGGAGTTATGTGGGGACAGTTATTGGACAAGCACAAGCACAGGCACAGGCCGACATGCACGGAGTAGAGGTGTTACGGGAGGTCGAGCGAGGAGGTATGATGCTAGGAAGGACGGGTAAGCGGAGACAAGGATAGAAAGGTATCAAGGTGGTGTGGGGCAGTCCGTGTATACGTACGAGAACACCTGTATTATACTATTAGGAAGCACGCTCGGGTAGCAGGGCTTACAGATGCAGGCTGTTCTACTTTGAGAAGTAGGTCAAACACTGTAGTATGGTACTGCCTGATAACCGTCAATTGTGAGTGAAAGAGATTACGCGTCGGGAAAAGATTAGATAGGGAGCAGGCCATGGCACGGGTTCCTCAATGTATGGATGGAGGGTGGATTCCCGCCAGTTACCGGGACTTTCCCTGATACCAACACGAATACGCTTCCTTGGGCTGTTTCTGTGATGTCCTTTCCCAGCACCATTACTGAAGCCTTTCCTGGTACCGCTGTGGAACTCAACCAGATGCCTTTGCCGGTACTTTTCGATGCCTTGCCCAGCACCATTTCCAACACTATTCACGAGCTCCCTTGTGAAGTCTGCTTGGTGGAGATATTCACGCGCCAGGTGATTATGAAGGTGGCGGAGAGGTATCTGAAAACCATACGGTACAATTACGTATTGATAAAGCACCTACTATCACCGGTGGAGATGGGTAACCATCTGACTTAGCCTGTCTATCACTTTGATTCGGATAATGTACAAAAGAATTGTCCTCGATAGGAGGTAAGAATCGTTCAAGATTTAGTAAGGTATCATAAAATGTCAGTTTTCTGTTAAATTATAAGGTTCTGTGGGATTTTATACCACAGCATCTCGATCTGTCCCTTAAATCCTTATCACCTACAGCTCATTTCAGTTTCCTCCGCTGAATATAAAAAGCCCATAAGGTGGTATAAGGTAATAAATTGGGTAATTATCCTGTCCCTGTGTTCGTGGTGACATAAAAAAGATCGCTAAGTCCAATTATCCCTACCTGTGGGTGTGTCATCAACTCACAAAGCTCAGATGTAAACGACGTGCCAGCTATCGTTGCCCAGTGATATTTAATCGACCTAGATCATCAAAACTCATCATCTATCATCATAATAGGGTAAATAACCACAGACTAGAAATAACCTCCAGCAAACCATCAAAGTACGTTTGGAGTCTCCCGGGCCACCTTTGAGTCTCCTGATACTTTCGGGACCCCAGAGGGATATCGATATCTTGCTGTATTTTGGATGACACCCCTATTTACGAAACAGATCATTTCCCTCTACCTCTACCTACAGATTAAGTATACAGTGGTGAAAGGCATTGAAAAGGTCATCGGGAAAAGCATCGGGAGAGGTTTCGGGTAAGTATGAATGTGCGGGTTCATTCCCGGGTGTTGGTGTTTTTTTTGGTTTAACGCATTACTGGTGTCGGTGTGTGCACATAGTAGTATTTGATATCCCTGGCTATAGCGATTTTGGACAGTGAGAGTTTCGGCTGTAGTGCACAGATACCTTATCTGAGGATTAAATGTAAGCTAGCAATAGAATGTGAATAACATAATCCGTCGATCGTAACAAATATTGGTCCGATTCTACAATTCTTTACGAGGCATTTTTCTTTAGCCAAAATTCAAAAAGAATTTCATTAATTAGGTACTTCAAGATACTTTTATCACTTGGGCCTAAGGTATATGTACAGCCCTCTCAAAAGTCATTGACCGGCAACCAAACCACCCAAATAATGCCACTTTCAACCCGGTCCTCAACCACCTGAGAACTGGAGGACTATGTATTTTTTAGATGAATGATAGGTATATGAGTTAAAAATGATAATATTACATTTATAGCATGAGTTATGTTGGTTTTGGTACGTTGAATTGCAGAAAATAGGATGTAGCCGAATCTCCAAGTTAATATGTACCTTCTTCCACATCTGACCTGGGAGAGTGCCCTTTTAGATCTATTAAATTCAACAGCAAATAATTCATTTCCTAAAGCCTTATTCATTATTAATGGAACCTATATTCTAGTGGTGGTCTTGTTTGGTCGTCAATGACCCTTGAGGGCGCTATATATTAAAAAACGACTAAACACTTAAGCATCACACAATTGAAGTTATGTATATACCTTCTTTTATCCGTATATGCATTTTTTCGAGAAAGTATACCACCAACTCCGGATTTATCTAACTTGGAAAGGTTATATTTGTAAGGAAAAAAAATATGACCTTTGAGCAGAGTTATGGTGGCTGCAATAGGGCCTCGGGGGTCAATCAGAGAGCCATTCTGCTTCCACGGATCAACCAGGTTTGCATTTCTGGGGGTATAAATCGTTATAATACTATTGTTCAGTCTTGGCGCATTTTACATAAAAGAATGCCCAATTTCAAACTCCTAAGGCTTTACATCTGGAATAGAATCAGAGATGTGGTCAGACAAGTTAAATTTATCACTAATATTGATTACAATACCTTTTTTGTTTAAAAGCCTTAGGTAGCCGACTTTCCCTCATTTTCCGGTTACATTTAGCCGGGCGCGCCACACTGATGCTGGGGCTTGGAAGTCGGTTTTGACCCAGTCTTTGTGGTTACATGTTCGACGAGTAAGAAACTACCTACCTACATACACGTAATTCAGGCATCCCGTTCGAACGCGATTACTAAGCGATCATCGCTAACCTTGGACTAAGCCCGCCATAAATCGTAGCTCTTTACTTTACCTGAACTACTTCGCCGTGAAGGTTGAAGCCTCAGATCTTATTTTTCCACTTCACGATTCCCAAATACTGGACCGTAACATCAATGGACTCGTCATCTCTCACTGACGAGGAGACCCACATTTTATTTTTCATGAGCATTTTAGCGAGCTTCATGAGCATCACAACCTCCATCTGCGTGGTTGGCTCGTTAGTCAACCTGTTATCCGACTATAATTTGTTCTCGCTGTGGTGGTCCAACCCCTTACCTCTTACAGCTATAGTGTTGGTACTGAGTCTTTGGATGGGGTGTTCGGTGTACGTTGATTTGAAGGCTCGGCATATGTACAGCTACGGCGCCCGGAGTAGGGCTATAGCTAGGTTGGTGGTGCAGTGAGAGCTTCTATTTATTTGTACGTTTCCTGAATGATATTTCTGGGTCAGGCCACAGCATGCCCGCCAAGCCCACAACTGCAGTACTCCCTGTATACACCAGCTACCCCGGGTACCCAGGCCAAGCATTCTTACCGCCGCTCCGGCCAGACGCATAGTAGACGAGGAGCTTGGCCTCCCGCCGGTTGCACCCCCCGACATATTCCGGACGGCCCCATCCTCAACAGGGGGACGGTAGACTAACTCCCACCCCCCCCCACTCTTCTTCTCCCCCACGCTGACACAGAGCTAGTGCCGCTCCACAGACCAGAACAGAGGCAACCGTGCTCCTACCGAGCAGCCATTCGTGCGAAATAAGATGGGTTAGTGCTCCTGTCCGCTTGTAATTCAGAGGCAGTGCAGTCGTGCTAACGGATTGTACAATTGTGCGATAGTATGGGACTGGGGTGATTAGGTGCCCAGGGTGTCAGGATGGGGTGCGGGTGTTTCTGACGGAGGCGTAGGTTGAGCTGAGGGAATATATTCAACAGTACGGCAGTACGGGCCAGGACTAGGACGTTCTAGATACAAGTGGTTGTGCAGACTGGGGAGCTATTACGGCTGCGGGGCAGGGCAGCATACATGTACGAATGGTGCAATGATTATCTCTGAGTTCTTACGCTACCTTCATAGTATAAGTAACCAAGTTTATATCCTCTTATGCCTTCATGGTACGTATGTTCATCATTGCAGCTCAAGTGATGATATGTCACGTGCCGAGACAAGCAGAAATGTTGTTGAATTATGATACGGCGTTTTTCTTCCCTCTTCTTGCTTAATATGGCAAGATTACACGAGGTTATCACCGATTAGGTGTGTTGTTTCGGATAAATGATCATATTGACTTTGCTCTTCGAATGACTGGGAATATTCTGCATCCCCGGTAGTGTGGTCAAATTGTGGCCATATTTCTGGGGTATATATAGTTATGTATGGTGCGCACAGACTTAAAGGTGATGAAAGGTGACACGGCAGTATCTGGAAGTGGAACAATCGTGGCTGCAAGGTGACCTCTAGGCCAACCACAGTGCTTATTTCAAGCCATTTTGCTCCAAATCTGCCGCAGAATGCCAGAATTCGCGTTTGGGGGTATAAATTGCTATAAAACTGTTCCACTCGCCGCTGGCATGGCGCATTTTACATACAAAAATGCGGGATTTGAAACTCCTAAAGCTTTTCAGCAAAACAATATAAAGAAGATCTGGTTTTATAAACTCAAGTGCATCATTAGCACTATAGATTGTAAAACAGGATTTTCTTTAACGTTTTTGGTTGAAAGGTTTTAGGGAATCGACTTCTCCCCATTTTTCGGTTACCTTTAAGAGCAGGTGTACCATATCTACCACTGAATCACAGTCTCTCCCACGGCCGCTTATGCATCACTGGATACATTGCCACGTAAGCATAGGAAGCAAATACATCAATTGATCCATAGGTTGTCGTGAGTTGTGGGGGAGTGGCAACGTATTTCACCGGGGAAGCGATCTTCACCGGGGAAGGAACCAAGGGCGACAATGGGCTGATCCAAAGTTTCTGAGGAAGGTTGAATATATATATAATTACAGGACTAGGTGGCCAGAAGGGTTATTTAGATCTCTCCCAACAGTTTCTGAAATGATTTACCTCTATCCAGCGAGAGTATTGTTTCAGAGAGGTTGTTGACTCGGTTAGGGAGTCTAAGCTTCATCGACCTTACCAAATCTTGGTTTATGTTCATTATATCACTCTAGGATTCGGAAGATACACATTGAGGCCTCTTATATATATGTGCCTCCCCTTATATATTGTGTTTTGTTGCTCACAACCTCCCTTTGGGAGGTTCGGTTGCTTTCCCGGCGATGATCGCTTTCCTGGTGAAATACATTTATTATGGTTGATGCAGCATCGATCTATGATGACTTTGCAGACGACTTTCTCTGGATGTCATTTCTGTACTTTGATTTCTTCTGTCTCAATTTACTATCAAACTATATCAACTGATAGCTCATACGGTAACATGCAGGATCGAGAAGCGTAATACCCGTCGATCCCGACAAGATGTTTCTTTTAATTTCGTCTCTCACTTTCAATTAATGTCAGCAGTAAAATCGTGAAGTTAGACTAGAGATGCATTTGCTGATGCATTCGCCGATGCATGATATGGATGCAGTTACTGATGCATTATCACAATACATTTCCCACCGTAGTAGAGAGTTGATATGGACGGTTGCCAACCGAATAATTTTACTGGGATTTTGAGGACCCTAACCCTGATATCCTTCTCCTCTATCCCACGTGTCTTGCAGGGTGACAAAATTAACTGCGCACCCAAATTTCTCACGATTTATCTATGGTTAATGCATCAACCGATGCATTTTCTACGGTCGTAGAGCCACCGACACTTGGACAACGACATTACCAGAGAAGAGAAGAAAGGCTGCAGAGCTGTAGAGTGAAGATCTACTGACCCCACAGGGTCTCGGGTTGCGCGTGCGTTGAGACTCCTATGTTAACTCTTTAGCCAAGCCGAAGGTTACCCATTTGGCGTCTCTAACTCTGCAATGAATGCCGCCGCCGGTTGTAAGAATCACAGATTTGAACTGATCTCTTCCCACTCCTAACCCTGTTGCCCTCTCATGCCTCTCTGCTGCCCTCGGGAAATCGCTTCGTCGCTCTGAGTCAAATAATCTCTCCGAATTTCCGAGCCATTTGATGTTGATATGTTGGACGGGATATTGGTCAGCAAAGTGCAGGCTGCTTCAGAGCGGGCACTGGGCATAGTACGGCCTCTACGGGAGAGGCCCTGACAGACAGGCTGCGGGCTTTGGCTGTGGCACGCGTATGGGTTCTGTCATCGGTATGTTCAAGTAGGTCCAACGCGGCTCCAAGGACGCCAGAGTCATTACTTCCGTGCGCCAGGTACAGACGGCGATGGAGGAGTGCCGGCTGATGTATGGAAAGGAGGTATGGGTCTTCCAGGCCTGATTTGGTGGTTGACCGACCTCGGCGGGCTGTTACGAGGGACTGTGGCAAATAGAGGAAGATATTTATACAAAGCACTATCTCTACCGCGGCGGGAAATGCATCAATTGATGCATTGCCCACGTACGCGCGTCAAGTACATGCATCAATTGACGCATAAGCTGTCGTGAGTTGTGTAAACTCGTACCGTCGATGCATTATTTACTTTTCCCTGGATATTTTAATTCATTATGTCTCAATTTACTATTGAATTATATCCGCTGATGGCGTATATGGTAAAATGCGGGACCCTCAAACTTAAGGCCCTAGGTTCGATCCCGACATTCTATTTTTTTTTAAATTCTGTCTCTGACTCTCAAGTAATGTCAGCAGTAAAATCTAAAGTGGGACTGGGGATGCATTCGCCGATTCATTATACCGATACATTATACGGGGGCATGATGAGGATGCATTACACTACACATTTCCCGACGTACTAGAG